>OX439048.1:5199199-5799199 GCA_949317995.1 Acholoe squamosa
GGGTAAATACACCCTGCCTAATAACTCACCAAGGCTGTATCCAATACATCATGACAACCAGGTGGGTAAATACACCCTGCCTAATAACTCACCAAGGCTGTATCCATACATCATGACGACCAGGTGGGTAAATACACCCTGCCAAATAACTCACCAAGGCTGTATTCATACACCATGACCACCAGGTGGGTAAATACACCCTCCCTAATAACTCACCAAGGCTGTATCCATACATCATGACGACTAGGTGGGTAAATACACCCTGCCTAATAACTCACCAAGGCTGTATCCATACACCATGACCACCAGATGGGTAAATACACCCTGCCTAATAACTCACCAAGGCTGTATTCATACACCATGACGACCAGCTGGGTAAATACATCCTGCCAAATAACTCACCAAGGCTGTATCCATACACCATGACCACCAGGTGGGGTAAATACACCCTCCCTAATAACTCACCAAGGCTGTATTCATACACCATGACCACCAGGTGGGTAAATACACCCTGCCTAATAACTCACCAAGGCTGTATCCATACACCATGACCACCCGGTGGGTAAATATACACCCTGCCTAATAACTCACCAAGGCTGTATCCATACATCATGACAACCAGGTGGGTAAATACACCCTGCCAAAATAACTCACTCAAGGCTGTATTCATACACCATGACCCACCAGGTGGGTAAATACACCCTGCCAAATAACTCACCAAGGATGTATCCATACATCATGACGACCAGGTGGGTAAATACACCCTGCCAATAACTCACCAAGGCTGTATTCATACACCATGACCACCAGGTGGGTAAATACACCCTGCCAAATAACTCAGCAAGGATGTATCCATACATCATGACGACCAGGGTGGGTAAATACACCCTGCCAAATAACTCACCAAGGATGTAATCCATACATCATGACGACCAGGTGGGTAAATAAACCCTGCAAATAACTCACCAAGGATGTATCCATACACCATGACAACCAGGTGGGTAAATTACACCCTGCCAAATAACTCACCAAGGCTGTATCAATACACCATGACCACCCGGTGGGTAAATATACACCCTGCCTAATAACTCACCAAGGCTGTATTCATACACCATGACGACCAGCTGGGTAAATACATCCTGCCAAATAACTCACCAAGGCTGTATCCATACACCCATGACCACCAGGTGGGTAAATACACCCTGCCTAATAACTCACCAAGGCTGTATTCATACACCATGACCACCAGGTGGGTAAATACACCCTGCCTAATAACTCACCAAGGCTGTATGTATACATCATGACGACCAGGTGGGTAAATACACCCTGCCTAATAACTCACCAAGGCTGTATGTATACATCATGATGACCAGGTGGGTAAAATACATACTGCCTAATAACTCACCAAGGCTGTATCCATACACCATGACCACCAGGTGGGTAAATATACACCCCTGCCTAATACCTCACCAAGGCTGTATTCATACACCATGACAACCAGGTGGGTAAATACACCCTGCCTAATAACTCACCAAGGCTGTATTCATACACCATGACCACCAGGTGGGTAAATACACCCTGCCAAATAACTCACCAAGGATGTATCCATACATCATGACGACCAGGTGGGTAAATACACCCTGCCAAATAACTCACCAAGGCTGTATTCATACACCATGATGACCAGGTGGGTAAATACACCCTGCCTAATAACTCACTGAGGCTGTATCCATACATCATGACAACCAGGTGGGTAAATACACCTGCCTAATAACTCACCAAGGCTGTATCCATACACCATGACCACCAGGTGGGTAAATACACCCTGCCTAATAACTCACCAAGGCTGTATCCATACACCATGACCACCAGGTGGGTAAATACACCCTGCCTAATAACTCACCAAGGCTGTATCCATACACCCATGACGACCAGGTGGGTAAATACACCCTGCCAAATAACTCACTGAGGCTGTATCAATACACCATTGACGACCAGGTGGGTAAATATACACCCTGCCTAATAACTCACCAAGGCTGTATCCATACATCATGACAACCAGGTGGGTAAATACCACCCTGCCAAATAACTCACCAAGGCTGTATCCATACACCATGACGACCAGGTGGGTAAATACACCCTGCCAAATAACTCACTGAGGCTGTATCCATACACCATGACGACCAGGTGGGTAAATATACACCCTGCCTAATAACTCACCAAGGCTGTATCCATGCATCATGACGACCAGGTGGGTAAATACACCCTGCCAAATAACTCACCAAGGCTGTATCCATACACCATGACGACCAGGTGGGTAAATACACCCTGATTAATAACTCACCAAGGCTGTATTCATACACCGTGACGAACAGGTTGGGAAAATACACCCTGCCAAATAACTCACCAAGGCTGTTTGTATACATAATGAATGACCAGGTGGGTTAATACACCCCTGATTAATAACTCACCAAGGCTGTATCCATACACCATGACGACCAGGTGGGTAAATACATCCTGCCTAATAACTCACCAAGGCTGTATCCATACACCATGACGACTAGGTGGGTAAATACATCCTGCCAAATAACTCACCAAGGCTGTATATATACATCATGACGACCATGTGGGTAAATACACCCTGCCTAATAACTCACCAAGGCTGTATTCATACACCATGACGACCAGGTGGGTAAATACACCCCTGCCAAATAACTCACCAAGGCTGTATGTATACATCATGACGACCAGGTGGTAAATACACCCTGCCAAATAACTCACCAAGGCTGTATTCATACATCATGACGACCAGGTGGGTAAATACACCCTGCCTAATAACTCACCAAGGCTGTATCCATACATCATGACGACCAGAAGGGTAAATACACCCTGCCTAATAACTCACCAAGGCTGTATCCATACATCATGACGACCAGGTGGGTAAATACACCTGCCTAATAACTCACCAAGGCTGTATCCATACATCATGACGACCAGGTGGGTAAATACACCCTGCCTAATAACTCACCAAGGCTGTATCCATACATCATGACGACCAGGTGGGTAAATACACCCTGCCTAATAACTCACCAAGGCTGTATTCATACACCATGACAAACAGGTGGGTAAATACACCCTGCCAAATAACTCACCAAGGCTGTATTCATACACCATGATAAACAGGTGGGTAAATACACCCTGCCAAATAACTCACCAAGGCTGTATGTATACATCATGACGACCAGGTGGGTAAATACACCTTGCCAAATAACGCACCAAGGCTGTATTCATACATCATGACGACCAGGTGGGTAAATACACCCTGCCAAATAACTCACCAAGGCTGTATCCATACATCATGACGACCAGGTGGGTAAATACACCCTGCCAAATAATGCACCAAGGCTGTATTCATACATCATGACGACCAGGTGGGTAAATACACCCTGCCTAATAACTCACCAAGGCTGTATGTATACATCATGACGACCAGGTGGGTAAATACACCCTGCCTAATAACTCACCAAGCCTGTATCCATACACCATGACGACCAGGTGGGTAAATACACCCTGCCTAATAACTCACCAAGGCTGTATTCATACATCATGACGACCAGGTGGGTAAATACATCCTGCCAAATAACTCACCAAGGCTGTATTCATACACCATGACGACCAGGTGGGTAAATACACCGTGCCAAATAACTCACCAAGGCTGTATCCATACACCATGACGACCAGGTGGGTAAATACGTCCTGCCTAATAACTCACCAAGGCTGTATGTATACATCATGACGACCAGGTGGGTAAATACACCCTGCCTAATAACTCACCAAGGCTGTATTCATACATCATGACGACCAGGTGGGTAAATACATCCTGCCTAATAACTCACCAAGGCTGTCTGTATACACCATGACAACCAGGTGGGTAAATACACCCTGCCTAATAACCTCACCAAGTCTGTATCCATACATCATGACGACCAGGTGGGTAAATACACCCTGCCTAATAACTCACCAAGGCTGTATGTATACATCATGACGACCAAGTGGGTAAATACACCCTGCCAATTAACGCACCAAGGCTGTATTCATACATCATGACGACCAGGTGGGTAAATACACCCTGCCAAATAACTCACTTAGGCTGTATGTATACATCATGACGACCAGGTGGGTAAATACACCCTGCCAAATAACTCACCAAGGCTGTATCCATACACCATGACAACCAGGTGGGTAAATACATCCTACCTAATAACTCACCAAGGCTGTATCCATACACCATGACGACCAGGTGGGTAAATACACCCTGCCAAATAACTCACTGAGGCTGTATCCATACACCATGACGACCAGGTGGGTAAATACACCCTGCCTAATAACTCACCAAGGCTGTATCCATACACCATGACCACCAGGTGGGTAAATACATCCTACCTAATAACTCACCAAGGCTGTATCCATACACCATGACGACCAGGTGGGTAAATACACTCCTGCCAAATAACTCACCAAGGCTGTATCCACACACCATGACCACCAGGTGGGTAAATACACCCTGCCAAATAACTCACCAAGGCTGTATTCATACAACATGACGACCAGGTGGGTAAATACACCCTGCCAAATAACTCACCAAGGATGTATCCATACATCATGACGACCAGGTGGGTAAATACACCCTGCCAAATAACTCACCAAGGCTGTATTCATACACCATGACCACCAGGTGGGTAAATACACCCCTGCCTAATAACTCACCAAGGCTGTATCCATACATCATGACGACTAGGTGGGTAAATACACCCTGCCTAATAACTCACCAAGGCTGTATCCACACACCATGACCACCAGGTGGGTAAATACACCCTGCCAAATAACTCACCAAGGCTGTATTCATACAACATGACGACCAGGTGGGTAAATACACCCTGCCAAATAACTCACCAAGGATGTATCCATACATCATGACGCCCAGGTGGGTAAATACACCCTGCCAAATAACTCACCAAGGCTGTATTCATACACCATGACCACCAGGTGGGTAAATACATCCTGCCTAATAACTCACCAAGGCTGTATCCATACATCATGACGACCAGGTGGGTAAATACACCCTGCCTAATAACTCACCAAGGCTGTATCCATACACCATGACCACCAGGTGGGTAAATACACCCTGCCAAATAACTCACCAAGGCTGTATTCATACAACATGACGACCAGGTGGGTAAATACACCCTGCCAAATAACTCACCAAGGCTGTATCCATACATCATGACGACCAGGTGGGTAAATACACCCTGCCTAATAACTCACCAAGGCTGTATCCATACATCATGACGACCAGGTGGGTAAATACACCCTGCCTAATAACTCACCAAGGCTGTATCCATACATCATGACGACCAGGTGGGTAAATACACCCTGCCTAATAACTCACCAAGGCTGTATGTATACACCATGACGACCAGGTGGGTAAATACACCCTGCCAAATAACTCACCAAGGCTGTATCCATACACCATGACGAACAGCTGGGTAAATACATCCTGCCAAATAACTCACTGAGGCTGTATTCATACATCATGACGACCAGGTGGGTAAATACACCCTGCCAAATAACTCACTGAGGCTGTATCCATACACCATGACGACCAGGTGGGTAAATACACCCTGCCAAATAACTCACCAAGGCTGTATCCATACATCATGAGGACCAGGTGGGTAAATACACCCTGCCTAATAACTCACCAAGGCTGTATTCATACACCATGACGATCAGGTGGGTAAATTCATCCTGCCAAATAACTCACCAAGGCTGTATTCATACACCATGACGACCAGGTGGGTAAATACATCCTGCCTAATAACTCACCAAGGCTGTATCCATACACCATGACGACCAGGTTGGTAAATACACCCTGCCTAATAACTCACCAAGGCTGTATCCATACATCATGACGACCAGGTGGGTAAATACACCCTGCCTAATAACTCACCAAGGCTGTATCCATACATCATGATGACCAGGTGGGTAAATACACCCTGCCTAATAACTCACCAAGGCTGTATCCATACATCATGACGACCAGGTGGGTAAATACACCCTGCCAAATAACTCACCAAGGCTGTATTCATACACCATGACGACCAGGTGGGTAAATACATCTTGCCAAATAACTCACCAAGGCTGTATGTATACATCATGACGACCAGGTGGGTAAATACACCCTGCCAAATAACTCACCAAGGCTGTATTCATACACCATGACGACCAGGTGGGTAAGTACACCCTGCCTAATAACTCACCAAGGCTGTATATATACATCATGATGACCAGGTGGGTAAATACATCCTGCCTAATAACTCACCAAGGCTGTATGTAGACACCATGACGACCAGGTGGGTAAATACACCCTGCCTAATAACTCACCAAGGCTGTATCCATACATCATGAAGACCAGGTTGGTAAATACACCCTGCCTAATAACTCACCAAGGCTGTATCCATACACCATGACGACCAGGTGGGTAAATACACCCTGCCTAATAACTCACCAAGGCTGTATGTATACATCATGACGACCAGGTGGGTAAATACACCCTGCCAAATAACTCACCAAGATTGTATTCATACATCATGACGACCAGGTGGGTAAATACACCCTGCCAAATAACTCACCAAGGCGGTATTCATACACCATGACAAACAGGTGGGTAAATACACCCTGCCTAATAACTCACCAAGGCTGTATGTATACATCATGACGACCAGGTGGGTAAATACACCCTGCCTAATAACTCACCAAGGCTGTATCCATACATCATGAAGACCAGGTGGGTAAATACACCCTGCCTAATAACTCACCAAGGCTGTATTCATACACCATGACGACCAGGTGGGTAAATACACCCTGCCTAATAACTCACCAAGGCTGTATCCATACATCATGACGACCAGGTGGGTAAATACACCCTGCCTAATAACTCACCAAGGCTGTATTCATACATCATGACAGCCAGGTGGGTAAATACACCCTGCCTAATAACTCACCAAGGCTGTATTCATACATCATGACGACCAGGTGGGTAAATACACCCTGTCTAATAACTCACCAAGGCTGTATGTGTACACCATGACGACCAGGTGGGTAAATACACCCTGCCTAATAACTCACCAAGGCTGTATCCATACATCATGATGACCAGGTGGGTAAATACATCCTGCCAAATAACTCACTGAGGCTGTATCAATACATCATGACGACCAGGTGGGTAAATACATCTTGCCAAATAACTCACCAAGGCTGTATCCATACATCATGACGACCAGGTGGGTAAATACATCCTGCCTAATAACTCACCAAGGCTGTATCCATACATCATGACGACCAGGTGGGTAAATACACCCTGCCTAATAACTCACCAAGGCTGTATCCATACACCATGACGACCAGGTGGGTAAATACATCTTGCCAAATAACTCACCAAGGCTGTATGTATACACCATGACGACCAGGTGGGTAAATACACCATGCCTAATAACTCACCAAGGCTGTATTCATACATCATGATGACCAGGTGGGTAAATACATCCTGCCAAATAACTCACCAAGGCTGTATCCATACATCATGACGACCAGGTGGGTAAATACATCTTGCCAAATAACTCACCAAGGCTGTATGTATACACCATGACGACCAGGTGAGTAAATACACCCTGCCTAATAACTCACCAAGGCTGTATCCATACACCATGACGACCAGGTGGGTAAATACATCTTGCCAAATAACTCACCAAGGCGGTATATATACACCATGACGAACAGGTGGGTAAATACACGCTGCCAAATAACTCACCAAGGCTGTATTCATACATCATGACGACCAAGTGGGTAAATACATCCTGCCTAATAACTCACCAAGGCTGTATCCATACATCATTACGACCAGGTGGGTAAATACACCCTGCCTAATAACTCACTGAGGCTGTATTCATACACCATGATGACCAGGTGGGTAAATACACCCTGCCAAATAACTCACCAAGGCTGTATGTATACATCATGACGACCAGGTGGGTAAATACACCCTGCCAAATAACTCACCAAGGCTGTATTCATACACCATGATGACCAGGTGGGTAAATACACCCTGCCTAATAACTCACTGAGGCTGTATTCATACACCATGACCACTAGGTGGGTAAATACACCCTGTCTAATAACTCACCAAGGCTGTATCCATACATCATGACGACCAGGCGGGTAAATACACCCTGCCTAATAACTCACCAAGGCTGTATGTATACATCATGACGACCAGGTGGGTAAATACACCCTGCCAAATAACTCACCAAGGCTGTATCCATACACCATGACGACCAGGTGGGTAAATACACCCTGCCAAATAACTCACCAAGGCTGTATCCATACATCAGTCGACCAGGTGGGTAAATACACCCTGCCAAATAACTCACCAAGGCTGTATCCATACACCATGACGACCAGGTGGGTAAATACACCCTGCCAAATAACTCACCAAGGCTGTATGCATACATAATGACGACCAGGTGGGTTAATACACCCTGATTAATAACTCACCAAGGCTGTATTCATACACCATGACGAACAGGTGGGTAAATACACCCTGCCAAATAACTCACCAAGGCTGTTTGTATACATAATGACGACCAGGTGGGTTAATACACCGTGATTAATAACTCACCAAGGCTGTATCCATACACCATGACGACCAGGTGGGTAAATACATCCTGCCTAATAACTCACCAAGGCTGTATCCATACACCATGACGACCAGGTGGGTAAATACATCCTGCCAAATAACTCACCAAGGCTGTATATATACATCATGACGACCATGTGGGTAAATACACCCTGCCTAATAACTCACCAAGGCTGTATTCATACACCATGACGACCAGGTGGGTAAATACACCCTGCCAAATAACTCACCAAGGCTGTATGTATACATCATGACGACCAGGTGGGTAAATACACCCTGCCAAATAACTCACCAAGGCTGTATTCATACATCATGACGACCAGGTGGGTAAATACACCCTGCCTAATAACTCACCAAGGCTGTATCCATACATCATGACGACCAGGTGGGTAAATACACCCTGCCTAATAACTCACCAAGGCTGTATCCATACATCATGACGACCAGGTGGGTAAATACACCCTGCCTAATAACTCACCAAGGCTGTATGTATACATCATGACGACCAGGTGGGTAAATACACCCTGCCTAATAACTCACCAAGGCTGTATCCATACATCATGAAGACCAGGTGGGTAAATACACCCTGCCTAATAACTCACCAAGGATGTATTCATACACCATGACAAACAGGTGGGTAAATACACCCTGCCAAATAACTCACCAAGGCTGTATTCATACACCATGACAAACAGGTGGGTAAATACACCCTGCCAAATAACTCACCAAGGCTGTATGTATACATCATGACGACCAGGTGGGTAAATACACCTTGCCAAATAACGCACCAAGGCTGTATTCATACATCATGACGACCAGGTGGGTAAAAACACCCTGCCAAATAACTCACCAAGGCTGTATCCATACATCATGACGACCAGGTGGGTAAATACACCCTGCCAAATAACGCACCAAGGCTGTATTCATACATCATGACGACCAGGTGGGTAAATACACCCTGCCTAATAACTCACCAAGGATGTATCCATACATCATGACGACCAGGTGGGTAAATACACCCTGCCTAATAACTCACCAAGGCTGTATCCATACACCATGACGACCAGGTGGGTAAATACACCCTGCCTAATAACTCACCAAGGCTGTATTCATACATCATGACGACCAGGTGGGTAAATACATCCTGCCAAATAACTCACCAAGGCTGTATTCATACACCATGACGACCAGGTGGGTAAATACACCCTGCCGAATAACTCACCAAGGCTGTATCCATACACCATGATGACCAGGTGGGTAAATACATCCTGCCTAATAACTCACCAAGGCTGTATGTATACACCATGACGACCAGGTGGGTAAATACACCCTGCCTAATAACTCACCAAGGCTGCATTCATACATCATGACGACCAGGTGGGTAAATACATCCTGCCTAATAACTCACCAAGGCTGTATGTATACACCATGACAACCAGGTGGGTAAATACACCCTGCCTAATAACTCACCAAGTCTGTATCCATACATCATGACGACCAGGTGGGTAAATACACCCTGCCTAATAACTCACCAAGGCTGTATGTATACATCATGACGACCAAGTGGGTAAATACACCCTGCCAAATAACGCACCAAGGCTGTATTCATACATCATGACGACCAGGTGGGTAAATACACCCTGCCAAATAACTCACTTAGGCTGTATGTATACATCATGACGACCAGGTGGGTAAATACACCCTGCCAAAAAACTCACCAAGGCTGTATCCATACACCCTGACAACCAGGTGGGTAAATACATCCTACCTAATAACTCACCAAGGCTGTATCCATACACCATGACGACCAGGTGGGTAAATACACCCTGCCAAATAACTCACTGAGGATGTATCCATACACCATGACGACCAGGTGGGTAAATACACCCTGCCTAATAACTCAACAAGGCTGTATCCATACACCATGACCACCAGGTGGGTAAATACATCCTACCTAATAACTCACCAAGGCTGTATCCATACACCATGACCACCAGGTGGGTAAATACACCCTGCCAAATAACTCACTGAGGCTGTATCCATACACCATGACGACCAGGTGGGTAAATACACCCTGCCTAATAACTCACCAAGGCTGTATCCACAAACCATGACCACCAGGTGGGTAAATACACCCTGCCAAATAACTCACCAAGGCTGTATTCATACAACATAACGACCAGGTGGGTAAATACACCCTGCCAAATAACTCACCAAGGATGTATCCATACATCATGACGACCAGGTGGGTAAATACACCCTGCCAAATAACTCACCAAGGCTGTATTCATACACCATGATGACCAGGTCGGTAAATACACCCTGCCTAATAACTCACTGAGGCTGTATGTATACATCATGACGACCAGGTGGGTAAATACACCCTGCCAAATAACTCACCAAGGCTGTATCCATACACCATGACCAACAGGTGGGTAAATACATCCTGCCAAATAACTCACCAAGGCTGTATTCATACACGATGAGGACCAGGTGGGTAAATACACCCTGCCAAATAACTCACCAAGGCTGTATTCATACATCATGACGACCAGGTGGGTAAATACACCCTGCCAAATAACTCACTGAGGCTGTATCCATACACCATGACGACCAGGTGGGTAAATACACCCTGCCAAATAACTCACCAAGGCTGTATTCATACATCATGACGACCAGGTGGGTAAATACACCCTGCCAAATAACTCACCAAGGCTGTATGTATACATCATGACGACCAGGTGGGTAAATACACCCTGCCAAATAACTCACCAAGGCTGTATTCATACACGATGAGGACCAGGTGGGTAAATACACCCTGCCAAATAACTCACCAAGGCTGTATCCATACATCATGATGACCAGGTGGGTAAATACACCCTGCCTAATAACTCACCAAGGCTGTATCCATACATCATGACGACCAGGTGGGTAAATACACCCTGCCAAATAACTCACGAAGGCTGTATTCATACACCATGACGACCAGGTGGGTAAATACATCTTGCCAAATAACTCACCAAGGCTGTATGTATACATCATGACGACCAGGTGGGTAAATACACCCTGCCAAATAACTCACCAAGGCTGTATTCATACACCATGACGACCAGGTGGGTAAGTACACCCTGCCTAATAACTCACCAAGGCTGTATATATACATCATGACGACCATGTGGGTAAATACACCCTGTCTAATAACTCACCAAGGCTGTATGTATACACCATGACGACCAGGTGGGTAAATACACCCTGCCTAATAACTCACCAAGGCTGTATCCATACACCATGACGACCAGGTGGGTAAATACACCCTGCCTAATAACTCACCAAGGCTGTATGTATACATCATGACAACCAGGTGGGTAAATACACCCTGCCAAATAACTCACCAAGATTGTATTCATACATCATGACGACCAGGTGGGTAAATACACCCTGTCTAATAACTCACCAAGGCTGTATGTATACACCATGACGACCAGGTGGGTAAAAAAACCCTGCCTAATAACTCACCAAGGCTGTATGTATACATCATGACGACCAGGTGGGTAAATACACCCTGCCTAATAACTCACCAAGGCTGTATCCATACATCATGACGACCAGGTGGGTAAATACACCCTGCCTAATAACTCACCAAGGCTGTATTCATACACCATGACGACCAGGTGGGTAAATACACCCTGCCTAATGACTCACCAAGGCTGTGTGTATACATCATGACGACCAGGTGAGTAAATACACCCTGCCTTATAACTCACCAAGTCTGTATTCATACACCATGACGACCAGGTGGGTAAATACACCCTGCCTAATAACTCACCAAGGCTGTATCCATACATCATGACGACCAGGTGGGTAAATACATCTTGCCAAATAACTCACCATGGCTGTATCCATACATCATGACGACCAGGTGGGTAAATACATCTTGCCAAATAACTCACCAAGGCTGTATATATACACCATGACGAACAGGTGGGTAAATACACCCTGCCAAATAACTCACCAAGGCTGTATTCATACATCATGACGACCAAGTGGGTAAATACATCCTGCCTAATAACTCACCA
Source organism: Acholoe squamosa (assembly GCA_949317995.1). Taxonomy (NCBI): domain Eukaryota; kingdom Metazoa; phylum Annelida; class Polychaeta; order Phyllodocida; family Polynoidae; genus Acholoe; species Acholoe squamosa. The sequence goes on from OX439048.1 coordinate 5,212,028, forward strand.
AGGCTGTATCCATACATCATTACGACCAGGTGGGTAAATACACCCTGCCTAATAACTCACTGAGGCTGTATTCATACACCATGATGACCAGGTGGGTAAATACACCCTGCCAAATAACTCACCAAGGCTGTATGTATACATCATGACAACCAGGTGGGTAAATACACCCTGCCAAATAACTCATCAAGGCTGTATTCATACACCATGATGACCAGGTGGGTAAATACACCCTGCCTAATAACTCACTGAGGCTGTATTCATACACCATGACCACCAGGTGGGTAAATACACCCTGTCTAATAACTCACCAAGGCTGTATCCATACATCATGACGACCAGGTGGGTAAATACACCCTGCCTAATAACTCACCAAGGCTGTATGTATACATCATGACGACCAGGTGGGTAAATACACCCTGCCTAATAACTCACCAAGGCTGTATCCATACACCATGACAAACAGGTGGGTAAATACACCCTGCCAAATAACTCACCAAGGCTGTATCCATACATCATGATGACCAGGTGGGTAAATACACCCTGCCTAATAACTCACCAAGGCTGTATTCATACACCATGACCACCAGGTGGGTAAATACACCCTGCCAAATAACTCACCAAGGCTGTATCCATACATCATGACGACCAGGTGGGTAAATACACCCTGCCTAATAACTCACCAAGGCTGTATGTATACATCATGACGACCAGGTGGGTAAATACACCCTGCCAAATAACTCACCAAGGCTGTATCCATACATCATGACGACCAGGTGGGTAAATACACCCTGCCTAATAACTCACCAAGGCTGTATGTATACATCATGACGACCAGGTGGGTAAATACACCCTGCCTAATAACTCACCAAGGCTGTATGTATACATCATGACGACCAGGTGGGTAAATACACCCTGCCTAATAACTCACCAAGGCTGTATGTATACATCATGACGACCAGGTGGGTAAATACACCCTGCCTAATAACTCACCAAGGCTGTATCCATACATCATGACGACCAGGTGGGTAAATACATCCTGCCTAATAACTCACCAAGGCTGTATATATACATCATGACGACCAGGTGGGTAAATACACCCTGCCAAATAACTCACCAAGGCTGTATCCATACATCATGACGACAGGTGGGTAAATACACCCTGCCAAATAACTCACCAAGGCTGTATCCATACATAATGACGACCAGGTGGGTAAATACACCCTGCCAAATAACTCACCAAGGCTGTATCCATACATCATGACGACCAGGTGGGTAAATACACCCTGCCAAATAACGCACCAAGGCTGTATTCATACATCATGACGACCAGGTGGGTAAATACACCCTGCCTAATAACTCACCAAGGATGTATCCATACATCATGACGACCAGGTGGGTAAATACACCCTGCCTAATAACTCACCAAGGCTGTATCCATACACCATGACGACCAGGTGGGTAAATACACCCTGCCTAATAACTCACCAAGGCTGTATTCATACATCATGACGACCAGGTGGGTAAATACATCCTGCCAAATAACTCACCAAGGCTGTATTCATACACCATGACGACCAGGTGGGTAAATACACCCTGCCGAATAACTCACCAAGGCTGTATCCATACACCATGATGACCAGGTGGGTAAATACATCCTGCCTAATAACTCACCAAGGCTGTATGTATACACCATGACGACCAGGTGGGTAAATACACCCTGCCTAATAACTCACCAAGGCTGCATTCATACATCATGACGACCAGGTGGGTAAATACATCCTGCCTAATAACTCACCAAGGCTGTATGTATACACCATGACAACCAGGTGGGTAAATACACCCTGCCTAATAACTCACCAAGTCTGTATCCATACATCATGACGACCAGGTGGGTAAATACACCCTGCCTAATAACTCACCAAGGCTGTATGTATACATCATGACGACCAAGTGGGTAAATACACCCTGCCAAATAACGCACCAAGGCTGTATTCATACATCATGACGACCAGGTGGGTAAATACACCCTGCCAAATAACTCACTTAGGCTGTATGTATACATCATGACGACCAGGTGGGTAAATACACCCTGCCAAAAAACTCACCAAGGCTGTATCCATACACCCTGACAACCAGGTGGGTAAATACATCCTACCTAATAACTCACCAAGGCTGTATCCATACACCATGACGACCAGGTGGGTAAATACACCCTGCCAAATAACTCACCAAGATTGTATTCATACATCATGACGACCAGGTGGGTAAATACACCCTGTCTAATAACTCACCAAGGCTGTATGTATACACCATGACGACCAGGTGGGTAAATACACCCTGCCTAATAACTCACCAAGGCTGTATGTATACATCATGACGACCAGGTGGGTAAATACACCCTGCCTAATAACTCACCAAGGCTGTATCCATACATCATGACGACCAGGTGGGTAAATACACCCTGCCTAATAACTCACCAAGGCTGTATTCATACACCATGACGACCAGGTGGGTAAATACACCCTGCCTAATGACTCACCAAGGCTGTGTGTATACATCATGACGACCAGGTGAGTAAATACACCCTGCCTTATAACTCACCAAGTCTGTATTCATACACCATGACGACCAGGTGGGTAAATACACCCTGCCTAATAACTCACCAAGGCTGTATCCATACATCATGACGACCAGGTGGGTAAATACATCTTGCCAAATAACTCACCATGGCTGTATCCATACATCATGACGACCAGGTGGGTAAATACATCTTGCCAAATAACTCACCAAGGCTGTATATATACACCATGACGAACAGGTGGGTAAATACACCCTGCCAAATAACTCACCAAGGCTGTATTCATACATCATGACGACCAAGTGGGTAAATACATCCTGCCTAATAACTCACCAAGGCTGTATCCATACATCATTACGACCAGGTGGGTAAATACACCCTGCCTAATAACTCACTGAGGCTGTATTCATACACCATGATGACCAGGTGGGTAAATACACCCTGCCAAATAACTCACCAAGGCTGTATGTATACATCATGACAACCAGGTGGGTAAATACACCCTGCCAAATAACTCATCAAGGCTGTATTCATACACCATGATGACCAGGTGGGTAAATACACCCTGCCTAATAACTCACTGAGGCTGTATTCATACACCATGACCACCAGGTGGGTAAATACACCCTGTCTAATAACTCACCAAGGCTGTATCCATACATCATGACGACCAGGTGGGTAAATACACCCTGCCTAATAACTCACCAAGGCTGTATGTATACATCATGACGACCAGGTGGGTAAATACACCCTGCCTAATAACTCACCAAGGCTGTATCCATACACCATGACAAACAGGTGGGTAAATACACCCTGCCAAATAACTCACCAAGGCTGTATCCATACATCATGATGACCAGGTGGGTAAATACACCCTGCCTAATAACTCACCAAGGCTGTATTCATACACCATGACCACCAGGTGGGTAAATACACCCTGCCAAATAACTCACCAAGGCTGTATCCATACATCATGACGACCAGGTGGGTAAATACATCCTGCCTAATAACTCACCAAGGCTGTATATATACATCATGACGACCAGGTGGGTAAATACACCCTGCCAAATAACTCACCAAGGCTGTATCCATACATCATGACGACAGGTGGGTAAATACACCCTGCCAAATAACTCACCAAGGCTGTATCCATACATAATGACGACCAGGTGGGTAAATACACCCTGCCAAATAACTCACCAAGGCTGTATCCATACACCATGACGAACAGGTGGGTAAATACATCCTGCCAAATAACTCACCAAGGCTGTATTCATACACGATGAGGAGCAGGTGGGTAAATACACCCTGCCAAATAACTCACCAAGGCTGTATTCATACCCATAAGGACCAGGTGGGTAAATACACCCTGCCAAATAACTCACCAAGGCTGTATCCATACATCATGACGACCATGTGGGTAAATACACCCTGCCAAATAACTCACCAAGGCTGTATTCATACATCATGACGACCAGGTGGGTAAATACACCCTGCCTAATAACTCACCAAGGCTGTATGTATACATCATGACGACCGGGTGGGTAAATACACCCTGCCTAATAACTCACCAAGGCTGTATCCATACATCATGAAGACCAGGTGGGTAAATACACCCTGCCTAATAACTCACCAAGGATGTATTCATACACCATGACAAACAGGTGGGTAAATACACCCTGCCAAATAACTCACCAAGGCTGTATTCATACACCATGACAAACAGGTGGGTAAATACACCCTGCCAAATAACTCACCAAGGCTGTATGTATACATCATGACGACCAGGTGGGTAAATACACCTTGCCAAATAACGCACCAAGGCTGTATTCATACATCATGACGACCAGGTGGGTAAATACACCCTGCCAAATAACTCACCAAGGCTGTATCCATACATCATGACGACCAGGTGGGTAAATACACCCTGCCAAATAACGCACCAAGGCTGTATTCATACATCATGACGACCAGGTGGGTAAATACACCCTGCCTAATAACTCACCAAGGATGTATCCATACATCATGACGACCAGGTGGGTAAATACACCCTGCCTAATAACTCACCAAGGCTGTATCCATACACCATGACGACCAGGTGGGTAAATACACCCTGCCTAATAACTCACCAAGGCTGTATTCATACATCATGACGACCAGGTGGGTAAATACATCCTGCCAAATAACTCACCAAGGCTGTATTCATACACCATGACGACCAGGTGGGTAAATACACCCTGCCGAATAACTCACCAAGGCTGTATCCATACACCATGATGACCAGGTGGGTAAATACATCCTGCCTAATAACTCACCAAGGCTGTATGTATACACCATGACGACCAGGTGGGTAAATACACCCTGCCTAATAACTCACCAAGGCTGCATTCATACATCATGACGACCAGGTGGGTAAATACATCCTGCCTAATAACTCACCAAGGCTGTATGTATACACCATGACAACCAGGTGGGTAAATACACCCTGCCTAATAACTCACCAAGTCTGTATCCATACATCATGACGACCAGGTGGGTAAATACACCCTGCCTAATAACTCACCAAGGCTGTATGTATACATCATGACGACCAAGTGGGTAAATACACCCTGCCAAATAACGCACCAAGGCTGTATTCATACATCATGACGACCAGGTGGGTAAATACACCCTGCCAAATAACTCACTTAGGCTGTATGTATACATCATGACGACCAGGTGGGTAAATACACCCTGCCAAAAAACTCACCAAGGCTGTATCCATACACCCTGACAACCAGGTGGGTAAATACATCCTACCTAATAACTCACCAAGGCTGTATCCATACACCATGACGACCAGGTGGGTAAATACACCCTGCCAAATAACTCACTGAGGATGTATCCATACACCATGACGACCAGGTGGGTAAATACAGCCTGCCTAATAACTCACCAAGGCTGTATCCATACACCATGACGACCAGGTGGGTAAATACACCCTGCCTAATAACTCAACAAGGCTGTATCCATACACCATGACCACCAGGTGGGTAAATACATCCTACCTAATAACTCACCAAGGCTGTATCCATACACCATGACGACCAGGTGGGTAAATACACCCTGCCAAATAACTCACTGAGGCTGTATCCATACACCATGACGACCAGGTGGGTAAATACACCCTGCCTAATAACTCACCAAGGCTGTATCCACAAACCATGACCACCAGGTGGGTAAATACACCCTGCCAAATAACTCACCAAGGCTGTATTCATACAACATGACGACCAGGTGGGTAAATACACCCTGCCAAATAACTCACCAAGGATGTATCCATACATCATGACGACCAGGTGGGTAAATACACCCTGCCAAATAACTCACCAAGGCTGTATTCATACACCATGATGACCAGGTCGGTAAATACACCCTGCCTAATAACTCACTGAGGCTGTATTCATACACCATGACCACCAGGTGGGTAAATACACCCTGTCTAATAACTCACCAAGGCTGTATCCGAACATCATGACGACCAGGTGGGTAAATACACCCTGCCTAATAACTCACCAAGGCTGTATGTATACATCATGACGACCAGGTGGGTAAATACACCCTGCCAAATAACTCACCAAGGCTGTATCCATACACCATGACCAACAGGTGGGTAAATACATCCTGCCAAATAACTCACCAAGGCTGTTTTCATACACGATGAGGACCAGGTGGGTAAATACACCCTGCCAAATAACTCACCAAGGCTGTATTCATACATCATGACGACCAGGTGGGTAAATACACCCTGCCAAATAACTCACTGAGGCTGTATCCATACACCATGACGACCAGGTGGGTAAATACACCCTGCCAAATAACTCACCAAGGCTGTATTCATACATCATGACGACCAGGTGGGTAAATACACCCTGCCAAATAACTCACCAAGGCTGTATGTATACATCATGACGACCAGGTGGGTAAATACACCCTGCCAAATAACTCACCAAGGCTGTATTCATACACGATGAGGACCAGGTGGGTAAATACACCCTGCCAAATAACTCACCAAGGCTGTATCCATACATCATGATGACCAGGTGGGTAAATACACCCTGCCTAATAACTCACCAAGGCTGTATCCATACATCATGACGACCAGGTGGGTAAATACACCCTGCCAAATAACTCACGAAGGCTGTATTCATACACCATGACGACCAGGTGGGTAAATACATCTTGCCAAATAACTCACCAAGGCTGTATGTATACATCATGACGACCAGGTGGGTAAATACACCCTGCCAAATAACTCACCAAGGCTGTATTCATACACCATGACGACCAGGTGGGTAAGTACACCCTGCCTAATAACTCACCAAGGCTGTATATATACATCATGACGACCATGTGGGTAAATACACCCTGTCTAATAACTCACCAAGGCTGTATGTATACACCATGACGACCAGGTGGGTAAATACACCCTGCCTAATAACTCACCAAGGCTGTATCCATACATCATGACGACCAGGTGGGTAAATACACCCTGCCTAATAACTCACCAAGGCTGTATCCATACACCATGACGACCAGGTGGGTAAATACACCCTGCCTAATAACTCACCAAGGCTGTATGTATACATCATGACAACCAGGTGGGTAAATACACCCTGCCAAATAACTCACCAAGATTGTATTCATACATCATGACGACCAGGTGGGTAAATACACCCTGTCTAATAACTCACCAAGGCTGTATGTATACACCATGACGACCAGGTGGGTAAATACACCCTGCCTAATAACTCACCAAGGCTGTATGTATACATCATGACGACCAGGTGGGTAAATACACCCTGCCTAATAACTCACCAAGGCTGTATCCATACATCATGACGACCAGGTGGGTAAATACACCCTGCCTAATAACTCACCAAGGCTGTATTCATACACCATGACGACCAGGTGGGTAAATACACCCTGCCTAATGACTCACCAAGGCTGTGTGTATACATCATGACGACCAGGTGAGTAAATACACCCTGCCTAATAACTCACCAAGTCTGTATTCATACACCATGACGACCAGGTGGGTAAATACACCCTGCCTAATAACTCACCAAGGCTGTATCCATACATCATGACGACCAGGTGGGTAAATACATCTTGCCAAATAACTCACCAAGGCTGTATATATACACCATGACGAACAGGTGGGTAAATACACCCTGCCAAATAACTCACCAAGGCTGTATTCATACATCATGACGACCAAGTGGGTAAATACATCCTGCCTAATAACTCACCAAGGCTGTATCCATACATCATTACGACCAGGTGGGTAAATACACCCTGCCTAATAACTCACTGAGGCTGTATTCATACACCATGATGACCAGGTGGGTAAATACACCCTGCCAAATAACTCACCAAGGCTGTATGTATACATCATGACAACCAGGTGGGTAAATACACCCTGCCAAATAACTCACCAAGGCTGTATTCATACACCATGATGACCAGGTGGGTAAATACACCCTGCCTAATAACTCACTGAGGCTGTATTCATACACCATGACCACCAGGTGGGTAAATACACCCTGTCTAATAACTCACCAAGGCTGTATCCATACATCATGACGACCAGGTGGGTAAATACACCCTGCCTAATAACTCACCAAGGCTGTATGTATATATCATGACGACCAGGTGGGTAAATACACCCTGCCTAATAACTCACCAAGGCTGTATCCATACACCATGACAAACAGGTGGGTAAATACACCCTGCCAAATAACTCACCAAGGCTGTATCCATACATCATGATGACCAGGTGGGTAAATACACCCTGCCTAATAACTCACCAAGGCTGTATTCATACACCATGACCACCAGGTGGGTAAATACACCCTGCCAAATAACTCACCAAGGCTGTATCCATACATCATGACGACCAGGTGGGTAAATACATCCTGCCTAATAACTCACCAAGGCTGTATATATACATCATGACGACCAGGTGGGTAAATACACCCTGCCAAATAACTCACCAAGGCTGTATCCATACATCATGACGACCAGGTGGGTAAATACACCCTGCCAAATAACTCACCAAGGCTGTATCCATACATAATGACGACCAGGTGGGTAAATACACCCTGCCAAATAACTCACCAAGGCTGTATCCATACACCATGACGAACAGGTGGGTAAATACATCCTGCCAAATAACTCACCAAGGCTGTATTCATACACGATGAGGAGCAGGTGGGTAAATACACCCTGCCAAATAACTCACCAAGGCTGTATCCATACATCATGACGACCAGGTGGGTAAATACACCCTGCCAAATAACTCACCAAGGCTGTATTCATACATCATGACAACCAGGTGGGTAAATACACCCTGCCAAATAACTCACCAAGGCTATATCCATACACCATGACGACCAGGTGGTTAAATACACCCTGCCAAATAACTCACCAAGGCTGTATCCATACATCATGACGACCATGTGGGTAAATACACCCTGCCTAATAACTCACCAAGGCTGTATCCATACACCATGACGACCAGGTGGTTAAATACACCCTGCCAAATAACTCACCAAGGCTGTATCCATACATCATGACGACCAGGTGGGTTAATACACCCTGCCTAATAACTCACCAAGGCTGTATCCATACATCATGACGACCAGGTGGGTAAATACACCCTGCCTAATAACTCACCAAGGCTGTATTCATACACCATGACAACCAGGTGGGTAAATACACCCTGCCTAATAACTCTCCAAGGTTGTATGTATACACCATGACGACCAGGTGGGTAAATACACCCTGCCTAATAACTCACCAAGGCTGTATTCATACATCATGACGACCAGGTGGGTAAATACATCCTGCCAAATAACTCACCAAGGCTGTATCCATACACCATGACGACCAGGTGGGTAAATACACCCTGCCTAATAACTCACCAAGGCTGTATTCATACACCATGACCACCAGGTGGCTAAATACACCCTGCCAAATAACTCACCAAGGCTGTATCCATACACCATGACGACCAGGTGGGTAAATACATCCTGCCTAATAACTCACCAAGGCTGTATCCATACACCATGACGACCAGGTGGGTAAATATACACCCTGCCTAATAACTCACCAAGGCTGTATGTATACACCATGACGACCAGGTGGGTAAATACACCCTGCCTAATAACTCACCAAGGCTGTATCCATACATCATGACGACCAGGTGGGTAAATACACCCTGCAAAATAACTCACCAAGGCTGTATGTATACATCATGACGACCAGGTGGGTAAATACACCCTGCCAAATAACTCACCAAGGCTGTATCCATACATCATGACGACCAGGTTGGTAAATACACCCTGCCTAATAACTCACCAAGGCTGTATTCATACACCATGACGACCAGGTGGGTAAATACACCCTGCCTAATAACTCACCAAGGCTGTATGTATACACCATGACGACCAGGTGGGTAAATACATCCTGCCGAATAACTCACCAAGGCTGTATCCATAGATCATGACGACCAGGTGGGTAAATACACCCTGCCTAATAACTCACCAAGGCTGTATCCATACATCATGACGACCAGGTGGGTAAATACACCCTGCCTAATAAGTCACCAAGGCTGTATCCATACATCATGACGACCAGGTGGGTAAATACACCCTGCCTAATAACTCACCAAGGCTGTATGTATACATCATGACGACCAGGTGGGTAAGTACACCCTGCCTAATAACTCACCAAGGCTGTATGTATACATCATGACGACCAGGTGGGTAAATACTCCCTGCCAAATAAATCACCAAGGCTGTATCCATACACCATGACGTCCAGGTGGGTAAATACACCCTGCCTAATAACTCACCAAGGCTGTATTCATACATCATGATGACCAGGTGGGTAAATACACCCTGCCTAATAACTCACCAAGTCTGTATTTATACATCATGATGACCAGGTGGGTAAATACACCCTGCCTAATAACTCACCAAGGCTGTATGTATACATCATGACGATCAGGTGGGCATATACATCCTGCCGAATAACTCACCAAGGCTGTATCCATAGATCATGACGACCAGGTGGGTAAATACACCCTGCCTAATAACTCACCAAGGCTGTATCCATACATCATGACGACCAGGTGGGTAAATACACCCTGCCTAATAAGTCACCAAGGCTGTATCCATACATCATGACGACCAGGTGGGTAAATACACCCTGCCTAATAACTCACCAAGGCTGTATGTATACATCATGACGACCAGGTGGGTAAGTACACCCTGCCTAATAACTCACCAAGGCTGTATGTATACATCATGACGACCAGGTGGGTAAATACTCCCTGCCAAATAAATCACCAAGGCTGTATCCATACACCATGACGTCCAGGTGGGTAAATACACCCTGCCTAATAACTCACCAAGGCTGTATTCATACATCATGATGACCAGGTGGGTAAATACACCCTGCCTAATAACTCACCAAGTCTGTATTTATACATCATGATGACCAGGTGGGTAAATACACCCTGCCTAATAACTCACCAAGGCTGTATTCATACATCATGATGACCAGGTGGGTAAATACACCCTGCCTAATAACTCACCAAGTCTGTATTTATACATCATGACGACCAGGTGGGCATATACATCCTTGGAGGGTCTGCAGGATGCAACATAAAGTGTTGGCAAGCAGATATGACAGTACTCCATTTGTGCTTCATGGAGACTTGTGAGATATATTTCTGCATTAGTGGCCCCTAATGGTTAAACCTTTAAAGGCCGCTAATACAGGAGTGCATCATGCCCATTGGTGACCAGGTAAGCATAAACACCCCTCTGCAGGGATTTTCGTTATCAAAGTTCATCTCAAGATCTTTAAAATGAGACATCATTGGCTTAAATATTCCCAGTAGTTATGCTAGAACCCCTCCTTGAACACAGATTGTAATTCATATTTGAAATCAAGGATTAAGCTCTAAATACATTATTAACCATGATAATGTCTAAAAACATAATAAATCAGCCTTTTCATAAAAAATAGATTTTGATCTAGAAGGAAGTTTCCATTTCTGTTTTCATACCAATGGGTATGATACCTTAATGCATCATGACAACCAATGGGCATAATGCATTAATGCATCATGACAACCAAAGGGCATGAAGTATCAATGGCCTTTAATGGGTTAACGGATTAATAGCAGGCAACACACAACTTCCAAGATGCCTGCAGCGAATAGTTTCATTATTTCATTGGTTGATAACTAATCCTGCTATGTCGCTAGTGGGATTAATTATCAGCCAATGAAATAATCACTGCAGACCTCTCGGGGGGTATGCGGTACCCATCAGATGACTGTTATTAGTGATAACTGCTGGTAACCAGCTTCAGCAATTGCCACACCCAACAGACAATCTACTTCCTTGGTATATAAATTTAATCGGTGGCGGATTTAGACAGGGGACACTGGGGCGAGTGCCTCCTCTTTTTGCCTGAAATTTATTTGCCTGTTTTATACCTCAAATTTAGCCAGGAGTAGAGGCTAAATGAAGGGCTCATCCCCTCCTTTTCAGAATCGAAGATCCACCACTTATGAGCAACAAAATGGACAAGTTATAGCTGCATAAAAAGAAAGCACTGGAAACCAGGGCATTTTTAGCCAGCTCTTCCTTTTACTATAGGAGCAACACCCTCCCGGGCTGATACACTCCCAGAGGGGCGGCACAATGTTCTTATGAAGTGCTGAAGAGCAGACTCTCTTCATTGATGCATCATGACGATCAATGGGTATGTTGCACTCCTGCATCAGCAGCTCTCAAAGGGTTATATGATACAGTGAGATATCCTTCACCTGTCTGTGTGCCACTGTGTGCCTGTCACTATGTGTTTAGTACAGTGCACCAGACACACCCGCTGTGTCTATAATTGATCTATGCCTATTGGGATTCACTACCTTTGGACTCTCAGCTGGGGGCTGTTGTAAAAAGAATTGGATTATCACTAGCAATTTGATCTTCCAAATTCTCTGCCCTTCCCCACCCTGAGAATCGACTTCCCCAGAGAATTGGTTCCTACTTGAGAATTACACCCGAATCTGGAACATTCCTATACCACTTCTCTGACCGATTCCCTTTTCACAACACATGAGGGAATAAATTCCCTGAGGTGAGTGAGTTCCGTTTTGGGAATAACACATCCGACAGAAGCAGTTCCAAATCTTTTCGCAGCAGCCTCCTGCGGTACCATGAATAGACAGAACTGAACTAATGGGTGTCGATTCACCCCTCAGGGGCTGTGTACCCCTCCAGTGGATCTGACACTGTATACCAGGAGGCTATTGCACATTTGGGAAAAAGTAGTTTTACCTTTTCAGATGGAGCGAAGTGCTTGTGTCAGTGAGGTACAAGTACCTTTCAATGAAGATGATAGCTACTCAAAAAAGAGAGTCACACATCAAGGTATCTGTTTGTACAATACACACTATTTTTAAACAAGGCAGGTGGTTTTCCAGTCTAATGTGGTGAGTATAAGTTAAATGGTGAAGCAGAGCATGACACCCCTCTGTAGGGATTTTCGTTTTAAAAGTTCATCTCAAGATGTTTAAAATGGCTTAAATACTCTCAGTAGTTATGTTAGAACCCCTCCTTGAACATAAATCAGCCTTTTCATAAAAAATACAAAACAATATGGTGATTTTTATCATAGATTTTGATCTAGAGGGAAGTTTTCATTTCTGTTTTCAGTTTTGGGGTTTTGGTGAATATCCCTGAAAATTGACATAAAAACCTGCAAATTTTGATTATTGGAATGGTTGCCATAGCAACCAGAAACAGGCATATAGGTTATTTTTCATGTTCATTTACTATCCAAATATAGGCCATTTCTACTGAAAATGGTGCATTTTAAATGAGATCATTGAATTCTGCATCAAAAATTAGCCTAACATATTTCTATAATGATTTTTGAGTAATTTTACCCCGCCAATGCTCCCTGGTGGCCAAATGGGGAATTAAAAATCCCCCGCGGAGGGGCATTTTACATTGATGGGTCATTGGTTGTCATGGTGTATCATGACAACCACTGGGCATGATACATTAATGCATTGTAGAGGTACACTTTACTACCATAGGAGTTGGGTACCGTCTGACGTGGCGGGTGAGTCGAGTCGTCGGACGTTCCTCAGGTTCCGGATAGGTGGCAGCACCGATCCGGGTCTGTGGGGACATCTGACGACGAACACCTGGGTCCGTATATAAAGCCCAGGGCTCAGCCGCTACGTCAGAGGCCCTTCTGGCCTCCACACTATGTAAACCACTGTCTTTTAATATTAGCTGCCTCTTTGATATCATTCGGCAGCCGTGAGTGTGCATTAAGTAATAAACCTAACCGTTGGCATACACTTGGAATACTGTCTTACTCTTTCTTTCCGAATCGTAAGACCCGAACCCCCCAGGTCCGTAAGGCCACAAACCCTTACACTGGTGCCGTGACCAGGATATTCTGGTGTATAGCCCGGACGTTATAACGTCCGAACGGCTAGTACATGGGTTAGACACCCTTAGGGAAGCTAACCCAGCAGGGCAATCACTTGCCCAAGAGAATGGAAATGGATCGCTAATGCTCCAAGCCCATTCGGACCCACAAGATGCAGAATCAGCATCCTGGAGAGATCCCGGACCCCACTATAATGATAGTGAGGAGAATCTGCCAGACTCTGTACGACGCGAACAGTCCATACAGAGACATAGTAACTTAATAGGCCAGCATTCAATTGTTGACGAATTATGTGATTCGATGTTTGAAGTCGGTGGTAGTACTAACCCAGAACATCCGGCACCAATGCGAAAAAGGGTAACATTCGGAGAACTACCTTATAGGTTACCCAGGCCCGAATTACCAATATTAGATTATAGCGCTATAGATGGCGACTTAACCTATGCGGTACCGGAAGGTGAAGAATTAAAACGACCGGATGTCCTGTTGTTGAATGAAACTTATGTAACTTTGAACGAGAATTTAAATACCTTGGTCAAAGCTAAGGATGAAGTACTGCATGAAAAACTTCAAATGGAAGAGGACCTAACTGGCATGCGAAAGGAATTCGAAGCCAGAAGGAGCGAGTACATGAAAGAACTCGAGAGTGAAGAACTAAAACTTCAATCTATGAGAGATTCATTCAATAAAGAATATGACAATAGGCACATTCGTATCCAAACATATATAGATACGAACGACCAACTAAACCTTGATAAGGCAAAATTCGAATCCGAAATTCGCCATTATCAGGAGGAGTTGGATAAATTGAAACTTCAGTGCAGTAAACAAGCTGAAGATAATGAGACCATCCGGGTAGGCATCATAGCTTACAACAAACAACTGGAGGAGGATAGACAGAAACTCACGAATGAGCTTCAGGAATTGCAGGCTACTGCAATAACTCTAGATAAATATGTAGAAGCAGCCCAGTTAACTATAGGTAATATAGACCCAGCTGTGGTATCTACAATGTTGGGAAAGACATCTAAAGATGCAACCCCAATTAGATACAGCCCATTCGTTGATGATGGGGCTGACAAGAATGTGGTATCCGGAATCTATAAGAAGCCGGATAACGCTGCAGTAAATGGAACCGCATCTAAACCAGTAGTTCCAATGCTGGATACGATAGGACCAGCACCACCCATACCAGATTTGAGTCACAAAATCAAAGCGACTCACGATGGTGCTACAGGGAATAATAATAATTCACCCGTGGCACAACCAAGAGCACCCGGACCAATGAGACATATGTTGACACCACCTTCATATTTCCCCCAACCCGGCCACAGTACACCAGCAGTACCAAGATTACCGAATCCACCCCCAGGTTCTGGTAATGGTCCTACTGATGGACGTTTTCCGAGACCAAATCCGCCACAAAACAATATCAACGGCGGAACGCACCAACCGAGAACATCTTCCTATGGATATAGAAATAATTATAATCCATCGGGAAGTGGCAATTATCAGAATGGTAATAGCTATAACCAGGGATGGAATCAAAATGATTCTTACCCTAGATATGCTTCTTCTGGAAACACCGGTCACAATAGTGGATACCCTGGTGGTTCATCTGGAGGCTATAATAATAATGGTCCACCAAGAGGAAACCCTCCAGGCGGCCCAGGAGGATCCGGATTCGGAGGATCAGGATCAGGAGGAGATGGCAGGAAACCTAACAGGAGAACTTCTATGCCTGCAGGGATGCAAACCATCTTTGATAGAAGCCAATGTATACAAAACCTTGGCATTGACTGCTACCGAAAGGGAGCAGACGGCATGGAAGTCATGAACTGGAGCATGCGAGAAGCAGATAGACTACGCGGATGTAATAATCCGGCACGTAGGCAGGCACGGATACCCCCTCCATATGATTCTAATGATCCATGGAAGGACAGGTATCAAGCTTTTGTTGACGAAGTCAATTGTAGTGGCTGGACAAAAGAAGAAGCCCTGCCATATTTGATCTGTTGGTTAAATAAAGGCGGAAAAGTAGCCCTCAACCAATGGAGAGCAGCTTACGGAATATACGGTACTTATGATCAACTGGTCGAATGTGCCGCATACCTGTTTGGATCAATCGTTAGAGAAGATCCGTGGGTAAGCTTCAAGAAGAGGACACAAAAACCTAAAGAATCACACAAAGTCTTTGGTTTGGAGCTACAGGACTTGCTTTCGAAAGCACGTCCAAATTGGGCTCACGATGATGATTGTTATCTACAAGAATTGTTTATACAATTCTACAGTGGATTGCGTGATCCGGATCACAAGCAAGTGGTCTGGGACTCTTGGAAAGATGACACTTCCTTCAGTGATCTGTTCATAGCAATCGATGGACATGACATGAAGAAACGTTTGGTAGGTCTCGGACCTAATCCAATAAGAGCAGCTCCATTCCAATATGGAGGTACACCTGCTCCGGTATACGATACTTCCCAATTAGCTCCGGTTGAATCGAATGAAGTTGATGAGAAAGATGAATATGTCTCCGATGAAAACGGAGATTATATTGGTTCAGTCCATGTAGCTGGAAAGTATTACCGACAAAAGCGGTATAGGAAAGTACATTCGAGAGGGAGAGGAGGATCTGTTGCTGGTAAAACAGCTTCCGGATCAACTCAACCTGGCAGTGTAGCCTCTACGGCGAACCCAACTGTAGCAGCCCCTGTTGCTCCGACTAACATGATGGAAACATTATTAGCCGGATTAACAGAAGCTCTAAAGAGACCGAGAGTTGACAAATCTCAGAGGAGATGTTTCAGATGCCAGAAACTGGGGCATTATGCTCCAGAATGTATGGCTGAAAAACCTGTCCCTCGTAGACAGGAGAGTGTCTCTGGAGTAAGTACAGAGGAAAACTAAGGAGGGGTCTCCCGAGGGGCAAAGAAGGGGATCCCAGTGACAAATCTTGCCATGATATCACCATCCGTGATGATGGTTCACATGAAGTAACAAGATCGCCTAACACCGAGGTGGTTGTAGACACCCGGAAGGTTAGGGAAGCTGATATAACAGGTGCTATGGGAGCACAGGGGAAACCCAATATCAGTAACGAGGCAGGCGGCTATTCGTTAGCCAAGGTCTGTGGTGCCCACCTGCCCCCGGGTCATCCTTGTCTGGAATTCTTAAAAGGATGTGGATTGACTCCTGGTGTGAAAAATGACGTTCCGATTGTCACGGACATGCCCTCTGTTCTAAACGGAAGGCGGTGGTATGTTTGCCTTACTGTTAACGGAAGGTCTGCCGAATTCCTTGTGGATACGGGAGCTAGCCACTCTTGTATCTCCAGGGGGTTCTACGACCTTATACCGGATGAACATGATACTCTCAAATCGGGAGGAAGTGCTCAGACGGCCGACGGCAGTACCTTGCAAACGTATGGTAGAACTTGTGTGAGACTACAGTTAGATGGTATACATGACTATGTCATGAGCGCCACCGTTGCGGATATAGCAGATGAGGGGATACTCGGGTTGGATTTCGCATCCCTGTATGGTGCTGTATTGGAACCCCAAACAGGAGTGTTGAGTGTGAGATACCCGTACCCCGTGAAGGTTAGATGTGCACTGAGACAAGTGAGCAGTATGGCTAGTGTGGCACACACTGTGCGAATCCCTCCGGGAGTAGCCTGTGATGTGCTTGTAAGAAGTGATCCTGCAATGCGTAACAAACCTGCAGTGATAGAACCGGATGTAGTTACTTTGTCAGGTATTGGATTAAATTCTGTAGACACTATAGTAGCGAATGCATCCTGGTCGGTAGTACCTGTCTCCAATACTGGAAACACTACTATCTACTTGAAAAAGGGACAAGTTTTTGGAAACGTGACCCTTTCGGAAACTGTAACGGATAGTAAGCTAAGCTTACAGAAGGTAACAGGAGATGATGAAATTTCGGAAGACTTACTTAAGTTGTATGAAGAAACTTCATTAGAAGATCCGGAACACCGGAAAGAGTTCTATGATATGCTCTGTCAGTATCATACTGCCTTTGCCAAACCTGGTGAAAAACTAGGTACGACAAATAAGGTATTACATAAAATAGATACTGGAGATGCCGAACCCTTTAAGATACCGTATAGACGGTTACCCTTAGCAAAAAAGAGAGTAGCTGAGGATGAAATAAATAAGATGTTGGAACAGGATGTAATAGTCCCTTCCAATAGTCCATGGAGTAGTCCTGTGTGTATGGTAACAAAAAAGGACGGTACTATCCGTTTCTGCATAGACTACAGGAAGTTGAATGGAATAACGAAAAAGAATTCGTATCCATTACCGAGAATAGATGAAACCATTGACTCCTTAGGAGGAAACAGTTGGTTTTGTACCCTAGACTTGCAATCAGGCTATTGGCAAGTGGGAATGAACCCTTCAGATATGGAGAAAACTGCATTTTCAAGTCATATTGGATTATTCCAATATAATGTAATGCCGTTTGGATTGTGCAATGCACCTGCAACATTTGAAGCAATGATGGAAACAATTCTAAGTGATTTATTGTGGAAAAGATGTCTTGTATATCTAGACGATGTCATTGTCTTCGGAAAAACATTCGAAGAATGTTCTAATAACCTAAAAATGGTACTAGAACGTATTATTTCAAATGGTCTCAAGTTGAAACCTAAGAAATGCCACATGTTTAGAAAGTCCATAAATTATTTGGGCCGCATCATCAGTGATGAAGGAATAAAGGCTGATCCGGAAAAAATCGAATCAGTCACGAATTGGAATAGACCTAAAACACCCAAGGAAGTGAGGTCCTTTTTAGGATTCTGTTCCTATTACAGGGAATTTATTCCGAATTATTCTAGAGTCAGTTACCCATTACAAGCAATAGCTAACTGGACTCCAGGAAGTACCAAGGAAAAATTTCCTTGGACACATGAACAGGAAAACGCTTTTCGAAAGCTAAAAGACCTGTTCACGAGTACTCCCGTATTGCAATATCCGAATGAGACGGATCATTTCATACTGGATACTGATGCTAGTAATGATAGCATTGGTGCAGCTCTCTCGCAAGTCCAAAATGGGAGAGAAGTACCAATTGCCTTTGCCAGCAACACACTGAGCAAGACTCAGCGCAATTACTGCACAACCAAAAGAGAGTTGTTGGCAGTAGTCGTATATACCAAGAAGTTTAAACATTTTCTATGGGGAACGAACTTTACTTTGCGTACGGATCATTCCTCTTTAAGGTGGCTACTGAACTTCCGAGATGCTGAAGGCATGTTAGGCCGATGGCTAGCCCATTTATCCGAATATGGGCTTGAACATCAACAGATTCAGCATAGACCCGGAGTTAAGCATTTAAATGCTGATGCTTTGTCTCGAATACCAATCCGGAAATGTGATAATCCGGATTGTACTGATTGTGGAGCTCATAAGGCAGTGTTAGCAGGGATTCGAAGACCATTCGTACCCCTAGTTGCCAGTATACTGGATTGGTCTATGGATCACATACGACATTTCCAGGAAGCTGACTCGATAACTGCACAGCTACTGCAATTAGTACCAAAGGGTATACGTCCAGTTAGACCAGAGGTCTCTCTGGAAAATCGAGAAATGAGAAGGTTTCTTGCTCAATGGACCGAGCTTGAAGTCCGGAAAGGCGTGTTATACCGTTGGAAGCCATGTAATAATGGTGATAGAATCATGCAAGTGGTGATACCACATGCCATGAGACATGACATTATGTACTTCTGTCATGGACATCGGACCAGTGGTCATTTCGGAAGGAAACGCTCGCTAGCACGACTTTCCAAGAAATACTATTGGCCTGGCATGACACGGGACTTGCAAAGATGGGTAACCACCTGTCCGGATTGTTGTAAAAACAAACCCGGACCCGGGATGGGCAAACTTCCCCTATCCCAAGAACTTTTCGGAGTTAGATTCGCAAGAATCGGGGTAGATATTATTAGTGGATTTAATACAACCGCTAATGATAATACCTGTATGATGGTAGTGTGTGATTATTATACGAAATACACTAAAGTATTTCCACTACCGGACCACAAAGCAATTACTTGTGCCGAAGCTTTTGTAAAAGGTTGGGTACTAAGCTTCGGTGTACCATTAATGTTACACAGTGACCAAGGCAGAGAGTTCGAATCAAATCTCTGGCAGGGTATGTGCGAATACTTGGCTATTTGCAAGACTAGAACCAATCCGTATAGACCACAAAGCGACGGATTGGTGGAAAGGTTCAATAGAACCCTCATCCAAGTCCTAAAGTCACTCGTTAATGAACATATGGATGACTGGGATGAGCAATGTCATTTTGTGACACATGCTTATAATAGTACGGTACATTCAAGTACAAATTGTTCTCCGAACCTTTTAGTATTCGGAGAGGATTTGATAATGCCTGCTGACCTAGTTTTTGGAGTCGTAGGAATGGACCCTGAACTACCTTGCCATGTAGTTTTTGTGGAATGTTTAAGAGACAGATTTAGAAAAGCATATGAGTCTGTCCGAATTGATTTGGAGAAAAGTGCCAAATGGCAGAAAGTAGGATACGATACCGATCTAAAGCATCGGAAATTCCAATCCGGAGACAGAGTCCTCAGATTACATGAACCACTTAGACACATAAAATTAGCGTCTAATTGGGACGGTCCCTTTACTATAACACAAATTATCAGTGATTGTACCGTAATTATTAAATCTGACCTTGGTCGACTCTATAAGTCAAATGTGGCTAGATTAAGGAGATGGTCTGGGAGGGAGACCTCCACAGAAATGTATGGTGAAGGTTCCGAAAGGATCCTGAATCAGAATCGCATAATAGACCAGGTAAAGAACACTACAGTGAAGCGTGGTCAAGGTAGACCCAAAAAGTGTTCCGAATCAGTAACACCCACGCCAACACCGATTAAGCGTGGGGGAGTTAAAAAAGTCTCGGCAGGTGAAGACAAAAAGAAGAGGAAAGGTGTTTCTAAGGCTAAGAAGCACCTAGAGAAAGCTCTTCAGACTGTCAGGTCCGATAAAGAACTATCCGAGAAGGGGAGATACGTTCGCCGCAGCCCCCGAATTGCCCAGAGGACTGCAGTGACCTAACCTGTATACACAACGAGTGTAATGTTTACATTTAGAGGAACGGATGACAACTGACCCTAAAGGCTTATTTGTCGCCCCCGCATGATGTACCAATGGGTAGTGGACGGATAATCCGGTGGATTTGCTTAAGCTTTCCATAATCTCCACTTAAATCCCCAGTCGAGTCATCGGGGTGAGCGATAATTACCTAAAAACAATCAGTTTGTTGATGTACCGCCTGTAGCACGTGCGTTTCCGCATGACGTCACCGTGTCCAGTCTCGGCTGACCTCTCGTGACCTCGCGGACCGCGGGGAAATGACGTCACGAAAGCTGGCCCGTCGCCATATTGTTTTTTGGTAGTGTTTGAGACAGTCGGGTCACCCCTTCTCTCTTGAATTCTACCATCTAGCAAACCCCCTGTGCGCCCTCAGAGTCTGTCTCTCAGCAGGCAGACTCCGCTAGTGTCGGCCCCGGCGCCGTAAAAGGCGGAAAAAGGAGTAGTTTACTCCCGTGGGCGATTCCCCAGTCATGGCTGAGGAATCCGTAGCTGCAGCCAAGCTATCCGGTGACCCGGATAAGCTGACTCCGTCCGCAGAAGCTTTTCCGGAAGCTTTGTCGCCTGTTACACAGGAAGAGAGCGAGATGATGGACGTGGAGGAACCCACGGATCGCTCGTTCGAGGAGAAGCTGGCTTCATTCTCACTCAATGAGCCAGAGAAACTACTATCTCCACTCCCGGCAGAGGGATCCGGAGCGACTGCGAGTGCTGAACCCGCAGCGACAGAGTCCGAAACTACCCAAGTTGACGGACAGAAGGATGAGTGGAAGCCAGCAGTGGCGGAGCCTTTTCCAGCTAGCTATGATGGTCGCTACCTGTATGTCCACCCGGAACTGCAGGCACAAGTGACCTACGCGGACGGGACACCAGTCAGGATGGACCCGAAAGTCAGGATAGCTATCGAGGGCGTCATGGCTCCCGAACAGCTGACCAGGATGCCTCCCGAGTGGCTTCGAGACTGGCCGTGGTTCCAACGGGGACTTATGGTGGACGCCGGTTTCCGTGAAACCGTGTACGCAGCTAACCGAGCCTTCGAGCTCGGAGCGTATCCAAAGCCTGACAAGTCCCTGTGGAACGTCAAGGCTACGAACATTAACTGGGTAGGCTGTGTCTGGGATACCGATGGCCAGACCTACCCACGCCCTAGTGCTATCCGGACGCCGTGCCGGACCACTAAGGAATTCCGGGAGGCCGCTGCTAACTTCGAGCAGTGGGACGACGGTTACTACATAACCGAACAGGAATTGGTGGATGTCCAGAACAATTCACTAATCGGATTGGACCGAGCTGCAGCCCTTCGGACGGTTATTGTCCGCCGCATGACTGCCGAACAGGAGGCACAGGAAGAGGCTAAGAGGGCCGCGGAAGCACCCGCACCTCCTATCCCCGACCTGAAGCTTGCCACCAGAAGCTCCGCCAGTGCTACATCAGCTACCGGCAGCACTACTACTCCAGTAGAAGCCACGACCTCCAGCACATCCGGAACCCAGGAACCGGAGGAAGACTGGAAGGTCAGTAAGAACCGACGATCCGCTGCTCGGAAGCTCAAGAATCTCCCGGATTCTGCGAGAGCCGAGCCGAAACCCAGCACCTCAACCACTGGTAGTACTGCCATGGAGGTTGAGTCGTCTGACGAGGAGTCGGTGCACGAATCCTCGGTTGAGTATGATGAGAAGGCCACTCCATCAACTCAAACCGAGGCCGAACGTTGGGCTAACGCCAAATCCGGATTCAAAACCCGGATCCCGACGTGTTTCTCCGACTGTGCGTACGGAGTTAAGAAGGACGGCTCTACCCTCTATGCCTGTCCAGACTCAATCAATAAGAACGATGAGTCGGATGATGAAGATTGGATGCGCCTTTCGGACGAGGACCCCAATCCGAGCAAAGCCTATCGAAAGATGTGGCTTATGCTAAACCACACCGAAGGGTATTACACTTATACCCAGAGGAGGAAGCTGCGTTGGGCTTTAGAGAAGTGGTACGGTGACGATCAAAAGTCCTGTCCCTTCTCTATCTGCCAGGATGCGAGTGATGTCTCGATCCGGACCTGGAGTACTCCAGCCCGGTTCCAAAGGCATCTGGTAGAGGCCCACTTCCACCATCACCCGGTTTACATTTGTGATCCGAGTTATGGTAAGAAGGGCAAGAAGTGTACTACGAAGGTGCAATACAACCGACGTAGTGATCTGGCTAGACACCAGAAGAAATGCCACGCAGAAGGTTTGGACGGGGCCCGGAAGCGCATCATGGAGCTTCATCAGGAACTCATGAAGGAGTTCGATAGCCGTAGCGAGGATGCTTGGTCTAAGATCCGACCAGGGGACCAAGTCCTCTGCGAAGTTCCGAAGACCAAGGATTCGAAACTCCGAGCAAAGATAGTCCTGACTCCTGGAAAGGGTAAACTGGACATGCACGAGTCTCTCTGGCAGAAATGCGAGGAATCCGGAAAGGATGCAAAGAGAGCTCGTGAAAGGAGCAGGAGAGACCAGAACCGTGGCGGCAATGGTAATGGTCAGAGCACAACAAAACCGAAGGTCAGAGCAGAGGACCGTTCCAGGTCCCCTCTGACAAGGCACCCCGCAGAACAGGCTCAGGGCACTCCGGTGTTCAAGTAACCTGAACCTGCCGGATACGCTGGAGCCGTATCTAAACCTGGGAAAGTGAGTTCTCGAAACTTTCCGTCCTTAAACCAGGGACCTGGACCTGAGAGCCAGACCTTGGTGGTAGGAAAGGATGGTCGCCTTATGCCAAAGAAGACCACCGCATCTGCTGCCGCCGGATCTGCATCCGCTCCAGCCGCCCCACCAGTTACCTTTACCCAGGAGCAGTTAAACATGTACCTGCAAATGGGACTGAAACAGAATGTACCACCTGCCTTCTGTGTACCAACGACAGGTGTGTCCGGGAGTCCTAAACCCGGAAGTGGTCCACAGGCCGCCTCGACTCCTCCCAAGGCTGTCGCGGCACCTGAGAAACCGAAGGACGCCATTACCATTAAAACTGGTAATGCGGAAGTTTGGTTTGAGAAGTCTCGCCAAGGGGAGGCAGATGTCCAGAAGGCCATCTACACCCATTGGGAGAAGACCGTTCGTGAGAAAGCGATCGAGTTTCATCAGGGTCTCCTAAACGAAACCCTGTTGTGTATGAAACAGGTGGGCGACGCTGAAAAGCAACGTCTCGAGACTCTCATCCGGGACGATGTAAAGGCCCAGGAGGAGGCTGCCTCAGCTGCTCAAGAAAAAGCAGCTATGGATGTACACGTGTTGGAAAAGCGTGTAAAGGAGGAGATCACTCGGAACACCAACCTGAACACTAAGTTCATGAGGGTGTTCGGAGTCGACTTGGACGAGTGGGACGGCACTCCCGAGTCGGCTTTAGCTCTTCTGAAGAAGAAGCATGCTAAGAAATCCGTTTAAAGCATGCTAGGGTTATTTCTTCCATAATTTTTTTCCAACACCAAATGACCAGATATAGTCTTTGCGGAACCCTAAAGGTCTGCGAATGCTTTTACTAGTGCATGAACACCTATGCTATGTGTTCCGGGTTCCTTTGACCAGTCTATTATTCAGGTTGTATAACATTTATTACACCCTGAATAGCCTATTCGGATTTATAATTTCATCCATGAACAATCCGATAGTAGACTTGCTGCTGTGAGACGTATCCGGATGCCAGTTCCAGACTCCTGCTGTTACCCGTGCTAACCAATTACTAGGATGGACTTTACGATTTACCTCTACAACTCATCTGTACTCCCGAATGGACTTATATCTCTACTACTATTACTTCCGGATCAACCTATATCGGACTATTATTTTACTTATGTCAACTAAAACTTAAAAAGGATTACGTTCTCTACACAGTTGACACATCCGGACTAATATTCTACAAATCTACACCATTCGGATATACTATAAACTTTAGCACTACTAGAGGATTGTGGGTAGCTGCCCCAAATCAACTACCGTGTTCACTCAATATAAGGAAACTATAAACTTTAGCACGTCCATCCCGTGGTTAGCTGACCACACCTACCTACTAGTACCCGGAGGATACAGCAGAAGACTCCAGCAGCATTTATAATTCCTGTATATTGTATATAATGTCATATTTCTATTTTTCTATAATATTATATGTATGTACATATCCACTAGATACATATTATAATACGGGTACATAGACATTTCCTGATACGGATCTCTAATCACTATTAGTATTTATATTATAAGATCCGTTAAACTTCACCAGATAACACATATTATTGTCCTGCGAGACAAAATATATAATAAGTATAATGATCTGGTGCTATAAAGGTTATTAGGTACACGGTGATAATATATTATTATATTCATTACCACACCGTGATGTTTTTTTTCTTTTTTTTCAAGTGTATGTTATAAATAATCATATTCGTACTACTCACGGAATCCTTAACGGATTCGTATAATATTAATATACGACATGTCATTAGATAGTGATGTTACTATAACAGTCTTCTTTAAGACTACATATTCTAATGTGGTGTCAATGACTACAAACACACATACGGATGTTATTTTGTGATATGTTTTATTATCGACAGTTCCGTTACATATAGCTGTCATCATCACATGTATACGATTCATATTACTTGTCTTATTAATTATACCTGAAATATAATATAATATTATGTGGTATAATAATTAAATAGACAGTTCCGTTTCACATAACTGTCTCTTCTTCAAGTAATTCGTATAATATTTCAACATCCTAATCGTTATATGTAACTAAAATTCACTATCGAATATATATATATGACATCTGGTTCACAATTTATTTAGTGCTAATGTTATACCTATGGTTGTACCTCTATTACTAAAGGTTTAGACATGTAGAAATGTTATCCTAGTAATATTATACGTATAACACCCTCCTAAATGTCTGGGGGAGTGGTGTAGAGGTACACTTTACTACCATAGGAGTTGGGTACCGTCTGACGTGGCGGGTGAGTCGAGTCGTCGGACGTTCCTCAGGTTCCGGATAGGTGGCAGCACCGATCCGGGTCTGTGGGGACATCTGACGACGAACACCTGGGTCCGTATATAAAGCCCAGGGCTCAGCCGCTACGTCAGAGGCCCTTCTGGCCTCCACACTATGTAAACCACTGTCTTTTAATATTAGCTGCCTCTTTGATATCATTCGGCAGCCGTGAGTGTGCATTAAGTAATAAACCTAACCGTTGGCATACACTTGGAATACTGTCTTACTCTTTCTTTCCGAATCGTAAGACCCGAACCCCCCAGGTCCGTAAGGCCACAACCAATGTGCAAAGTGCATTAATGCATCATGACAACCAATGGGCAAGATTCATCAATGCATCATGACAACCAATGTGCAAAGTGCATTAATGCATCATGACAACCAATGGGCATGATGTATCAATGGCCCTTAATGGGATAACGGATTAATAGCAGGCAAAACACAACTTCTGAGATGCCTGCAGCGGATAGTTTCATTATTTCATTGGTTGATAATTAATCCTGCTATGTCACTAGTGGGATTAATTATCAGCCAATAAAATAATAACTGCGGACCTCTCGGGGGGCATCAGATTACTGTTATTAGTGATAACTGCTGGTAATCAGAATGAAGGGCGCATCCCCTCCTTTTCAGAATCCAGGATCCACCACATGTTGGTGGCATGATAAGGCATTGAAGCCTTCTCCCGTCCATAAAGGGTTAACACTGAGAAGCTGACACCTGTGCCTAATACCGGGTGAACGCCTGTACTCTCTCACCTGTCCCTCTGTGTGCACACCACATCCTACATTTGGGAGGGCTCCTCTAGTTGGAAAGGATTATCCACTACAAAATACCCCCTAGGAGGATAGGTCAGTCTATATGAAAACATTTCCCCCTCGAAGGGAATTCGGTCCTGCAGATTTTATCATCCTACAGGCCCGGATTCATCTTGGCAGGACCAAACACCTCAAGATTGATATTTCAAGGAAGGAAAACAGGAATTAATGCATTATTTCAATACAAACAGTATTGCCTTTTATTTTAGGCTGTAAAAACCTTAATAATGGTCCGATTTGCAAGCCGAAAAAACAAAATGTGGCCCAAGGTCCCAGAACTACAGTACGGCCTTAGGTCCTGCAGTTTGGCAATTTCCATGGTCCTGGCAGTGAATATTCCGGCAAAAGCCGGTGTCCCACGACTTTTGGTATTGACTGATAGGTCTGAAAAAATAGGGGGAAGTGACTTCTATAAGAGGATAGTCAAACTGCACGATACTGGTGAAGTGAGTGCTAACAGCAATTGCCTCTGTTAGCTGTAAGTGATAAAATATAAAGAGTAACACATTTTTATATTATAATTTGTACCCTGTCTGCATTATATTTTCAGAGAAGTTGTTGTTGTCCATGAAATCACAGGGGTGTTCGGGAAGAGATGACTTATTAGATATTATGGAAAATCTGAGGCAGGAATGATGCATTTATGGATGCATGATGAGTGATACATTAACCCTTTCAATGACACTGATGCATCACGCCCAATGTTCATCATGATGCATGAATGCAGACTTGACGTGTAACTCACCCTAGCTACATTCATGCATCATTGCATCCCTGCAGGAGCGTGTTGCTCCTATGGTAAAAAGAGCTGTCAGTAGGTACCCTTTCTTCAAAAGAAGTCACGCCCTGCTTCACCATTCAACTTGCACTCACCACATTAGTCTGAAATGTCACCTGCCTTGTTTAAAACAGAGAGAGCTGCACTATCAGGTACCTACTCATGTCACACACTCTATAGTATATTATACTGACTGACTTCTCCCAACTTGGTACCTACTCAAATCCCCCTTTTTTAGCACCATACTTGAATGCCCACTTGTGAGCAACAAAAGGGACAAGTTATAGCTGCATGAAAAGAAAGTACTGGAAACGAGGGCATTTTTAGCCAGCTCTTTCTTTTACTGTAGGAGCAACACCCTCCCGGGGTGATACACTCCCAGAGGGGTGGAACAATGTTCTTATGAAGTGCTGAAGAGCAGACTCGCTTCATTGATGCATCATGACGATCAATGGGTATGTTGCACTCCTGCATCAGCAGCTCTCAAAGGGTTATATGATGGAGTGAGATATCTTTCACCTGTCTGTGTGCCACTGTGTGCCTGTCACTATGTGTTTAGTACCGTGCACCAGACACACCCGCTGTGTCTATAATTGATCTATGCCTATTGGGATTCACTACCTTTGGACTCTCAGCTGGGGGCTGTTGTGAAAAGAATTGGATTCTCACTGTAGCTATTTGATCTTCCAATTCTCTGCCATTCCCCACCCTGAGAATCGACTTTCCCAGAGAATTGGTTCCTACTTGAGAATTACACTCCTATACCACTCCTCTGACCGATTCCCTTTTCGCAACACATGAGGGAATAAATTCCCTGAGGTGAGTGAGTTCCGTTTTGGGAAAAGCACATCCGACAGAACCAATTCCAAATCTTTTTGTAGCGGCCTCCTGCGGTACCATGAATAGACAGAACTGAACTCATGGGTGTCGATTCACCCCTCAGGGGCTGTGTACCCCTCCGGTGGATCTGACACTGTATGCCAGGAGGCTATTGCACATTGGGGGAAAAGTAGTTTTACCTTTTTAGTTGGAGCGAAGTGCTTGTGTCAGTGAGGTACAAGTACCTTTCAATGAAGATGATAGCTACTAAAAATGAGAGGCACACAGCAAGGCATCTGTTTGTACAATACACACTATTTTTAAACAAGGCAGGTGACTTTCCAGTCTAATGTGGTGAGTATAAGTTGAATGGTGATGCAGAGCATGACTTTGAATTTGAATTAGTTTAATATCATCAGAATCCAGTAACCGTTTCAGATTTCTAGATTGCTCCATTCTCTATTTCGTATCTGAGTCGTAATGTAAAACCCAGACTAATGGTATAAGATAATGTACTGAAGTGTTGATATTGAGATGTCAAGAAAATATTGTATTGTGGATGAAAGAGAAAGATTACAAAAAAAGAAAACGCCGTATGAAAGTGATATGTATTGGTTTTCAGGAGTGTTGTGGCAAGGGATAAGGAATCTTATAGATATAAAATACTGACATAGTATGACAGAAACTTTATATGGAGGCCACAATTGCCTAATACAGCTAGATCTAAAGTGGGTATTCCACTGACGTCTGTTGGCCAGTTACTGTTGCTGTTGCTGCTGTTGCTGCTGCTGTTGCTGCTGTTATTGCTGTTGCTGCTGCTGCTGCTGTTGCTGCTACTGATGCTGCTGCTGTTACTGCTGTTGTTGCTCCTGTTGCTGCTGTTGTTACTGCTGTTGCTGCTGCTGTTGCTGTTCCTGCTGCAGTTGCTGCTACTGATGCTGCTGCTTTTGCTGCTGCTGCTGTTACTGATGCTGTTGCTGCTATTGCCGTTGCTGCTGCTGCTGTTCCTGCTGCTGTTGCCGCTGTTAGTGTAGCTGCTGATGCTGTTACTGTTGCTGCTGCTTTTACTGCTGTTACTGCTGCTGTTACCATTACTGCCTCTAGTATTATAACTGCTGCTGTTGCTGTTACTGCCACTTTTACCGTTGCTGCTGTTACGGCTGCTGCTGTTGCTGCTGCTGCTATAACCACTGCTGCTGCTGTTGTTCCTGCTGTTGTTGCTGCTGCTTTTACTGCTGTTACCATTACTGCTGCTGCTAATATAACTGCTGCTGTTGCTGTTACTGTCACTTTTACCGTTGCTGCTGCTGCTGTTACTGCTGCTGCTGTTACTGCTGCTGCTGTTACTGCTGCTGCTACTGTTTCTGCTGCTGCTGTTACTGTTGCTGCTGTTACTGCTGCTGCTACTGCTGCTGCTGTAACCACTGCTGCTGCTGTTACTGTTGTTACTGCTGTTGCTTCTGCTGTTGTTACTGCTGCTGCTACTGCTGCTGCTGTTGTTACTGCTGCTGCTACTGCTACTGCTGTTACTGCTGCTGCTACTGCTACTGCTACTGTAACCCCTGCTGCTGCTGTTACTGCTGCTGTTACTGCTGCTGCTGTTGCTGCTACTGCTGTGTTACTGCTGCTGCTGTTACTGCTGTTGCTGTTGCTTCTGCTGTTGTTACTGCTGCTGCTACTGCTACTGCTGTTACTTCTGCTGCTACTGCTGTTACTGCTGCTGCTACTGCTGCTACTGCTGTAACCACTGCTGCTGCTGTTACTGCTGCTGCTGTTGCTGCTACTGCTGCTGTTACTGCTGCTGCTGTTACTGCTACTGCTGCTGTAACCACTGCTGCTGATGTTACTCCTGTTGCTGTTGCTTTTGCTGTTGTTACTGCTGCTGCTACTGCTGCTGCTGTTACTGCTGCTGTTACTGTTGTTACTGCTGCTGCTGTAACCACTGCTGCTGCTGTTACTGCTGTTACTGCTGCTGCTGTTACTGCTGCTGCTGTTACTGCTGCTGCTGTTACTGCTGCTGCTACTGCTGCTGCTACTGCTGCTGCTGTTACTGCTGCTGTTACTGCTGCTGCTGTTACTGCTGCTGCTACTGATGCTGCTGTTACTTCTGCTGTTACTGCTGCTGCTGTTACTGCTGCTGCTACTGCTGCTGCTGCTGCAACCACTGCTGCTGCTGTTACTGCTGTTGTTACTACTAGCATTGCTGCTTCTCAATACTACTACCACACAACCCCATGTGCAGGGATTTACATCTCCTAGGATCAATAAGGGGCATACCAAGAGCTTTAATTGACATCTCACCCTACCAGAATATGAAGTTCAAGGGGGTCTGGGGTGAGGCTAGTAGAACATAGCCTTTGGAATTCTAAAACTTTTTTTCCTTCTATGGGAAAAAAGGTTATGTCATTCTAATTAAATGGGGAGGGGGGTAAATTGACAAACTCTCAGTGTGGCTTATATCTTATACATGGGGATGCCTTATACTCAGGGTACTACAGTGCTTCTGGTAATGCTACTTCTGGTTATATTGCTGTTTCTGCTGCTGTTACTACTACCATTGCTGCTATTTCTATAATTACTACTATCTTCACTGCAGCTACTACTGGTAATATTGCTGTTTCTGCTGCTGTTACTACTACCATTGCTGCTATTTCTATAATTACTATTATCTTCACTGCAGCTACTACTGGTTATATTTCTGTTTCTGCTGCTGTTACTACTACCATTGCTGCTATTTCTATAATTACTACTATCTTCACTGTGGCTACTACTGGTAATATTGCTGTTTCTGCTGCTGTTACTACTAGCAATATTGCTCCTACTTTTAATATTACTACTGTAGTACCCTGTGCAGTCTGTCATGTCATTTTAATACTTGGGGGGCACCTTATATGCAGGATATATGTGGGGGAGGGGGGTACCTTATATGCGGGATACCTGAGTAGTTTGCTACAGTTATTGCTGGTAGAATTGCAGTTACTGCTGTTGTCATTGCTTGTAATACTGCCACCCTTGCTGCTATTACAATTAATGCTATCATTTCTGCTACTGTTATTGCTGGTATTATTGCTGTTTCTGCTGCTGTTCTTACTACCCATGTTGCTACTACAATTGCTGCTCCTGCAATAGCTGCTGCTTTTCCTGCTGCTTCTGCTGGGTACTGGGTGCTGCTGGCTGAGGTGGTGGCCATGCACCACTGCAGCAGCGCATGGTGGAGGAGCGGTGCCAGTGCCACAGGCGGTGCTGCGAAGGTCTATGTATTGATCTGGCTACACATAGAAACCATGGATATTTTTACTCTTCTTGAATTAACAATTTTATGTGCCACCTTGCCTAACCAGGCACCTCCCGATCAGGCTATAGCAGCCCCCACAGGAGCCCTTTTGAGCTGGGAATTATCTAAATTATATCCGGCCCATGTTAATTAGGGTGGTTTATACCAAGGGGGTGCTGGGGTGCAAGCGATAAGGGACTACATGTCTATAGGGACTTTGAAGCCTACACAGCCCATGCCATGTAAGCTAGCTTTTTCTGACATTAACCCCTCCACAAATTCAATATATTTTCCTTTCAGTTCATCTGCATAATCCCAACACCAAACCGTATGATCAAAGAATACTCAATTATTTGCAAAAAAGAATAAAAAAAAAGATAGATTGAAATAAATTGAATTATAATGTAGAAGTCTGAGGGGTGTGGGCCAGTCTTCACCATAGGGTATAATTCAGACTGCATAGTAGCAGTGCGGATAAAGCGCTGGTGCCCGGGAGGGGTGATTATAGTGACTACAGAGCTTGGCAAGGCTGCTATCAGAGGCAAATTGAATAGAATCAAAAGGAGTGTGTAGCCAGCTGGTAATGGTAGGACAGGGGGGATTCAACAAATTATACTACTAACCAATGACTGACTGCCGTGTAGACCAAGCTAAAAAATATGGGTGTGAAGAAACTGATTTCATTCTTCATGGCCCTATTCTCCACTGTAAATTTGTCACCTTATTAAGATGTGATTTTTGAGGGATTTATACTGAGCTTATAAGCTGCAACCACATATCCGGCCTATCTGCTGTCCCCTTAAAAGGGGGGTGTTAAATGGCAATTTTTGCCGTTTAGTTTCGGGGACAGGCTCAAACTATGCAATTGGACCACAAAACTCGAGAAAACACGAAAATATTTTTTTTTGGACAGCCCTAACCCCCCCCCCCCTACGGGGGGTCAGAAGTTCGCCCGTATAGTAGAAATACAGCCCAAATTGAGACTTTTAGAATCCTAATCAAACCTCATACATGAAATCACATATAGGAAGAAAGACCGCAGGCAAGGGGCCCCTGCCACCATAGCCCCCCACCAACCCACCCATCCCCCTTACACTCAGAGACTTTATCAAAAAAGTTGTAAAAGGGGAAAAATACATACATGCATCCCTTACATACTCTCCCTATCTTATCTCCACATGTAAACCCATTTTGTGTCGATGCTCACACATAACCTTATGATTCAGGTTACACATAGAAATACTGCTACACTATCAATAGGACAGGCATATAAACCACCCTTGGTGAGGGCAAGTAGAGTATCATGATGGCTTTTTGATGTATTAACCATTGTCTTGCTATAGAATACTGGGTACCATCAAGCAAATACACTATTCCACTAGGTGTCTGTAGACATATTCTTCCGCCATGTTTCTTTGCTCTGCCTCATATACTGTCTGAATTCTAGCAGAAATTGATGGCCTAATAGGTACAACTGTACATATTAGAGATTGTTCAATGTGGGGATGTAGGGGTGTCTTTCTAAGAGTAACAGGATGTCAGTGTCTAATTTTGGGAGTTTGTGGTGAGCACCACACTGTGAGTATTAAAGGGGGTTTGGGGGCATCTTCCCCAGAAAAATGATAAGAATCTAGGCATTATTTGCTGCATTTTAAGGCCACTTTGTTGGCTCATCACATTTAATTGTACACTAGATTTAGGGGATGGGGGTAAAACATATTCTGGCACCCCATATCTGGGATCGGGGGAGCTATGCCCCCCTACCTCCCCCCCCCCCGCCTCTTCTACACATGGGTAAGGCATCTTTTCTTTTCAGCCATATAATGACTTTGTGGGATACGCCGGTCCCACCTCGGTGAATATGATGCACAAATAGTCCATGGTTGTGGACATTTGTTTATATATCATATAGCTCACAGAATGGCTCTAGGGCCAACAGAAATTGTCCGACTGATGGTCCAAATATCTGACTACAATCTCCAGACCGTGCACTACATGCCAGTATTTACAGCATTCAAATTGGACCATCACTAGGTTTTTACAGTGTAAAACAGAAACATTAACATTTTGTGTCTTTCTTTTTTTTTTTAGTTAATCCCAAAGAATTAAATGATAAAAATATATTCTTGCTTTATGATATTTCTCCATTTCCAGAAAATGTCCTCTTTATGTTTTGGTCTTGCAAAAAATTCAAGCAGGCCTGCAGAATTAGAAATCTGTGGGACCGAATGTCCTGCATGGGGAAAACCCTTTCACAAAGACTGTGAAAGTATCAGACGGTGAACCAGAGGTATAATGGCTTCTACAGGTTCCCACCGATAGGGCAGCGGGTGCGTTATACAGCAGATCTGCCATTTGCATGACAGTCCATTAACCGTACTGCGTATAAAGCTAGCGGTTGGTCAGGCAACCCAACTGACTGCCGTGCACATGTGGGCAGCCAAAAAGAATATTCTTGTGCAATTATTGATCTTATATACTAGATAAAATCACTAATGTCAAGGTTTTCATAGCTTACCAAAAAAAAATGTTTGTTTTCTCTTTGTGGGTGTATGTGCTAAGTTAATTATTCTTAAATTATTTTTCTTGAAAGAAGAATACACAGTATATCATAAGCGGTTATTTCCTCCACAAAACCTTGTGTCTTTTGGGTCTTTTTCTGTTTGTTGTTGTTCTTGGTGTTGTTTTGTTTTGTTTGTCTGTTTTTGCTTGTTTGAAATTTTTACAGTGTGGCTTGATTTTTGTTGGTTTGTTTTGCCAAATACCGTAATCTTCCGCATATAAGGCGGGTCTTATATGAGAGGTTTTAGTTCTTCCTGGATACGCAAGGGGGAGATCAAGACCTTCATTTTGATATCTTACACTCCCGTATAACCTCATCAGCTGAATATGGGGTCCAGGGGGGGGGGCTGTGGGGTCCATGAAACACATATGTTTTTGAATTTTCAAAATCCACTCAGTAGAACAAAAGTTATGATTTTTTTTTTTTTTTTTCTGGTCAAATCTCTAAACTCTAGGTGCGCCTTATAGGTGGGGTGCGCCTTATATGTGGGAGATTACGGTATGTCAGTTTATAAATTCAGCTTGTTTTCCTGGAATAAGAAGACAATTGTTGGCTATGCAGGCACACAATCAGAGAGGGGTGATTTATCATGTTTAGGACTATAGAGGTAACACACTATACAGTAGGGAAAGTCTAAACATGCACTTAATGGATAATTCTCATGGGTTTAGCTGAATATTTGGATCAACCTGCCATAAAACCTGGCTTATATTATAAGCTGCACCTCCATATATAAGCCACAAGACATATAAGCCACACCCTGACTTTGGGAGAATGCTATAACCCACACCCCAAGCCTGAAATTCGGTTTTACGTCTGGATCAACCTGCCGTAATTCCTTGCTTAGGCACCATCCATAAATGATGTCATGCAAAATTTGACCATTTTTGACCCGCTCCCCCTAGTCATGTTTTTTTTGCCAATTTTGCAATGCTGAAGGTATACATAAATCAATTCAGTCATTCCGGGCCTAACCCCCCTCCCCCTCCAGCATGACGTCATTTGTGGATGGCCCCTGATATGCTGCACCCGCATATAAGCCACACCACACATAAGCCACACCCTGACTTTGTGAGAATGCCATTTATAAGCCACACCCCAAGCCTGAAATTCTTGCTATTCCATTCTATAGTCTATATTTGTCAAACCCTCTATATTATAAGCCACATCCTGAGCTCAGAAACATCCTATGGGCTAGTCCAAGGGTGGTTTATATTTTTATTTTGTGGTACGGTACTCAGGGGGTTAAAAAGCATAAATCGGTGTCGTCTCAATTTTGTACTGACATTGCTTATGATGTGCATCTTACATATTGAGAAAACTCTAAATTTATATTTTATGTCAAATTTTGGCCAGACTCTTGAAAACTTGAGGAGAAAAGTTTGCATATATTGGACTTTGTAAAGGCAGACCTCTCAATGACAATACACAGCTCCATGCAAGCATATCTACCATTATTTGAAACTATGACATTGCTTCTGCTTTAAGATATTGCTGTTGAATCTACCAGGAGTCCTCATAAATTTGAACAGCTAACCAATATAATCATACAGTCGTGAAGAAATGTAGGTTCTACAATTGAGCCCCAGATGGCAGTACACTCGTACAAGGAATTGCATGAAAAGAAAGACAAATCTCTGGCAAATTTTTACAGTGTGGCTGAAGCCTGTAAGGTCTGCTATCGCTTTGGTGCATCGCACCAATCAATCGGAGTAAATCAAAACTGTAAAAAGTGCCACCAAAATAATAATTGTTCTCTGACATTTCACAGACCTCTCACAGAGATTCCACATAAGGTGGTGTTCCACTGTGGTGGTTGTATGTACATGTAGTATGACGGACCGACGCCATCCTTTATTCAACTGTCATTTCCCATAGAGTTGGTATCTTACGCTGGCTTATGCCTGGTTTACATTTACTGAAAAAATTCCAGCGATGTGAGAATTTAATGTCAATGAAGATTCAATCCAATAATAGTTCAATCCAATTGCATAACTGCTGTCCTAGGGGTGGGCAGTACACTGAAGGGTATTTCTCAAGATGGTACGACTGCTCTTATCCACTACGATTTGAGACCTTCAAAATTTGGAGTGGGTTATCGTAGGTAATGCACTACAACTGCTCTATGAGATCAGCACTTAAAATAGTAATTACATAGGGTTTGGTAGGGCAGTCGTACCAGTGCAATCATTACTGAACACGTGATGCAGGGCTGTAATGGCTTTAGAGTAAGCGATCCCACTACAATTTGAAGGGGTCTAGTTGAACCATCTTGAGAAATGCCTTCCAGGACTACATTCATGTATCATAACGACTAATAGGCATGTTGCATCAAGACTTTGAAGCGTTATGCGATAACTACATAAAAAGAACCCCAATAGACATGTGCCGAGTGATATGGGGTTGTCTATTTGTGGAACTGTGTGTATTGAAGTGTTTGATGTGTGACATCAATGTTGGGTGGAATGGTGTCGGTTTTTGCCCATGAGCCCAGAGGTATCTCTAGCAATGCTCTTCGGATTTCCACATGTTTAGGGACCCAAATCACTAGACATTTTTATGCCAAGGAAGAGTAAGGATTATACAAGATATACAGCAGAATAAGGCCTAAGAAATGATGTGTTGTAGTAACGGGGTGTAATAAAAGATTGGGGAATGCAGGTAAGGAAATCTTTTTATTTTGGAGAATTTCTTTCAATCCCGGCTGAACTTTTTGTGCCTACATGAGGTGAATTTGGCAAGTATGATCATAAAAAGAATCCAAATCTCGATAAGTACCAAAAAATCTGTTTTTCCTAATAGGCCAATTAGTTAGGGTAGGACCAACAAGAAAAATGTGGCAAGGGCCACGGA
This sequence comes from Acholoe squamosa, assembly GCA_949317995.1. Classification (NCBI taxonomy): domain Eukaryota; kingdom Metazoa; phylum Annelida; class Polychaeta; order Phyllodocida; family Polynoidae; genus Acholoe; species Acholoe squamosa. The sequence continues at coordinate 5,249,404 of OX439048.1, forward strand.
TAGGAGTTGCCACTCTGCGGCCAACGTGTGACATCACGGCCGATGTATGACATCACAAATTGTGTCACAAGGTGACCGTGACGTCACTGACAAAACCGAAAACATAATGAAGTTGCTACGGTCGCTGCGCTCCTGGCCGCTACGTGGCAAGCAACTCCAAAAAATGTAGTTAGCGTTACCTGAACACAACACTTTTTTAGGCCTAAGGAAAATGTTTTGGCAATAGTTCACAGCTCATGGTAATCAGAGCCATTAGTTTAGCACTGAACAACCCAGATGTCTAGCCAAGTAATCTGGGTTCCTAGGATATGTAGCAATCAAAAAAATTTGGCACTCAAACAATATAGAATCCCATTTAGGCTTATGATCTATAATTGCCTTGAACTCCTTGAAGGGTGTAGGGTGTAGGTTTCTGTATCAGTGTCAATATTTTGATTGCCTATAAAGATAAAAGCTTTACAGTCAGCTTGGAAATTGTCAGTTATCTCTACAGTTCTACTGTATATTAGGCCTAAACGAAAAGTGTTGTGTTCAGGTTGTGATCTACCTACCCTAATATTCTTTTGTCCCTACCCCAACTTAGGGAGTGGTCATTATTTATCAACAGTGGGGTGGTGGGTTTTCTGTGCGGACGTTTTATGCCCCCACCCCCCTTGACGGCAGTTAAAGGTTTTTGAGCCCCCCTGCACTGGAGGCGCGGGGAATTTTGATCTATAGTAGCATGTAGGCTTTTTTGCTAAAAAGAGGGTAAAATGTTTTTAGCCCCCCCTCAAGAGGGGTCAAAATGTTTTAGCCCCCCCTTGGGAGGGTTCTGAAATTTTAACGCCCCCCCTCAAACCCACCACCCCCCCCATATAATCATAGTCAGAATGATATGAGAACTTTCATTTTAACTACTTTAGTATATTGCATAAGATGGTTCTCTTTTAAGTTGATTGTCAAATGAAAGGTTGAATGGTGAACCTGCATAATATCCAGGAAATCGCAAAATTCATGAACATATATAAACTCGTGATTCTCATCTTAGATGAATAATCTTGTATATCACAGGTAGTAATTTTATCTTACTTCACACCTTACTTCCCTCCCTATACCTAGACCATGAACCTGTTTATATCCTCAGAGGTCAACCTTGGCCAATCCTTCCCCCTCCTGCCCTTGATTTGGATGTAAATAATAGATGGCTACTTCCATTGATCTTTGGTGGAAAAAGGAACTAAGCCCAACTATATTTAGTAGACTGTTCTAATCGTTTATAGACTTTTCTCCTCGGTTTGGATTGAGAAGATGATGGTCGTCTGCTGTCCCGGCCAAAGATGATTTGGATTAATTGGACTCTTTTTTTTTAATATATTTCCTGTCAGTGATAAGTAAATCTTAGACCACCTTTTTCTGTATTTGACTCCGGTTAATAACAGAGCCAACCCCAGAACCCTAGATCGAGAAGTATTCCCACTGAACATGATATCCAGAAGGCCTGGCAAATTTCTTAAGTTCTGACCTGTAAAAGAATTTAGAATGTGATTATGTCCTGAAAATGTGGACATGCCAAAACATCTTAAAACCGAGAGAGTTCTCAAGTCTAGATCCTGAGAGGATCACACAATTTAGTATAGCACCTCCAGTCACTCTATGAGGAATGACTTGTTTCTATTCGTATTAAACTCTTTGTAAAACGGTTGAAAAGGATGTACAGTTCACCAAGTGCAAAAATGAAGAGAGCCTCCAACCTTAGTTCTGCATAACTTGTAAAAGCCTTTCAACTACACATCATTACATGTCACAACAAATTCATAATTGTCTACTCTTCCTATAGAAACTTCACAAAGCAGATCCGTGATCCAAAGAATGGGAGTACAATGGTCGTATCTGGGGGAGTGGGTGCAAGTTTGTGTGGGTGATGAATTCTAACACTGATGACACATCATGACTCTGTATACATCAATATTTTATAGACACCTACTGAACGATATGCAGCTGTACACCTGAATTGTAAATAATGAGCAAATTAATTCTTCAACACAACTAGTGCATAAATGCATCTGACCCAATCATCAGTATTTTATGAGTGTATCATGCTGACCATCTGGGAGAGTATCAACCCTGCACTGTGAAAAAAAACATGTCATGAAAATAACAGTGAAATCCTTGTATCTGTCGTTATTTTCACTGATACTCCCTGTACCACTGTACTGCCATCTAGGGCTTCATTGTAGAGACTACACTGCTTCACTGCAATATGATTACAGTGATTCACTTTATGAGGATCCATGGTAGATTCAATTATATTTTACTATCTGAGCATAGGGTCTTCTTCTTCTTTTCTTTGTTTGCTTGCTTCTATCCAATAATCACTGACCCTAAATTTGTCAACATGAAGAGTCAGGGTTGACAGGTTAAACCTGACTTAGCATCAAGCATGCTGCTCATATAGAAGGCCCTTCAGTGTGGACGTTCTCAGAACCTGAGTATGTAAAGTTATAGGTTCCTAGAAACACTGAATCTATTAGTGCGTCACAGGTAAATGGCATCATATCACATCATCACCCCTTAAAACATATAAAATTGTCAGCCCCTTAAAACATCATATCACATTGTCACCCCCTTATAACATTATATCACATTGTCACCCTTTTAATACATCATATCACATTGTCGGCTTCTTAAAACATTATATCACATTGTCACCCTTTTAATACGTCATATCACATTGTCAGCCCCTTAAAACATTATATTACATTGTCAACCCTTAAAACATATCACATTGTCACCCCCTTAAAACATTATATCACATTGTCACCCCTTAAAACATATCACATTGTCACCCCCTTAAAACATTATATCACATTGTCACCCCCTTAAAACATTATATCACATTGTCACCCTTTTAATACATCATATCACATTGTCGGCCCCTTAAAACATTATATCACATTGTCACCCTTTTAATACGTCATATCACATTGTCAGCCCCTTAAAACATTATATTACATTGTCACCCCCTTAAAACATTATATCCATTGTCAGCCCCTTAAAACATTATATCACATTGTCACCCCCTTAAAACATTATATCACATTGTCACCCCCTTAAAACATTATATCACATTGTCACCCCCTTAAAATATTATATCACATTGTCACCCCCTTAAAACATTATATCACATTGTCACCCCCTTAAAACATTATATCACATTGTCACCCCCTTAAAATATTATATCACATTGTCACCCCCTTAAAACATAATATCACATTGTCACCCCCTTAAAACATTATATCACATTGTCACCCCCTTAAAACATTATATCACATTGTCACCCCCTTAAAACATTATATCACATTGTCACCCCCTTAAAACATTATATCACATTGTCACCCCCTTAAAATATTATATCACATTGTCACCCCCTTAAAACATAATATCACATTGTCACCCTTTTAATACATCATATCACATTGTCACCCCCTTAAAACATAATATCACATTGTCACCCCCTTAAAACATTATATCACATTGTCACCCTTTTAATACATCATATCACATTGTCAGCCCCTTAAAACATTATATCACATTGTCACCCCTTTAAAACATATCACATTGTCACCCCCTTAAAACATCATATCACATTGTCACCCCCTTAAATTATTATATCACATTGTCACTCCCTCAAAACATATCACATTGTCGTCCCTTTAAAACATTATATCACATTGTCACCCCTTAAAACATATCACATTGTCACCCCCTTAAAACATTATATCACATTGTCACCCTTTTAATACATCATATCACATTGTCAGCCCCTTAAAACATTATATCACATTGTCACCCCCTTAAAACATATCCATTGTCACCCCCTTAAAACATAATATCACATTGTCACCCCCTTAAAACATATCACATTGTCACCCCCTTAAAACATTATATCACATTGTCACCCCTTAAAACAATATATCAGATTATCACCCCCTTAAAACATTTATATCACATTATCACCCCTTAAAACATTTATATCACATTATCACCCCCTTAAAACATTATATCACATTGTCACCCCCTTAAAACATCATATCACATTGTCACCCCCTTAAAACATCATATCACATTGTCACCCCCTTAAAACATCATATCACATTGTCACCCACTTAAAACATTATATCACATTGTCACCCCCTTAAAACATATCACATTGTCACCCCCTTAAAACATCATATCACATTGTCACCCCCTTAAAACCGTATATCAGATTATCACCCCCTTAAAATATTATATCCATTGTCACCCCCTTAAAACATTATATCACATTGTCACCCCCTTAAAACAGTATATCACATTGTCACCTCCTTAAAACAATATATCACATAATCACCCCCTTAAAACATTATATCCATTGTCAACCCCTTAAAATATTATATCACATTGTCACCCGCTTAAAACATTATATCACATTGTCACCCCCTTAAAATATCATATCACATTGTTGCCCCCTTAAAACATTTATATCACATTATCACCCCCTTAAAACATTTATATCACATTATCACCCCCTTAAAACATTATATCACATTGTCACCCCCTTAAAACATCATATCACATTGTCACCCCCTTAAAACAGTATATCACATTGTCACCCCCTTAAAAACAATATATCACATAATCACCCCCTTAAAACATTATTTCCATTGTCAACCCCTTAAAACATTATATCACATTGTCACCCGCTTAAAACATTATATCACATTGTCACCCCCTTAAAATATCATATCACATTGTCACCCCCTTAAAACATTTATATCACATTATCACCCCCTTAAAACATCATATCACATTATCAGCCCTTTCAGCAGAAGTGAACTGACACACCACTATATATCAGGATTTACCTGCTCATCAATCTAGCAACTTCTCAACTGCTGACATGAGTCATCGCTGGCATACAGGCATTTTGGTTAAGTAGTTCCCACCGGACCCCCCCCCCCTATTATTAACAAGAGAGACGCATCCCCTATTTTGTGTTTTGATTAGATATTGCTGCCAATGACTATACACTTACATACAGACTATACAGACTTAGCAGGTTTAATTATTAGCCAATGAGAGAACTCAATCTATTCACTGCGATCCTTCGGGGGCCAACTGGTACCCATCTGATTTATCTTCACTTTCCCTAAAAATAAAAAATAACATTTTTTCAGTGCCTGGTTGTGGTTGTAAGGTAACTCCTGCTTGGAGAGTGACAGTGTTGTCATGTTTAGGGGCCATGAGAGGAGGGCAGCTTTTAACACAGCTACAAGAGTAGCATAATTTACCTTTCTTGGAACCCTGACAGAGCTCAATCCATGCTGTACAAGATGCACTGATGGACAGAACGACTTGTTACTACGTATCATATATATCTCACATAACACTGTAGATGCACGCTGACGGAAATATATCCCTCTCCCCACTGCCCCATTCTGTGACGTCATCCAAATAGCTTCAAACCTCTTATCAAAAAGTAATTTTCCTCAGAGATTTACTCAGTAAGAACATGAAATATACAGACATCCACTCAAATCGGTGCTTACGCCGAATATGCATCACCCTTGTGGGTCTGGAATTCTCCTATTCTATCAAAATATTCCCTATTTGGCTTAAATGGGACGAACTTTTTCTGCCCATCCACATTCTCATTTTTTATCCTCGTTTTATTTCTTCAAGACCTCCCCTGGTTACACTTTTCTGATGCCCTGATTCCTGGCTTCTTTTGGGCTAACACAAATAAGAAGTCAAGACATGAAAATAAGGTAGGAGAAAAAGAAAGAATGAAGGAAAGAAGGAAAAAGAGAACGACTGAATGAATGAAAAAAGAAAGGGAAGAAAGAAAAAAAATAAAAGCCTGAATGATCAGCGTGTCTGCTTAAAAAGATGTCATGCACTGCGGCTGGAGCAAGATTGTTATCCCACTATTACCTTAATTTAGATTAGATAAGGGAGCGAATCAGTAGAGAACAAGTTCACAGGTTTTGTAAAAGCCTACCTACCACCATACGTAATCAGACGTGATTTACCCTTTAAAGGCCGCTGATGAAGGAGTGCATCATGACCATTGGTCGGCATGATGCACCAATGAAGTGCTTCATCGGAGCAGCCGACACTCCGGGATTAATACATATACTCCTGGAGGGCTGGCAGGATGCACCAATGAAGTGCTGGTGAGCAGTCTCACCAGCACTTCATTGGTACATCATAACGACCATTGGGCATGATGCATTAATGCATAAGAAGCCCTTTCAGCATTAAAACTTCACACGTGGTGGAAAACCCCTTCAGGGCTACACGATGGCTTTAGGTTCATGCTGCTCGGTCATCATGATGCACCAATGCAGTGCTGCTGAATAAGAGCACTGCATTGATGTATCATGCTAGCCCTAAATAAATGGAGTGTATCAATGTCGGCATGATGCATGAATGCAGCACTGGTTAGTTACTCACCAGAGCTGCATTATTGCATTATACCAACAAATTGGCATGATGTATGAATGCAGTCGTGGCGAGTTACTCACAAGGGTAACATTCATGTATCATGTCCAGTTCTGTGCATGTTGCCCTGGCAAGTTACTCACCAGGTTTGCATTAATGCATCATTCTAACTATGTATTTAAGCATTATGCAGTCATTAAAGGGTTCAGACAGTAGAGGGCGCCACGTGGGAATGATGGAGTTTTCTCTTCAATGACGGAGATAAGGAAAATCAATGACTACCACGTGACTGATCACGTGGGTGATGAACCAGTCATGTGGAAACGAGGCACAAGTTGATCTTCTAGCACCTGGTGTCGGGGAACCTCCTGGAATCTCATTCAATTTAAGAAGTGATCATTTTTCAACAACAGAGGGGGGGGGGCTGGTGGGTTTAAAGGGGGGTGTCAGAATCTTTTTGACCCCTTGACCAGGGGGTCAAATAATTTCACCTGTTATCAGTGAAAAAGCCCACAAGTTTCTATAGGTTAAAACGGTGCGTTCGCGTGCTATTTTCGTTCCCTAATGGGGGGTCAAAAAGGTTTTACACTTGAGAGGGGGAATTTCTTTTTTTTTGCTCACCAGCACTTCATTGGAGCATCATGCCAACCCTCCGGGAGTATAAGTATCAATCTCGTAGAATTTTTTTTCATGCATCCGTGTGCAAACCCACCAGACCCCCTGTTGTTAAAAAATGAGCACTCCGTTATGCACTGTAAAACCCTGTGTGTAAGCTGTGGCTTATACCAAATACCATTTCAGAGACCCAGTGCGGCTTATAGATTCCTTCCGAAGTTTGGATGTGACTTATACACATGGATTTATATATATATATATATATATATATATATATATATATATATATATATGTGTGTGTGTGTGTGTGTGTGTGTGTGTGTGTGTGTGTGTGTGTGTGTGTGTGGATCAACACAGTTAAAGCTATGCCAGCGCACCCCCTCGCGGGCGTACCCTTTACCATGTTGATCCACATATATATATATATACTTTCACTGTGAAAAATAACAGGGATCATTGTAAAACTGAACAGTGAATCACCGTTATTATATAGCACGGAGGCAGTGTAGCTTTTACAAGAAGCCCCAGGTGGCAGTGTGGTGGTATAAGCAATCTTTGTGGAACTGACGACATCTCTGTGAAAATAACAATGGATCTTTGGCAACTTTGGGAAGAGGATTCCGTCATTATTCAGATGACTTTATTTTTACAATGTGGGTGTGACTTGCACGTTTTTATGTTAGAAGTATTCCCACTGAATGTGAAATTGAGAAGTTCTGAGGAATTTCTTAAGTTCCTACTCAAAACAAGAATTGAGAATGTGATTATGTCCTGGAAATGTGGACACGCCAAAATATCTTAAAACCAAGAGAGTTGTCAAGTCTAAGATCCTAAGAGGATCACAAGATTTAGTATAGGATATATTTCCATTCACTCTCAAAGGAATGACTTATTTTTCTCCATGTTAAATTCTTTGTAAAATGGTTACGATGTGTATTTCACCAAGTGCAAAAATGAAGAGAGCCTCCAAACATAGTTTTGCTTAACTTGTAAAATTCCTTAGACTACCCCTCGTTTCATGATACAATTAATTCATAATTGTCTACTTTTCCTATAAAAACTTCCAGTACCTCACAAAGCAGATCCGTGATCCAAAGAATGAGAGTAAAATGGCCGTATAGGTGAGTGGGTGCAAGTTTGTAGGTGTGATGAGTTCAAGCACTGATGACACATCATGAGTCTGTAAAATACATCAATATTTCATAGGCACCTACTGAATGATATCCTCCTGAGTGGACAATAAGGGGACCACTAACCCTTCAATAGCCATTAAGGGATTGAAGGTAGCAACATTTCTATGTCCTACACCAAAATGGAGACCAAATATAGCTCCTAAAATCAGATTATAGCAGATACACAAACGAAAAAGTAGGATCGCTACTGGTCTTTGAAGTGAGCAACAAAAAGAACTTAAACTAATCAAATCTAAATCTGTCGATGATACTTCAAGTGAGTGCTGGCAAGCAGACGTGCTTGCCAGCACTCACTTGCCAGACAACACTTCATTGGTGCATCATGCCAACCAATGGACATGATGTAATCCTGCATCACCTTCTACTTAAAGGGTTAAGTGTCAGGCCCTAAAGTTGTCAACATGAAGAGCCTGTGGCAGGGTTGACAGGTTAAATTTGACTTTGCATCAACTTGCTAATCACATGCTGTTTATTAATTTGGAAGGCTCTATTTGTCCTCAGTGTGGACGTTCTAGGAACCTCAGTAGATAGAGTTATAGCTTCCTAGAATCACTGAATCTATTATTGATTCACAGGACCATAGCATTATATCACATCATCACCTCTTTCTGCAGATGTGAACTGACTCACCACGATTTATCAGGATTTACCTGCTCCCCAAGCTAGCCACTTTTCAACTTCTGACATGAGTCATTGCTGGCATACAGGCAGTTTGGTTAAAGTAGTCCCCCGCCTGCCCCCCCCCCCCCATTATATAGAGCCCCATAATGCATTTACAAGAGAGACGCATCCCTTACAATGTGTTTTGATTAGATATTACTGCCAATGACTCTTCATTTATATATATATATATATATATATATATATATATATATATATATATATATATACACACCATAAATAATAACTGTTGAATCTACGAGGGATCCTTGTAAAACTGAACAGTGAACCTCCATAATTAGATAACAGGGGGCCAGTGTAGTCTTTACAAGAAACTCCAGGTGGCAGGGCAGTGGTACAAAGAATCCCTACAAATATAACGGCATCTCTGTGAAACTAATGATGGATCTGTGGCCTCTTTGATACGAGGAATCCTTCATTATTTCGACAACATTCTTTTTACAGTACAGACTATGCTGCACATGGCCCCTGCATTCTAAGAAACTACTGTTAAATCTACACGGCATCCTCATTATAATGAATACCAAACCACCATAATCATTTTGTAGTAAAGCAGTTTGGTTTCTACAGTGAACAGTGTATGATTGATCGTCACTTTCCCTAAAAACATTAAAAAATAGATAAAATGTGAAGATGGGATCAGATTAAGGGAAAATAATTTAATGTAAAGCAGTGAAGCAGTTCAACATTATGTTGACTTTGTTTTACAGTGCCTGGTCGTAAATTCTGTTCAGTTATTGGTCAGCAGTTCTCTAAAATTAACATGTTCAGGATTCTGTGCAGGTAAGGTAACTCCTGCTTGGAGAATGATAATATAGTCATGTTTAGGGGCCATGAGAGGAGGGCAGCTTTTAACACAGCTGCAAGAGGTGCATAATTTACCTTTCTTGGAACCCTGACGGAGCTCAATCCATGCTGTACGAGATGCACTGATGGACAGAACGACTTGTTATTAGGTATCATATGGGGACAGATACATAGGAAGGAAATCTTTTTGGGAGGAGGGGAGTAAGGGCCACATAGCGACCATCTTGAAATATTGGCTCAAGCACAATGACACCTATACATCTGTATATAGGATTTCTATGGAAAAATAATTTCTGGTGAATTTTGAATCTGATTTCAGGCTCAGCCCTCCTATTCTATCACCATATTGATCTAATTTGAGATGCAAAGTTTTAGCTTTTTTTCTATTTCATTATGGGTTCTTGGTACATTTTGGGGGGGCCAGATGTACTCTAGGGAGATTACCCACACCGCTGAGTGCCGCGAAAACGGCCCCCATAGAGCCTGCTGCACTCGAATCTAGGCCTACCTGGGTGGTAGAGAAGTGAGGGGTATGGTCTATGATCTTAAATCCATGCCTTGTGGCATTTTTATGAGTATATCTGATGCCCTGAGAGCACAGGGGACATATTGAGCTACATTTGAGAGTGAATCCATAGAGAACAAATCCACAGATTTTGTGAAAGCCTACCTACCACCATACGCAATCAGACGTTATTAAAACTTTACACGTGGTGCAAAACCCCTTCAGGGCTACACGATTGCTTTAGGTTCATGCTGCTCGGTCATCATGATGCACCAACGCAGTGCTGCTGAATAAGAGCACTGCATTGGTGTATCATGCTAGCCCTACATATGGGAGTGTATCAATCTCGGCATGATGCATGAATGCAGCACTGGTTAGTAACTCACCAGGGAGGTATGTATCCTCCTAACCAGGGCTGCATTATTGCATCATTCCAAATGGGCATGATGCATGAATGCAGCTGTGGTCAGTTATTCACCAGAGCTGCATTATTGCATTAATTCAACAAATCAGCATGATGCTCGCCAGTACACCCTTGAAGCATCGATGCTGACCCTCTAGGGGTCAGCATGACACAAGTAACCCTGATAAGTTATTCACAAGGGCTGCATTGATGCATCGTAATGACCAATGGGCATGATGCATCAATGCATCATTAATCACATAAACCACATTGCAGTCATTATAGAGTTAAGACTTCAGACAGTAGAGGGTGCCATGTGGAAATGGTGGAGTTTCCTCTTCAATGACGGAGATGAGCACCACGTGACTGATCACATGAGTGATAATCCCGTCATGTGGGAATGAGGTGTAATGGGTTCCGTTCTCCCCTTATTCAATTGGACAGACAAGTCAACAAGAGGAGGATTCGGTGTATGCGAACAGGGTTTATTTTGGTTCGAATAACACAGGCACGGCTACCCGGAGGTAGCTCGGAGAGATTGTATGAGATACCGGATTCTTTGTACTAGGTTGGAGCACTTCATACAGCGATGGTCTCATTCACTCTGACGCGGCGACTGAGCCCTGTCCTCCTCTTATAGGTAGGGACAGTGGCGCCCCCCCCCGTGCCTCTCTCACACCACCCTAACAGATGCTGCCACCTATCCGGGAAGTGGAGGGCGAAGCCCGGGTGGCTGACTCACCCACCGTGCCAAAGGACCATAACGTTATGTACATATGTATACCTCTACACTACCCCCACTAGATAAAACTCGGGGGATAAATAAACTACTTAACCAACAATGGGGTTATGTTATAGTTATATCTATCATACAATAGACGCTATTAACATTATGGATATGTGTCTTATAGACAACAATATATGAATATATATATGTAACCGGATAGAAGTGATATTACATCGTACACCATATAGTAACCAATAAGTTTACATCCGGAATGGGAAAATATATTATAATACAATATTCAGTCGTCATACACCCTTTGAGAGATTTTTTTTTTTTTACAAACATACTATGAGTAATTATCAACGAAAATGACATAGTCATTACAGTATATGGATATTATGCATTCATTCGGATCACAGATCCGTAATCACCATCCAGCGGAGATCAATAGAAATGAATACGGGTGAACACAGTCCTGTTAATCCAGGTGGTGGAACAGTCTAAGTGATAAGGTATGTATATTGATAATATTGCTCCGATGATAGAGCAGTGTCCATTCCTGAGATGTGTAACTTGTGTATTAAATCCATGAGTCTATAGTATGTAAGATGATAGGGCAGCTACCCTAATCCTCTGCGGTGTACTAAAGTCTTGTATATTAATATGATATAGTGCAGGAAACATAAGGACGCTATCCTCGATTGTGTTATATGTTCCTATGTCCGTTATATTGAACAGTCCGAGTGTATCAGGAAAATATATATATATATATATATATATCAGGAATGTAGTAACCATAGGATTATGACATACGACACTATCCACGAGTGTGCCGTGTGTCTCCTCACAGATGCATAGTTCCGGTTGGATATCGGATACATCCGGGTGCGGCTGTTCCTTTTACAACTAAGTTGTAGGCATCATACGTTGAACATCAGACCCGGATGGGTTAGTAGTCCAGCCGGGGCTTCGGGGAATCATTCCTGGCGGGTCATCCGGTATCCTAATCCGAAGGGGTGGAGGATACTGTACAGTTTACCGGATTACACCAATAAACTTATCGGATCCCTGAGAGGGTTCTGCGGTTACTTTTTACCGTATTTGTCTTTTAGTAAGCGCAAGGCATGCTCTTTTGTGCCATCCCACTCATCGAGATCGACACCGAAGACTGTCATGAACTTACTGTGAAGTTGGACATTCTTCATCTCTTCCGCGTCCAATTTCTTCTTTAGGACGTGGACGGCACAATCCGATTTCTGTTGTGCTTTTTCCACCAGGTCTTCCTGATACTTAACATCATCCTTGACCTGTTTCTCCACACGATCTTTTTCAGCCTCGTGTAGCTCTCGGAAACACATCAGAGTGTCATTAATCATCCCTTGATGGAATGCTATGGCCCTCTGACGTTGAAGTCCTTCCCATGCTTGGTAGATGGTGCTTTGGACTTCAGCCTTACCTGGTTCGCAACTGTCAAACCAGGTTTCTGCCCTTCCGCAACGAACAACGATTTTGTCTTTCGGTGCTTTGGGCGGTTCCTTCTCCACCTTAGCGGGTGCTGGTGGAGCGGTTGGGTTAGCCTTTTCAGCACTAACCACAACTTTCGGAATGGGAGCAGGCCCGGATTGGTCTGGTCCCACGTGGACAAAGGGTACACCATCCGGAGTAGGAGGGAGGTGTACCTGCAATCCCAATTTCAGATAGCGCTGAATTTGTTCTTCACTGGTGAGAGGTTTATATGTCCCTCCAGCGATAGGACTGCCTGCCGCCGCAGACGGCTTCCGGCGCAGCTTACCCTTGTTACCGGGTGTCAAAACTTGACTCTCCAGGCCATGTGCTCCCAAGTCGGGAAACTGGCTGGAGTCGAGCTTGCCGGGTACGGCTTCAGCAGTGGCCTTATAGGAACTAGGCCTGCCGGAAGCGCCCCTTAACACCTGTGACGGATGTTTGAAGGTCACTTCTTTTGGAGACTTCTCCGCATCATGGTGGTCCAGCGGTGACCTTGATCGGTCCATCCGGCTGTGGCTGCCATCCGGAAGTCTGGGGGATCCCTCCCGCCTGGCTTCTTTTCTGCTGCGTCCAGTTTGAACTGGCTTCCTCGCCACGAGTTTCTTCCCGTGCGTTGTGTCCGTGGTGCCGAATGATTGATCACTCGGCTTCACGTTTGCCCAACGCTCGTTGTCCATTTTCCAGAACTCAGCCATGAGTTCTTTGTGCAGGGCCATAACTTGGTCTCGGGCTTTATTAAGTCCGTCAGCGTGGGCTGACTTACCGTGACGACATAAGTCACCCCGGCGTTTGTAGCTCAGGCGTTTAGTGCATTTAGCACTTTTCTTGCCCTCGTCTGGATTACACGAGTACTCGGGGTGGTGGTGCATGTGCTCCTCCACCAGATGACGCTGGAACCGGATCTGGGTATCCCAGACGCGTTCCTGTTCCATGTCACTCTTATCCATACAGATGGAGAAGGGGCATGTTTTCCGGGTCTTGGAATACCACTTATCCAAGGCCCAGCGCAGTTTCTTTTTCTGCACCTGACTATAATATGTGTCGGCACAATTGTTCAATAAGAGCCAGATACTCTGGTACATCTTATTCGGGACGGGGTCGCTGTTGGTTAGACGCATCCAGTCCTCATCGTCGGAATTGCCGTCCTTGTTATACTGTTTCGGGCAGGCGTATTTAACCGTACCCTTTATGGTGATACCAGTGACGCAGTCCTCCATGCTAGTAGGGATGCGGTCCTTGAAGCCCCCTTTAGCATTAGCCCACCTGTCTGCATCGGATAGAGTTGGCGGGACTATGTTGTCGTCCGACTCATCCGATACATTCGATTCGGAAACAGATTCCTCTACTTCCATAGATTCTATGGGTTCGGGGGCTCTGTTCCATCGTTCAATGATGGCTGAATCGGGAAGGTTTTTAAGTTTCCGGAGTTCAGCCTTCCGTTGACGTTCGGACTGGGTTTTAGTCCAGCTCCCGCCGTCAGAATCTGCGGGTGTTTCCGGCTCCTTGGCTTTTGGCTTAGGAGTCGATTTTCCCGTACGAGGACTCTTAGATGAGGCGTCCTCTCGTTTGCCGGTAACGACAATCTTTTTTATCGGAGGAGCAGTGGCGGCTTCGTCGTCCAGACGCTTCCTCTCACTCTCCTCATGCCTCGCTTTTGCTGCGGCTCGCTCATCCTCCATTTGTTCCCGGATGAGACGACGGATAAGTTCGGGTCGAGTCCAGGTTAATAGGCTCGACTTCCGGCACTTTTCGATATCGGATTCCCGGAGGGTATAGCCCGTAGACCAGGAATCAAACGCCTCCGCGGCTCTCCGGTACTCATGGACAGTCAATAAAGACGTCTCGTGAGAGTCCGGGTTCGGGTAACGGTGGCTTTCGTGTCGTACAAAAAGCCTGACCCAGTCCACCTGCTTGAAGTCCTCGATACCCCATGTACTACGATCAGGTCGTGGCATGAGGTCAAGCTCCAGGGTCATAGCAGCATCATATACTGCCCTACGAAATTCTTGGTGCACCATAAGTCCCCGTTGAAGCCATCCGTAATCCGTCAGCCATTCCTGAGGGATTTCCGAGTAAACGTGGTTAGGTATAACCTCCAGGATACTCCGTCGAACTTCCGGGTCAATCAGTATATGACGACCGTCTTCATCCGTCTTCTTCAAGGTCGGGTGAACGAACAGGTACCTACCATCATAAGATGGGTAGTAGTTCTCGCTCACCTTGTGGCACCCAAGGGTTCGAAATCCGTCATCCGGGTTTCCACTGCAGTCGTCCGCCCAACTGCTGGTTGTCGGGTTACCGGTGGCTTCATCGGATTCCCCCATCGTCACGGGTGACGAATCCGGTACAGGAGGGCGATCCCCCCCTGCACTGTTGTCGCCTGGAGAAGACGGTAGCGGTGCAACCGGCCTACTGTTCTTCCCCAAGTTGAAGTTCTCGAGATCATCGTCGAACTCCATCATTTCCTCTTCCCGCGGGGTAACTGGGGACAAAGGCTGTGAGCCTTGTTCAGTGTCGGCATCCGGAAGGATGCTATCGGGAGTCAAGTGACCCGGCTCGCCGGACCGCTTTGACTTCACCACGGTTTTCTCAGCCATACGCTGAGAAGACAACGTCAGGGGTAGAGTTATTTCCTTTCCCCGCCGAACACTCACCTACTCGGTGTTCATCCTCCTCCCGCTCCAGAGGGTTCGCTGTTGTAGAAGGCGCTTACTTTGAACAATTTAGGGAGACACACCTGTGGAATGGTCTGCCTCCTCCGCTCGTTCAAAACAATATGGCCGAATTCTCGCGGTTGACGTCACTTCCCCGCTGTCTGGCGGGGTCACGAGAGGTCATACGTGAGTAGCCGATGTGACGTCACACAACACGTGCGATACATATAAACAAATAACAATCCGTACAGTTCTGCCATTATCGCTCGTCTTCGGGAGACTCTCGAGGGATTCATATGGAGCCTTTATGGATAGTCTTTACGTATCCATCGAATTCTTTGTCCAATACCAACTGGGACGTCCCCCGGGAGTTATAACAGCAACCTGTAGCGAACCGTTAAACAAAAGGACAACATATAACGGATTACAGGACGATACACTCGTTGTGTAACGGGTTAGGTCACTGCAGCCCTGGCAAGTCGTGGACTGCGACGGAGCACTACACCATCTCCAGCTCCCTTATTCAACCTGGCAGACTTCCGAGCCTTTTCTAGGGATTTTGTAGCCGACAATTTCCCTTTCCTCTTCAGTCCGCCTGCACCCGTCGAGACTTTTTTTACTACACCGCGCCGAGATGGTGTTGGTGCTGGCATTACTGTTTTACTCGGTACCTTTCTAGGTCTCCCGGGACCTCTGCCTGGTAATTTCTTTAACCGGGGTACCCTATCCATATTGGATATGGATTTGGAACCTTCTCCATACTTCTCGTCAGAATTATCCCTTCCTAACCAAGGACGTAGCCTATCTATGTTGGACTTATACAGCCTTCCTATATTGGATTGTATCAATACCGTACAATCGCTGATCACAGTGGTTACTGTAAACGGACCATCCCAATTGGATGCCAGTTTAACATGTCTCAGGGGTTCATGTAATCGTAAAACACGATCTCCGGGTTTAAAGTGTCTTATCTTTAAACCCGTATCGTATCCGGCCTTTTGCCAGTGGGCACTTTTATGTAATTCCAGACGAACTACTTCATATGCCTTTTTAAACCGGTCTCGTAATGCTTCCACAAAAACTACCTGACAAGGTAATTCCCGATTCATTCCGACGACACCAAATACCAAATCCGCTGGCATTATTAAATCCTCTCCAAATACTAATAAATTTGGAGAGCAGTTAGTACTCGAATGAACAGTGCCATTGTAAGCGTGTGTTACAAAGTCGCATTGTTCATCCCAATCATTCATATTGTCATTTACAAGTGATTTTAGGACTAGTATAAGGGTTCTATTGAACCTTTCTACCAGCCCGTCACTTTGTGGACGATACGGATTGGTCCTAGTTTTACAGATGGCAAGATATTCACACATACTTTGCCAGAGATTGGATTCGAACTCTCTTCCCTGGTCACTGTGAAGCATTAAGGGCACTCCAAAAGTTAGTACCCAACCCTTCACAAAAGCTTCCGCACAAGTAACAGCCTTATGGTCCGGTAGTGGGAAGACTTTAGTATACTTGGTTTAATAGTCACACACTACCATCATGCACGTATTGTCATTCGGCGTCTTATTTAGTCCGCTAATAATATCAATTCCTATTCGGGCGAACCTTACCCCGAATAATTCTTGGGATAAGGGCAACTTACCGGGTCCTTGCCCGGGTTTGTTTTTACAACAATCCGGGCAACTAGCCACCCATCGGAGTAAGTCTTGCGACATACCCGGCCAGTAGTATCTCTTCGAGAGACGAGCTAAGGATCGTTTCTTTCCGAAGTGACCACTTGTTCTGTGTCCATGACAATAATACATGATGTCTCTACGCATGGCAGATGGAATGACAACTTGTATCTGCTTTCCACCATTGTTACAGGGTTTCCAGCGGTACAGTATTCCTTTCTTGACTTCTAGTTCCGTCCATTGAGCTAGAAACCTTCTCATTTCCCTATTCTCCAGCGAGGCTATAGGCCCAGCTGGACATATACCCTTTGGTACCAATTGTAGCCTAGCAGTAACCGAGTCAGCCTCCTGGAAGTTCCTTATGGTTTCTAAGGACCAATCCAGGACACTGCCTATATGTGTTTCGAAAGGAATTCGAATCGAGGCTGCTACTGCTTTATGGATCCCACAATCAGTACAATTCGGATTGTCACATTTCCGAATTGGTATTCGGGATAAGGCATCAGCATTCACGTGCTTATTTCCGGCACGATGCTGTATCTGACTATTTTCTAGTCCGAATTCAGACAGATGGGCTAGCCATCTCCCTATCATTCCTTCGGCATCCCGAAAGTTTAATAACCATCTTAGGGAGGAATGATCCGTACGTAATGTAAAGTTAGTTCCCCACAAGAAGTGTTTAAACTTTTTGGTATACACCACGACAGCTAATAATTCACGTTTAGTTTTGCAGTAATTTCGCTGTGTTTTACTCAGTGTATTGCTAGCGAATGCAATCGGGACCTCCACTCCACCTTGGACTTGGGAGAGGGCTGCACCAATACTTTCATTGCTAGCATCCGTATCCAGTATGAAATGCCCATCCTCGGATGGGTATTGCAGTACTGGAGTACTCGTGAACAAGGCTTTCAATTGTTGGAAAGCTTGTTCTTGTTCGGTTCCCCATGGGAACTTTTCCTTCTTACTACCGGGGGTCCATGTTGTTAGGATTTGTAAGGGATAACTTACCCGAGAATAATTCGGTATAAAGTCTCTATAATAGGAGCAGAATCCTAAAAATGACCTTACTTCCTTTGGACTGTTTGGTACTCCCCAGTCCGTTACTGCCTGAATTTTTTCAGGATCAGCTTTTATTCCTTCCTCAGATATTATCCGGCCCAAATAATTTATGGACTTTTTAAACAAATTACATTTCTTAGGTTTAAGTTTTAAACCGTTAGATATTATTCTTTCTAATACTAACTTGAGGTTTTGCAAGCATTCGTCAAATGTTTTGCCGAATACTATTACGTCGTCAAGGTAAACGAGACACTTTTTCCATAACAGATCACTTAAAAGTGTCTCCATCATGGCTTCAAAGGTTGCCGGAGCATTACATTATACTGGAACAAACCTATATGACTTGAAAAAGCAGTCTTTTCCATATCATCCGGGTTCATTCCTGCTTGCCAGTATCCGGATTGTAAGTCCAGAGTACAAAACCACTTATTACCTCCTAAAGAATCGATTGTTTCATCAATTCTTGGCAATGGGTACGAATTTTTCTTCATTAAACCATTTAGTTTCCTATAGTCTATACAAAACCGGATAGACCCATCCTTTTTCGTCACCATACATACTGGACTACTCCAAGGACTGCTAGATGGAACTATTACATTCTGTTCTAGCATCTTAGCTATTTCTGCTTCTGCTACTCTCTTCTTAGGCAGGGGTAGCCTCCGATACGGGATCTTGAAGGGCTTTGCTTCTCCCGTATCAATGGTATGTAATACCTTCGTAATCTTCCCGAGTGGTTCACCCGGAACGGCGAACGCCCTCTGATACTTAATCAACAACTCTTTGAGTGTTTCTTTCTGCGAAGGATCTTCTAGACTCGTATCCTCATACATTGTCTTCAGATCTTTGGTCCATTCTTGTTCAACCATTTTAACCGGAAGGTTCAGGGAACAGCTAGTCACTGTCTCAGCCAGTGTAACGGTACCGAAATTGACTCCTTTTTCCAAGTACAGGGTCCTGTTACCAGTATTGGAAACCGGTATGACTGACCAAGCCCCATTGGCTACTATCGTGTCAACCGATTCCAATCCTAAACTAGCCAGCATAATTGTATCCGGCTCAATTACTGCATCCTGGTTCCTCAACTCGGAATTGCTCCAAACCAGAACATCACAGGCCACTCCCGGAGGGATCTTTACAGTTTGAGCGACGGACGCTACACTGCTAACTTGTCTCAATACACATTGTACTTTCACGGGATAAGGATGCTCTACACTCAGTTCCCCAGTTCTCGGGTCCAAGACTGCTCCATATAGGGCAGCAAAGTCTAATCCTAATATCCCTTCATCTGCTATTCCGGCAATTGTAGTAGTTATCACATATTCGTGAATACCCTCGAATTGCAATTTCACACACATCCTACCATATGTTTGCATCTTACTACCATCGGCCGTTTGGGCGTTTCCTCCCAATAAGAGAGTATCGCGCACATCCGGTATACGATCCGCTACTTTCCGAGAGACACAGGAGTGGCTAGCTCCCGTATCAACTAGGAATTCAGCGGGCCTTCCATTGATATTAAGCGAAACATACCACCGCCTTCCATGCAACATGGAAGGTACATCAGTTATTGCAGAATCCTCATTATTCACACCCGGGTCCCGTCCACATCCTTTTAAGTATTCCAGACAAGGATGGCCCGGGGGTAGGTGAGCACTACCAACTCTGGCCAACAAATGACCTCCTACCTCTAATCCGGTGCCCTGTGCTCCCTGGGCACTTGTTATATCGGATTCCCCAATCTCCTGAGTGGGCTGTTCTACCACCTCAGTATTGGGTGAATGTGTTACTCCATTCGGATCTGCACCACTGCTGGTGGTATCATGGCAAGTGACTATTCTGGGATCCTGTTGCTTGCCTGTAACAGAATCCCCTCTCAGTTTTCCTTATCGTCTACTGTGGAAAAACTCATTCGTGTTCTATACACCGGTTTCTCTGCCACACATTCGGCAGCGAAATGGCCTAATTCCTGGCACCTATAGCATCTTCTCTGGGACTTATCCACCCTTGGGCGTCGCAGAGCATTCGTCAATCGGGTAACCAAATTCTCCATAAAATCCCCCTGAGAAGTTGACACTGCCATCTGAGGAGTAGAGGAAGTGGGTAACTGTGGTACCGGTAGCTGAGCTACCGGTTTCTGCGGCACCTCTAATTTCGGTGCTATTGGTGATGCATCCCCTACGGATTTCTGAAAGTTTGATTTCTTCTTGAAACCTCCCTTTCGGTACCTTTTCTGCCGATAATATTTACCGGCGATTTGTACAGATCCGATATATTCCCCGTTATCATCAGAGATATATTTGTAATCGGAGTCCATCGAACCGGACTCAACTGCAGCCGTGTGTTCCGGTAGAGGTGGACCATTGTTAACTGCCGAAGCTCTTGCAGGGGGTGCATTGGCACCTAGCAACCGCTTCTTCCTATCATAATTCTCGATAGCCAGGAACAGATCATTGAAGGAGGTATCATCCTTCCATTCATCCCAAGCGATAGTCTTATGTTCTGGATCCCGAAGCCCGGCAATGAATTGAGTGAATAACTCTTGTATCCAACATTCATCGTCATATTCCCAATTAGGCCTAGCTTTACTGAGCAGGTCCTGTAGTTCCAGCCCAAAGACTTTATGTGACTCCCTGGGTTTCTGTGTCCGTCTCTTAAAGGTGATCCAAGGATCCTCTCGGACAATAGAACCGAATAGGTAGCAGGCACACTCCAACAATTCGTTGTAGGTACCTTCTATTCCATATTCTTTTCTCCATCTGTTCAGGGCTACTTTGCCTCCCTTACTAAGCCAGCAGACTAAATATGGTAATGCTTCATCTTTAGTCCATCCGCTACAATTCACCTCGTCTACAAAGATTTGATAACTATCTTTCCAAGGTTCATTCGGATCGTATGGCGGAGGTATCCGTCCCATACGACGCGCAGGATTAGAACAACCCCTGAGCCGATTGGCTTCTTTCAGGCTCCAATCCATCACCACGACCACATCGGCTCCTTTACGATAGAGTCGATTCCTAATCCCTGAATGCATTTACTATTATCAAAAATTTCCTGCATTCCGGGAGACATGGAAGAACGCCTATTCATTCTCTTAGGCTTTCCTCCGTCTCTTTGATTAGCACCATAAGGAGCATTACCTCCTCTTCCTGGTCCTCCCGGTGGATATCCTCCACCACCGGATCCTCCCGGTGGATATCTTCCACCTCCGGATCCTCCTGACGGATATCCTCCGCCACCGGATCCTCCTGACGGATATCCTCCACCACCGGATCCTCCTGGTGGATATCCTCCACCACCGGATCCTCCTGACGGATATCCTCCGCCACCGGATCCTCCTGACGGATATCCTCCACCACCGGATCCTCCTGGTGGATATCCTCCACCACCGGATCCTCCTGACGGATATCCTCCGCCACCGGATCCTCCCGACGGATATCCTCCGCCACCGGATCCTCCTGGTGGATATCCTCCGCCACCGGATCCTCCCGACGGATATCCTCCGCCACCGGATCCTCCCGACGGATACCTTCTGCCACCGTCATAGCTTTGGTTGCGGCCTTGCCCAAAATAATTTGAATTTCGGGTATTGGTATAACCGGTATTATAACCGTCATAGCCGTAGCTATTCGCTTGGTATCTCCTGACACCATGGGAGTCACCGGCCGGAGGTTGACCACCATCGGCATACGTTCCTATGTGTGGGTTTTGTGCATTTTGCACACCTACATAAGGTGGACGAGATGGAGCATTCCGATAATGACCATCAGGCATTGCATTTCTTGGCGGGGGACGTGGTGTGCTTGCGCCGGGACCAGAGGTGGGTTTCGGGGGGTCAGGTTGTTTCGGGTTATTCCGATTCCCATCTTGTTTACCCGAACCATTGTTCCTTGAATCAGAGGGATCACCTGCTCCACCAGCACTTGTATTCATCAAAAAAGGTATTTGAGGTACTGGTGGGGCTCGTAAATTGTTTCCGGGTGGAGTAGAATGGGAATCACCTTTAATGGGTGCTCCTGTTACTTTAATTGTGGAATCTACTCCATTCGACGGTTTATTGGGATTATAAATACCGCCTGCTACATGTTTATCAGCTCCATCGGTTACAAAAGGATTATACCGAGTGGGGCCGGGAGCAGGTGTCGCGCTTTGCAATCCTACAGCGTCATCATTATCTACTGTAGCACCTGCCTGTAAACGACTAGCTAATTGTACGATTATTGTATCGTCTAATGGGCCAATTGCTTGTTGGGTTTGTTCTACATAGTCACCCAATGCAGCTGCAGTATTTTGTAAATCCTGCAGTTCGAGTAGATATTCATCCCGATCATTCATTAGTTATTCATTGTATCGGAGGATACCTATCCGGACAGTTTCGTTATCCTCGGCCTGTTTAACACAACATTCTTTCAGGCGTTCGTATTCTGCCTGCAGCGATTCTTTTGCACTTAGAAATTGGGTTTCTTCTTCGTGCAGTCACTGCTTCAGAGTTTGTTTTTCATTTTCAAACTCGGCTCTCATATCTCGGAGATTCTCCAAAATATCTTCTTTCTCTTCGAATGCTTCATCCTTAGCTCTCGCTATCAGGTTAAGCGTCTCGTTCATAGCCAGATATTGCTGGTTCATTTCATCCATTTCCTGATTGTATTTATCATGATCCGGAATGGTGAAAGTAACATTCCCAGTGGTAATCGCACTACAATCAAGTGGTGGTAATTGCCCTGGGACATCGTAAGGAAGCTGACCAAAGGTTACCTTCCTTGGCATAGGAGCTGGATGGTTTGGGTCATGGCTTCCTCCAGTTTCGAACAAAGAATCTGCCAATTCTAAATTGACAGAGTAGTGTTGGTTGACACGTTCAACCCGGTGTTTCACCAGGAGTAGTATATACATGCAAACTGAGCGCAATGGATTAGCTACTAACTAGGTCATGACCTACTGGTAGACCGGAAGTGACCTAGTTTCAACCAATCAGAGGGCTGGATTTGACAGGAAGTGACGTCATAAGGTCATGACCTAGTTTTTTCGACCAATCAGAGAGCTGGATTCCATTTGACCTAGTGACCTGACCTAGTTACATAAATTAAAAGAATTGCGCAATACCTAGAGCTGACCTACTTGCAAACCGGAAGTGACCTACTAACCTACTTGCAAAAACGTATGACCTACGTATGAGGGTGCATTGCGCAATGCTTGTAAGAATTTACACAATGTTCTGATGCAATACTTTTATGGATTTACGCAATACTTATGACTCATGCATTAAAATAAAACACAACTCATTTATTTCACATAACAGATTATATTTTTTTATTAGACACAATATTTACAGATGAAGACAGATTTTCCATTTCCGGGGCGTGCACATATACTACAAAAACATTTGTTGTGTGTGAATTTACTTGCTTGATACCAGCTTTGGCCAGTAAGACTTGTTTTCCATGTGTTGTGGAAACAATAACTGTTAAGTTTGGCTATGTTAGATATAGCATGCTCGAACAAAGCCTGGGCCAGGAAGTAAGTTTGACTGTTTTTGGGTCCAGGTAAAAGACCAGATAAAAAACCATCCTTAAAGTTTACCTCAAAGGAGAAATGATTTTTCACTCCAGGTATACTTAAGGCATGAAGTTCCAGAGAGACCTGCAGACATGTGAAACAAATAGTTTTAGCAATAGCAGATACTTCCAGTTTACAATTACACTGACAAAACACTCCTACTATGGGATTACATTCTAACTCTTGGAGAGTAAGAGCAAACTTTCTTACACTTCCTAAAGTGTACCTTGTGTAGTGTCTTGGGCAGCCAGGTTCAGTGTGCAATTGATATACTCCTATACACCAATCATGCATTATCAAGTTAACTTTTTTCACTCGACAATAGTACATGCAGTTTCTGTAGGCGTCCCAAAAAGCTGAAGAGAAATATTTGTACATTTTAACACTAGTTATACAGTGGTCAACAGTGTCTGGTTCAGCTCCTCTAAAATAACCAATGTTTTCTGCAGGTATTATTTCCCAAAAGAAATTCTCTGAACATCCACATGCTACAGAACTTATATCATTGTCAGGTGTTATAGAAGAAGCTTGATTATATGAAGCAACACTTTGTAAAACTGGACGCATGTAATAGTCATAAGGTGGAGTTTCTGTGGTTTGCTCCACAAGCATAGCTTCTAAACTTTCCATGTTAAAATGGTTGCTTAAATCTAACCAGATACTAATAGTCTGGTGAACGTGACGCTATGAGTTAAGAAATCTGGTACCACTTTTTTTTCTGTTCCAACTTAATTTCTTCAGCGCCGGATTTTTTATTTTTTGTCGTGAACATGTACAGCGTTCACTTTTGTGAAAAGTTTTTTTTTATTTTTGGGTGATACAGTTCACTTTTCTTACTTTTTTATTAGTTTTTTTTTCATGATACAGTACACATTTTTTTTATTTGAAAAATGTTCATTTGAACAAAAAATATTTTCCAGTTTAACACTGTTTTCTATGGAAAAAAATGTTCATTTGAACAAATGTTCGTTTGAACAATTGTTCAAATGAACATTTTCCAGTTTAACACTGTTTTCTATGGGAAAAAATGTTCATTTGAACAAATGTTCGTTTGAACAATTGTTCAAATGAACATTTTCCATTTTAACACTGTTTTCTATGGGGAAAAATGTTCATTTGAACAAATGTTCGTTTGAACAATTGTTCAAATGAACATTTTCCATTTTAACACTGTTTTCTATGGGGAAAAATGTTCATTTGAACAAATGTTCGTTTGAACAATTGTTCAAATGAACATTTTCCATTTTAACACTGTTTTCTATGGGGAAAAATGTTCATTTGAACAAATGTTCGTTTGAACAATTTTTCAAATGAACATTTTCCATTTTAACACTGTTTTCTATGAAGGAAATTTGTTCATTTGAACAATTTGTTTAAAACTTTTTTTTCTTTCAACGAAATGTACAACTGGAAGTGAAACTAGAAAAAGAAACCATTTTTTTTATATAGAAAGGGGTAGGGTGCTTACACCGTCTTCACATACTTGTCTCTTTATGTAAAGATAGGTTAGACCTTGTTTCCTTTGAGAGTAAGTCGTAACGCTGTGGTTTACTACTTTAAATCCTTTGTTGACTACCGTGACAACATTTTCACTGTCCAGTACTTCTTTGTACTTGTCAGTGGTCAGGGGGTTTTGTTTTTGAATTACACCTTTGCAACTCATTTTAACGGGCACATTTACTCCTGTGCCTATGTAACATTTGGAGTTCAAGGCAGTCATTTCGTCACCTTCCCACTCCACTTTGAATAACCCGGGGGTTCTCTTGTCAAACGCCAGACGGCTCTTACAACATGGTTGAGGCAGCCACAGCTCACCCAATACTTTGGTCTGAACATAGGTCTCTCTGTGGTGACTGTTGTCACATGATTCAGAGGGCAACCATTTGTGACGTTCTCTGAAGAAAGCTTCACGTTTTTCAGGAATAATTACGTCTTCTATTTTCTCTGCACTTAAAGCAAAGTAAAAACTGTCAGTGTCCATTTCACACATTTCAAAATCTTTCTCGTCTATGTATTCAAGGAGAAAGTCGTAATAGAAAGCCAACATTTTAAGTTTGGCATATTGGTATACCATGAACCCTATTTGAACTGGGAGATCGTAGGTGATGGAGGTGGGCAAACAGGACAGTTCTACCGTGTTGTCACTTATGTCTTGCACATCTTGCACTGACCAGTGCATGGCCAAACGTCTTGCCTTAGAGGGGTGAAGATACTTTCTTTGAACAAAGTTTTGTTTGTTGCATATGGTTTTTCCGTATGAACCATTTCCCAAAAGTTTGTACAGATCTGACAAAATCTTACAGTCTATATTTTCGTCGCCCTTCCTCCTAGCTTTGGTTACTTCGTCCATGAAGGGTAAAAAAGTCTGTTCTGGAGTGTATTCTACGAGAAGGTGTACTGTCGTAACTACCAAACCTTTTTCCAGGTACCACTTCAAGAGAGGAGTTCCCAACAAAATTCCCTCTGCGTGGTAGCTGCCTATAAGTTGGCGTTGCGGTTGTTTTAGCTTACCTGCTGCTTCCAGGTAACGTTTCATATGTTCACCTACGTCTTTTTTTCCTACTAAACAGTTTTTGAAAATAGGTGTCATTTCACTGAATTTTTCTTTCAAGTGTTCAGGTGTTTCTATGTCTACCTGGATAAGTCCAAAAGTTGTTCCTTTAGAAACCCCTCTCAGTATTTCATCCTGACTTTTTCTGCCTTGGCACAACGGTCTTTTAATTTCCCATTCACTTTTTGTTTCTCTGCACAAGTTTTCAGTTTTTTCTTTCAACCACATACACTCATACTTTTCCTCTACTTGGTAACCTAACGATTGAAGATATAGGGTAGTCAAAATGGTATTTTGGTTTTTTTCTTCTAACCATGCCTTTCCATTGGGGTCTCTCAAAACTGATTTAGTAAGGTGACATATGTGACCATGCCAGTAGCACCCGTGAAACTGGTATACTTTTTTTGAAGCTGGATCATATCCGTCCACTTTTATTTTCCTTGAACCCAATACTACTTCCCCGTAGTTGTATTGGTGTAATATCTTGACTTTGTCTGTCACAGTTTTGTATCGCAACCATTCTGTGGCTGAGTAGCTAATTTGTTGACTGCAAACAGCTTGAAAATCGTTTTCTTTCCTGCGCACCACATAATAACCTGTGCAGTGCTCTTCACCCATGCACTTGAGGTACAAGCTGTTAGCATCTACCCCTACTATGTGTCTGCATACTTTGCTTTGTGACCCGTATTTTTTTTGTCTTATTCTTGTTTCTCCACTTTTGTGATGTCTGTGAAAAATAATAGAGGGACCCCCTACTAAGTTGCGTCTGAGCAAGGAGTGAACATCCTTTTCTTTCTCACCAAAAAGAATGTAAGGAGTGGCATTAGGTGCAGTGTTGTTGAAAAGAAACTTCAAGGTTAAACCTGGCAAAGTTAAACCGTCTTTGAACATGTCTACCCCACGATCTATAAAAAATTTTGTGTGCTCGTTTATGGCTAAAACAAAGGGTTTAACATCCAGGTTGTTGTAATATATCAAGTAGTCCTTCATAGTTTTCATTTTGTTTTCTTTCCAGACCTTCTTACATTCAAGATAATCTTCTTTGCTTATTCCACCACCCGACAAAGAACTGTAGAAGCAGTGGCGTGGAGGAAGAGCTTTGTTGTTCAGTTTTCTTATGTTGTCCATCCACTCGTAGGGAAAAAAACCTTTTTCAGCTTTCCCTTTTAGAAAGGCTTTCAGGTAGTTTGCGTAGGAATAACCTGGTGCCAAATAGTTAAACATGTCAAGGAAAAGAAGATGGTCTGTGTACACTGCTATGTACTTGTTGCATTTTTTTATGGTTTTCATTTCTGTTTTGTCTGTGTCTATAAAAAAAGAATGAAATTCCTTTTTTATCAAATTAATGTCATACTTTCCAGAGTTGAAACCTAGAACAGGGACTCTTTCTATGTAGGTAAGAAGTTTTTCCTTCACTTCAAGAACATGGGAGATTTTTTTTTGGGGATTTTTTTTGTTCTTTGCTGGAAAAACTTTGCTAGCTTTATGTTCTAGTTCCTTTTGTTTTTCTTCTAGAGAGTCTAGTTCGTCTAAAACATCTCTAAAATTCTCTTTCACCTGTTCTCCTATCAACTGCCCCAAGTTGTTTATGTGTTCCAACACATTTTTAACCAAAGGATCCTCGTCCCTGTTGGAATTTCTGACAAAACACACTGGTTCTGTATGCCCAGGAAAATCAGAAGCTACACTGGCAGAAAGGGGTATGTGAGTTTTTTCTATCACAGTGTTAGCATTTTCTGGGGACGAATTTTCAGGTTGGACGAAATAGCTTTCAAAGTCAAAAACAATTTTATAGGGGTATATTTTTTTCTCAGGTGAACAAACTATTCCCAGTTCCTCTAAAACTTGAAAAACTGTTTTGGATGGATTGTATGCTCCACCTTTGTACCTGAAGCTGACTTTGGTGCAATCTTTTTTCACCCCATTGTGTTGTTTCAAAAGGAAGCTACGAGTGAAAACTTTATGACACTTTTCACAGGGGTACATTTTACCATACAGTCCCATGTTAGTTATTAAACTTACATGGTTTCTGTGTAAGTTCAAGTTCATGATTTTCTTGGATGAACACATGTTTGACCTTATAATTTTAGGTCGACCCTTTCTTTTACCAAAAGAGGGAAGGTAAAAGATTCTTATGTTAACTTCAAACATTTTTTCTAACCTGTCTAAATCTCTTATGTTAACGCCCTCAAAAGTCTCCTTGTTCACCCCTGGATAGGCTTCAAGGAAAAGCTCTTGAGTTTTTTCTAAAGATTCATACAGGAAGAAAGACAGACATCTAAAGAAACACAAGTTGTCCTTGTAAGCCCTTTTGGTTTTAGGGTCTCTGTGAAAGTGTTGCATTCCTCTTTGTCTTAAACCTGGTGGAACAGTTTTCATTTTACCTAAAAGATATTCTCCTCCCGTAGCCCTTATCAGTGTGATGTTGGCATTCACGTTGCCTATTACACTCCATTTAGTAGAGGGTCTTTGAGTGTCTTCTTTAATGTTGTTTTCTATTAAATCTAAACACTCTGCAAAGTCTTTGTCGTCCCTTATAAAAATGTAAGGGTCTCTATGACTTTCACTGTCATAGAACAAAGACGAGTTGTTGGCAGAAGCATGAAAGTACATGACTTTCTCTTCTTCTTCTTCCTCCTTAGAGGAAGACAACAACCTTCCAAAAGAGACAGCCACTTTGTAAGCCATAACTTGATTTCTATGAATAGAGGTAAACGCCTCTATTACCTGTTTGGCTCCCAAGTCTTTGTTGAAACTTGTCATTCTGACGTTGAAAATGGACTGAAGCTTACCAAGCACAGCCAAACCTGAAGCTATGGACTTGAAGTTGTCACGGTAACTGCTTTTATGCAAAGAATTTTTTTCTATTTCTTTTGGAAGTTCTAAGCTGTCGGAAAAAGTTTCTCTTCTACAAGAATCTGAGTTACATAAAGTTTTTCCACTGTTTTCTACAGTTACCAAACGTGGAGGTCTAGGGGTGTTACACATTGGACAGTTGACGGTGTAAAGTTGTTTTACCTTTTTGGGCGGCATTTTTTTTTTAAGGTTTCTTTTTCTTGTTTCACTTTATGTTCTATATACAAACTTATAACTAAAAACCTAACCTAAGTATACATGGAGTACATATGGAACTTAAACCTACGCTGGGCTATGTTGACTAATAACGGAGTACATCTAAATCTAACTACAAATTAGCTGATATACATCATAATGTAAAAGCACTTAACAAGGAGCTGTTGACCAGACACTATACAAAGTTGACCACTTACCCAGAGTAGAAATCGGTCGTTTCGTCTAGGAAGGGACCAACTCGTGATTTTATGTCCTCCAGAATGAAGGGGGACACAGTGTGTCCGCAGTGTGTGGCTGAGGGGGGCATTCTGAAGCTGGAAGACACCGAGGCATTCATTTCCTCCACGTAGCTGGTTGTTCCTATGTGAACTTTAGGAGTTCCCTTGTACAAGTTTACCAGGACCATAGCCCGGCCTCCACTGGGGTCGGTGCAGTCTTGGTTCAAGGACAACAAAAGATTATCCACCTTCCTCTCTCCAAGGGCAGCTAGGCGGTGTAACTCCTTGTACTTTCCTAGGATGCACTCTATCTGGTCCACTAAGTTCCTGAATTCACGCGCCTCTAGGTTCAAGCACCGCTCGTAAGGTTTGTCCAGGTAGGTTCTCAAGCATACTCCCCTGATGCTAGGTTCCCTGTATATTTCTATGCAGGCGTTGTTATCCCCTTCCGGATAAAAAACTTGGTTGGGGGCAGGTGACTTTTCTTGGAAACCAAATCGAGCAGGCCACTTTTTTACCACCAAAGGCACTGACCTAAAGCCCACAAGCTTGCTGGAAGAACTGGGGGCAGTTCCCTCCCCAAACTTTTGCCTGTGTGACTTGTCTTTAGGAGAAGGAACACCTGGGACAGAACCAATTGGCTCGGCACCATAGGATGAAGTCGCTGAGGAATCTGAAGCAGGGGTAGAGACAGGGGTTTTCTTGTGGTAGGCGCGCTTCTGTCTTTTTTTCTTAGGCTCCCCTTCTTTCTCACTGGAACAGTTTCTTTTTTCCGGCGGGCTTTTAAGAAGCAGCTCCTCTACTGGAACCGGGAGAGAGTACAGAGGAGAAGGGCCGGTTAAATCTATAACCTCTACCTGCGAATACCCCCCGCGGTGAGCAGGTGAAGGTGTCCCTTGTGTTAAGTCCACCACTTCTATGGGTTTAACTGCCGGTGATGAGGTTGTAAGGTCTATAACCTTAATTGGACTGACCTGGGGAGAAGGTTCCTCCGGAGTCACGGGTGAGTAAGAGGCGGACGTAGGTGTTTCAGTGGGGGGTTGGTAGTTCAAAGGTGCCGGGGGATTGATGTATTCCCTGATGTCAAAATCGCCGTCGCCAGCTTCCTGAGGAGAGCGATCCCGGACGCGATCCAGGAAATCAGTGATTTCGCCATGAAGAGCTGCAAGAGCGGCTTCCTGTTCTCCTGCATCAGGCACTTCAGTTGGAAGCCGAGCAGGAGTTGCAGGTGGTTTATCAGGTGAGGCTGGAGAGGTAGGAGGAGGGGCGATGCCCGACGCCTTTTCCACTGTCTGTTTAGAAGTAGTAAAAGTTAGTGGAGCCAGTTTTTTAGCTCCTCCTCTCCTGACACTAAGTCCCGTCTTCATGCGACCAGGCATTGTTCTCCTTGAAGATGAAAGGGTGGCAGGGCTGGAAGGTGCAGGAGCAGGACGGCAAACAGCAGACAAACGTCAGAAAAGGTTTGATGAAGATCGAGCAGCTCAAGTCTACTTTATAGTAACTATCCTGATACGATGCTGGGACGTTCCCTTGTCGTTCAGATAACGTACAACCACGTCCATGAGTCGTAGATAACCGTGCTTTTCCATTCATAGTATGTTTTACACTTAGTCAGTGTTGTTTTGGAAAAAAGTAAAAAAGCTTAACTCAAATAAAAAACGTGATAACGTTCAGTCAACGTTCAGGGTGAGGCTTGTAAAACGAGTCTTGTTGTTACCATTCTGTAATTAACGCAGACCATTCGTCATTTATCAGAACTAGCTTCTCTCAAGCAGACATGGCTAACTTTTGTCCTTTGCCTTTGTCTTTGACCGTAGGTCACAAAAGGCGTCAGGAGGTGTTTATTTCAGACATCAGGAGGGGCGTAGAAGAAGGTAAGGTGTGGGCTGTGTGGAAATTCTGTCCTGAAAATTTGAACAGGGATCTTTACATCCCTCCTAACTGTAACTTCAAACAATGCTTTTTGCACAACCAAACCACTGCATTGGTTCCTGGTGGACCCTCTGTGAAAAAACTTATCTCAGAAAATGGGGAAAGTTTTTTTTCAGGTGTTCTTTTGGGACATGGTGCCATGGTACACTTAATGTCTAGACATTCCATTTCCTCTGGAAGTTCAAAGAAATTCATTTCAGACAGACAAAAACCCTTTTTTCTAAGGGATCAACCTTTGGGGGGAGGGCCTGGTAATTCAGTTTTCATCGATTCTACTATGGTGAAGGCTTTAATTAAAGCCACTTTACTTCACCCAGACAAAATTACACACTCTTTAGGTTCAAAAATTTTCTATGAAAGAGGATTCAGGACAGAGATTGGCCACAATTACCATGGATGCTGTCATGTTGTGAGAGTTATTACTGAAATAACTACCTCCCATGAAAAAGGTCAGCTGAAGGTGGTAACAGCCTACCCCGTATCTAATTTTTGGTCCTCCTAATAAAACTGAACAAAAATAAACGATGATCCTCCGGGTAAGGCCCCTGGGCCAAACCCACCCTTCCACATGTTTTCCCCTCTTTTCAGAACGCTCAGGGACTGACCCTAACGTTTGTTTCGTCCTTGAGCAATAAATCATTTCAGGAAATTGCGATAAGGGAAGACTGACAGGTTTCCTATAAAGGTTAAACGGGGACTAAACCATCGTTATTTGACACAACAACCTTCGACCTACTATGTCGCGTTACTCCCTGCAGCGTGTATTAGAACAACGTCACCCCGACGACACTCAAGTTCTGACATATGTGAGGGAAAGAAATGAAATTATATGTTGCTCTTCTATTTCTTTCAGGTACGTGTGCAAATACTTGAAAGAATGTGTTCTTCACCGGAAAAAATTATACTTAGTTTTTTCTTCAGTGCAATCAAGTTTTACATCCAAAGACAGAAAAACCTTGAGGAAAATGGTTTTGAGTCATAACTTGTCGAAATTTTCAGCGGTGGAAACCTTGGGTTATGCCCTGAAGCATGGAAGAAAGGGAAAAGGCCCACTGAAAAACCCCTTCCATGTGGAAGCATTGAAAGCGGCAGAAGAGCATCACGCCAAAGAAAATCCCCGCCTACTTAACCAGCGTCTTCATTTCTTCATGTCTATTTTGGAACTTCTAGCTGAGTGCTTAGAAACCAAAACTTTGTTTTCCTCCTGCCCCATATTTCACATCCCATCATCGTCCCTGGATCGTTTCAGTGTAGAGGAGAAAGAAAAAGTTTGGTTTTATCTGGCTATGTGGTGCACCCAGCTTATCTCCCTTACTCACTGTTTTCACCACAATCAGCTCGCTTTACACTCAACGTCATAACAAATTTAAACGAACGAAGAACGATGTAACATGCTTACCTAAACAGGGGGAAGGGAACGGGAGAGATATATAGAATAGGATAGAATAGGGTAGAATAAAATAGGGTAGGGTAGGGTAGGGTAGGGTAGGGTAGGAAAGGGTGGGGTTGGGTTTAAAAAACTATGGGGTGGGGGGGTGGGGGCACCCCTCAAGTATGGGGGGTTTGGGGCTTGTTGGCCCGGGCTGGCCGCCCAAAATAACCCACCCACCCACCTACCCACCCACCTAAACCACCTACCCACCTACCCTACCCTACCCTACCCTACCCTACCCTACCCTACCCTACCCTACCCTACCCTATATAAGTCAACTGTATGCTTTCTAGCCTGTCATAACCTGCCTGCCTTCCTACCTGCCTGCCTTACTTGCTCAACACTTTTCATTTGGACGCTATGGAGTTTCACCTTTCGGACAAGTTGTTATTCAAGGTCAGTGAAAAAATATCTGAAAAAGACTACCCTCGATTAGGAGTTTACTTAGGACTTAGACTAAGTTTAATGGATTACATGGAAAAAATACCGTCTCTTCGTTCTATGGGGAGAGAAATGCTTATTTCATGGAGTAGAAAGAACGTGCGTTGCAAGTGGATGGTATTGAGACATGCATTAAGTGACATAGGTCGTTACGATCTAACTGATTATTGTAGATGGTACATGGGATATTACAACGTAGTGGACCATTGTGAAATTCCTCCAGAACAGTGGAAAGTTGATACTTTGTTCGTCAACCTGGCAGACAAGTTCGAAAAGCTTGACTGGAGGAAACTGGGAACTCAACTTGGAATGAGCGACCACGAGCTTAACCTGATATCCACCCCTGTTCCAGGGAAAAAAGGTGTCACAAATCCTGTGTTCGAAGTTCTGATGGTTTGGAAATATAGAGAAATATCTCATCCAAGCTGCCTAATAGCCAGTCTATACAACATGGGACTTTCTGATGTAGCTCTTTACGTGGAAGGTTTGAACAAGGGTTCTACTGGTTTAAAAGAGGACGAGGTTGCTCCTTTGGTCACTTTGGTTTAAGATATCGTCCAACATGGATCACAAGGAAAAGGAGATAATTTTTGACCCACGTCTACAAAGCCCCTTCACAATGATCATAGCTGGACCTACTTCTTGTGGGAAAAGTCAACTTGTTTTCAAGTTGATTAAAGGTGTAGACGAGCTTGTTACTCCAAAAATACACGACATATACTACTGCTACAGTCAATGGCAAGATGGATTCGACGAAATGGTGAAGTTGGGGGTTAAGTTTAACAAAGGTCTTCTTTCAGAAGCCTTTTTGTTCGAGGATGAAAGAGACGTGACTAAACATGGACTGGTCGTAATAGACGATCTCATGGATCCCGAGTACGTTCCCACCATAATGAAACTTTTTACTGTGGGCTCTCACCATCGCAGTTTAAGTGTAATTTTTGTTACTCAAAACTTGTTTTTCAACAATCCTGCCTTCAGAACCTTGAGCTTAAATGCACACTACCTAGTTGTTTTTAAAAACCCTAGAGACATGAGTCAGATAGGGCACATCAGCAAACAGGCCTTTCCAGGACAGAAATCCTTTTTGACGGAGGTATATAACTCAGAAACCAAAGAGAAGCATTCATACATCCTATTGGACTTTAAGCAGAGCACACCTAACGAGCTTAGGGTAAGAAACAGCATAACAACTCCTTGGAACACCTTGGTTTTCATTCCTCAAGATTCAGCTTCGAAAAGAAAAAGATAGAATGGTGACCAAAAGATCTCCTTCTGGAGGAAAATTTAAAACAATTAGGAAACATTACCACTTGTTGAAACACATATCCAAGTGTTCCTCGGCAGAGTGTTCCCACATTATCAAAGGTCTCAGCGATGAGGTCATTAGGTTGATGAGTCAAATTTGCGTCAACGTAATGAACAAAAACCTGTTGCGTAACGAGTCCGACGCAGTCAAACGTTTATCACCCTACAAGAAAGAACTCAAGTCAGTCACAAGGCACAAGGCTACCGTTAAGCAGAAGAGGAAAACCTTTGAGCAAAAGGGAGGATTTTTGGGAACCATTTTGGGCCTCGCCTTACCCCTGATAACAGGTCTCATAGGAGCACGTCGATAAAAAAATCATGTCTTATTCAAGGATGGCCCTCGTAAGGTCGGATCTTGTTCCCCGAGAAAAAAAATCTTCTTTTGTTAGTCCTTCCTCTCCTCCCCAGCCTGGACCTAGTGTTCAAGACCAGTACTACAGCACTCAACTTTTAAGAGAAGGTTTAACTCCTGATTCCAGCCTGGTTCAAGTCCTGAACCACCTTCAGAGTAAAGCACATGAGGTACTTAACTCTCCTAACCTCAAACTGAAGGAAAAGTTAAGGCAGTACAATCAACTTATGATAAAGTCGGGAATTTTAACTAAAAAAGCCAAGGCCTTAGGACAACGTAGGGAAGGTCCCTATTTTGGTCGAGCAGTAGGACAAGGTCCTGCAGGAGCAGCAGCAGCAGCAGCTGGGGGTGTAAACAATTCTTTAGAAGACACCGACGACGGCGACGATGATGCTGACCACACTTTCACAGAGACTAGAGACGATCCACCACTTCCTGACGATTCAGACGGAGACAGTGTAGACGAGTTCAAAGGGGAGGAAGGCTTTAAACCTCGTGCAAGAGACAACACAGAGGGTATGGACGCCGACATAAAAGAAAGAATACCTGCAAGTTACAGAACGACTGCTAAAAATCTATACAGAGAATTATCTCGTCACGGAAGTCAAATTTTGAATTGGAACAGAGACGGAGAAATATATGTCAACGGGGAAC
This sequence comes from Acholoe squamosa, assembly GCA_949317995.1. Classification (NCBI taxonomy): domain Eukaryota; kingdom Metazoa; phylum Annelida; class Polychaeta; order Phyllodocida; family Polynoidae; genus Acholoe; species Acholoe squamosa. The sequence goes on from OX439048.1 coordinate 5,285,211, forward strand.
GTGTGCCTGGAACTGACATAACAGATTTGTTAGCTTTTGCTGCCCGACCAAAGTCTTTGAAAAAGGACCAACCTAAAGGAAGCCAGGTTTTCATGAGAGCAGTTAAAAGGCTGAACCCCACCTTAAAATTTGTCAAAAACAAGTCGGCTTTTGCAGGGCACAGTCCTTCCTTTGCTGCCAGTCCCTTGAAAAGAGCTTCCCCTATAAAGAAGAGGAAAGTAAGTCAAAAAGGAACTGGACGTAAGTTTATATGGCGCACAAGGCTTTGAAAAAAGATGTGCTCAGGTTTTACACAGATCCTAAACAACCTGGAAGTTTCACCAGCGTTTCTAAACTTCAACGTCATCACTTCAAGAAAACAAAGAAAAAAAACATAGAACAAGCTTTGGAAGATGTAGACGCTTACACCAGACACAAACCTTACAAGAGAAGATTTCCAAGAAGAAAAACACAAACATGGGGCATAGACAAACAGTGGCAACTTGACCTCATAGACATGCGAGAATTTTCAAAGGAAAACAAAGGATACCAGTACATTCTAGCGGGAATAGATGTTTTTTCAAGGTATGGTTTTGGACAACCTGTGAAAAGTAAGAGAGCTGATGACGTGACAGAGGCTTTCAAAAAAATGAGCAAAGAAAGAAAACCTCAACAAATTCAAACTGACAAGGGCAAAGAGTTTGTCAACAAAATTTTCAAAAAACACTGTGAAGATCAAAAAATCAATTTTTTCACAGGAGAGAACGACGACGTGAAGTGTGCCTTAGCCGAAAGGTTCAACTCTACCTTACAAGGAAAAATGTGGAGATGTTTTTCTCATTTCAATAACTACAAATGGGTTGACTTGCTGTCCGACTTGGTTAAGTCCTACAATTTGACTTACCACAAAGCCTTAGGAGCTGCCCCTTCAGACATAAATAAAGACAACTCTGAAGTCTTGTTCTACAGGTTGTACGATCAACCTCAAAAGAAAAAAGTTCCTGTCCTTCAGTTGAAGAAAAAAAATCAAGTGCGAATGTTGAAAACAAAGAAAACATTTAACAGAGGGTACGAACCTAACTGGACTGAGGAAATATACACAGTCGACAACATTTCGCCCAAAGGGTACCACCTGAAAGATCTCCTTGGAGAAGAGATAAAAGGAAGCTTCTACGAACCTGAGGTCCAGAAGGTGCAAGTCCGTCACGGAAGACGCTACAACATAGAAAAAATAGTAAAATACAGAGGAAAAGGCAAGAAAAGAGAAGCCTTGATCAAGTGGAAGGGTTATGGAGACAAGTTTAACTCTTGGGAACCTGTCAAAAACATAAACAAATGGCGTTTACCTTAACTTTACCTAGTAACTCATCTATGAACGTTTTTCCTGACAACACTTTAACTAGTTACAATACAATTTTGGCAGAATACATTAACTCTCCTACTCAGTTAGAGTGTGCTCTTCAAGAAATAACCTGTCCTACCACGTGGTACAACGTCAAAGAAGAACCCATTCTCTTGGTACAGGGAGAAAACGACCTGACAAACAACCTCCGCTCTGTAGTAGCTTTATTGAACAAACGCAGAAGAGAATTTTTTCCTCTGGAAAAACCAGGAGCCCATAGTGTCTTCAGTAGAGCTTCAAGCTCTACATCAAATTTATCAGCCCAATCTGCTTTGAAGAGAGGAGTAAAAATAACAAAAAACCTACGTCATGTCAACCCTGTGGGATCGACTGAAACCATTCCTCCTGCTGGTCCTGCAAGTGAAAGTCCACCAACTCCTGCTGCTGCGACTGAGACGCCATCTGGAGGATTCACTTCTAACCAACCCACGCCAGAGAAGGAGGAAAAGGAAGAGGAGGAGGCTGAGGGGGAGCGTGACACGGCAGGCAGAGAGAAAAGGGAAATATCGTCGGCTGTGGCTGAAGTGATGTCTATGGATGACAGGGAAAAAAGGTCTCTTTCTTTTTTTGAAGAAAAGGCCGTCTTCACAGACTCTGCTAATGTTTCTCCGCTCTCTCCCAGTCAGTTACAGGCTGTGAAAATATGTACACGCTTCAAGGAAATTAGCAGATACCTGTCTAAGTATTACTTCAAGGAAGGTAGTATCTACAATATGTTTGCCTTAGAAGGTGTGAACCTGGAAAGCAACTCAGAGTTGATAGGATACTTGAACAGGACCATAAATAAACTACAGAGCATGTTGGTGAGAAAACTAAGAAACTACAGGAAAAACAACAAAGCCACCGTGTTTCACTACAACAAATACACAATGAAAAGTGTAGTTTCCTTGCCTCCTGGTGTGGTCATGCAACTCCCAGAAAACTTAGGGAAACAATTAGGTTTTGACGGAAGTGTTTTCCTAAGTGGAAAGACACAAAGCCCCTACGTGGTAGACCTTCAGTTCAAAAGTCGATGTGCTTTCGTGTACTCTGACATAGTCAAGCACAGTCTTGTGGGTGATTCTAAAGCACCCCTTCTGAGGCAAATCAACATAAATCGCTACAACGGTGACATGCAGACCATAAGTTTCCAGAACTTGATATATCTGCCAGTCACTAAAACCACCTTCAGACAGATAGGGATATACTTAAGAGACAAGACTGGGGAACCTATACCATTTGAAAGCGGATCAGTGTCGGTGGTACTTGCCTTCAGACCTCTTCAAGGATAGGAGTATATTACCATGCTTCACTACTATGGAACACCTCCATACCTGGCCCCTAGGGGTCAGTACGCTGAATACTACAGAAAATCACAGTTTGGGAACGGTGCTTTACCAGCGTACGGTGGCAGGGGCAGACAAAGAGGGCACGGACTTGGTTCGTTAATAGGTGGTTTACTGAGAGGAGCTGTTCCCCTCTTAAGTAAAATAGGACGCTCGGCTGCCAAATCTGCAGGCAAAGCCTTGCTTACTACAGGAGCTGGAGTCTTGTCCGACGTGGTAACAGGAAAAAACTTCAAGAAAAGTGTAGTTAGGAGAAGTAAAGCTACAGGGAAGAACTTACTCAAAAGGGCTGCTTCTTCTGCTCAAGGATACATAAAAGGTACATCTGAACCTCCTCCAGTCAAACGACGAGCAACCGGCAAGCGCGGAGGACGTAAGGGGCAACGCGGCAGAGGCAGAGGACAAGCTAGAGGAAGGACCTTGTTCTAGTCATGAGTCTCCTTCATCCCAAGGGTCAGGTATGTGCAGTAGGTGAACTAGACCTACACGCCTTGCCTGTCACTCAAAAGGACATATTAAAATGTCAAAAAATAACCAAAACTACCAACAATGCCCTGACTCCACACACTGAATCATTTGACTTCACCTTCGAACCAAGCAACCTGTACACAGACCTCTCAGAAACTGAGCTGTACATGGAACTGGAAGCCGTGGCGGCAGACGGAACAACTCACCTTGCCGTAGGCATAGAAGCTGCTCCAGTCAACAACTTGGCACACGCTCTCTTTGCTTCCTGCCAGTTGCTGATAAATGGGGAGAAAGTCACCGGCAACAATGAAGACTATGGTCTCAAGGCCTACATTTTGGACACAATTTGTTGCAACAAAGAAGACAAAGAGACTCGGTTGAAAGGGTGCCAAAAGTACATGAAAGACACCTGTGGTCACATGGAAGCCAGAGCGGGCGAAAATGCTGGATGGACGGCACGGAGAGCAGAGTTCAGTGCCCGCAACAAGCATGCCTTAGTAATGAAGCCGCACCTGGATTTAATTAAACAGTGCAAGGTGCTGCCTCCGAACTGTGAAATCAAGTTCATATTTGAAAAAAATCAGCCCAATTACTACATGATGCAAGCAGCCGATCAAAACTACTGGGTCAAAATCACCAAAGCTGAAATGACACTTCTCCAAAAATGTGTCGACGACGAGGTGGTGAAAACTCACGTCAGCAGTGTCAGGAATCCACATTGGGGCCCTTTCAACTATCACATAGCCAGGTGTAAAGTAACTAAACACACTTTGGACGGCGGCTCACAAGACTACAGTTGGACTCAACCTGACACTACTCAGATCCCCACCAGGATAGTCTTGTGTATGATAAAGGAAACAGCAGCTGCTGGGACTAAGACAGAAAATCCTTTCAACTGCAGGCATTTCAACGTGAAGGAAATATGTGTGAGATATGACGATCAAAAGTTTGAGTTGAAGACCGACTTCGAAACAGGCAACTGCATCAGAGCCTACAGTCAAATGTTCATAGACAGTGGGCTGTCGGCTTTGGGGCAAGACTGTGGCATAACTTTGGAAGATTTCAAAGATGGATATTCCTTCTTTGTTTTCGACCTCACCCCAGACAGAGCACCTGAAGACAGTCGTATAAATCTCATCAAGCAAGGAAAGCTGGGCATTTCCCTTAGGTTTGCCGCCCCGACTACTCACGCCATATCTGCCGTCTTGTGTTCCTTCTACGACAACAACATCCAACTAACGGCTGACTGTCTTCCTGTCACAGACTACCACATGAACTGAGAAAAAAATGAGAACTTCAGACATAACAGGTGCACTGGGAAACCATCCACACACAAGGCGGTTCTACCTGGGAACTTTTGCCAGTAATCAATGTCCTAAAAAACCAATTCCCTCTACATGTTTCGTCAGTAACACAGATCCAAGCTCTAAACCTGGTCAGCACTGGGTGGCATTTTACGTTTCTCATAACGGGAATGTATTCTACTTTGATCCCTATGGCTTACCTCCGTTTACTATATATCACCAGAGGTTCATGCAAAAGTCGTCAGATGGTCACGGGTCGTTCAGCAGAAAACAAGTGCAAAACTTTTACGCTAAAACGTGTGGAGCCCACTGCATTAACTTCCTCATAGAAACATGTCGGACCAAGGATCCACACCACACTGTGAAAAGGTTTTCTCAGGTCCCCTTCAACTTAATGGACAAAATAGTCAGGCCCTTCCTGAGAAAAAGAGAGAAGAAGAGGCAATGAATTTCGAGATGAGTCCAGAAGAAGTAGCAGTCAAAGCAGACGTGAGCAATCTTTTGGTGAAAGGAAAAGTTAAACGTGAACTGGACGTGATAGACGGACTTCAGAGCACGGCGGAAGTAATAGACAAGATTCTCATCATCATGGCCGAGTTAATGGACAAAGTGGTAGCCCTGGAGGAGAACGACATAGGAAGAAAGGCCTTGAAGGATTTAATGGAGAGAATGCGGGCCTTAGAGGACCGTAGTCAAAGTCCTACTCCAGCCAAGACCGGGTGCAGTTGGTACTGCAACAAGAATTCATTTTCCATATAATATCCATGTACTCTGCTTGCAAAGCATATCTGATTATAATGATTCATACCTAGCATGTACTCTGATAGGAAGAAAAAAATAAAAAGATTGAATTAAAAAAACCGAGTTGTGTCTTTGTTGCATTTAATCTCATATCAAAATAGTGAGTCATAAGTATTGCGTAAATTCATAGGAACATTGCATCAGAAAATGAGTCATGGTTATTGTGTAATTTGTTTCAAGGATTGCACAATACACCCTCATACGTAGGTCATACGTTTTTGCAAGTAGGTTAGTAGGTCACTTCCGGTTTGTAAGTAGGTCAGCTCTAGGTATTGCACAATTCTTTTAATTTATGCAACTAGGTCAGGTCACTAGGTCAAATGGAATCCAGCTCTCTGATTGGTCGAAAAAACTAGGTCATGACCTTATGACGTCACTTCCTGTCAAATCCAGCCCTCTGATTGGCTGAAACTAGGTCACTTCCGGTCTACCAGTAGGTCATGACCTAGTTAGTAGCTAATCCATTGCGCTCAGTTTGCATGTATATACTACTACCAGGATTGATTCCGGGACATTTTCCTCACTATCCGCGTAGTGAGGTATCGTGTCCCTCCATAGCTGATCCGTGGAGGGCGCATTAAAATGCGCTGATTCCCCCAGGGTCTCATCCGGATTGGCGTTATACGCCAATCTCGTGCCCGCCTGTTCGGACACTATGTGTCCGGGCTATACATTTCTGCCGAACCCACTGGTCACGGCCGGGCTTCCCTAGCCCACTTAAAAGGGTCTATATCTCCTCTTTCCTATCCCCTCAGGATGTGTGTGGTGCACATATGCGCGGGCACTGACACATTCCTCTGTTAAATTATCAACCTGTGAAGCACGGGATAGCCACTTAGTGCCGCTAAAGTGCTGTAAAACACAAATCAATCAATCAATCACTGGTCACGGCACCAGTGTAATGGGTTCCGTTCTCCCCTTATTCAATTGGACAGACAAGTCAACAAGAGGAGGATTCGGGTGTATGCGAACAGGGTTTATTTCGGTTCGAATAACACAGGCACGGCTACCCGGAGGTAGCTCGGAGAGATTGTATGAGATACTGGATTCTTTGTACTAGGTTGGAGCACTTCATACAGCGATGGTCTCATTCACTCTGACGCGGCGACTGAGCCCTGTCCTCCTCTTATAGGTAGGGACAGTGGCGCCCCCCCCCATGCCTCTCTCACACCACCCGAACAGATGCTGCCACCTATCCGGGAAGTGGAGGGCGAAGCCCGGGTGGCTGACTCACCCACCGCGCCAAAGGATCATAACGTTATGTACATATGTATACCTCTACAGAGGCATGAGTTGATCTTATAGCACCAGGTGTCGGGGAACCTTCTGGAATCTGGAATCTCACTCAATTTAGGAAGTGATCATTTTTTAACAACAGGGGGGGGGGAGCTGGTGTGTTTGAGAGTGGGTCAAAAAATTTTCAACCCCTCTGAGGGGGGTTGAAATAATTTCACCTGTTTTCAGTGAAAAAGACTGCCTGTTACTATAGGTTAAAAGGGCATGTTTGTATGTGTTTTGTTTCCTAATGGGGGAGTCAAAACAATTTACACTTGAGAGGAGGGAAGGTGATTTTTTTTCACACTCCTCTGCCCTGTTCTTAAAAAATAATCACTCCCTTACTCAAAGAATACCAGAAGATCAGAACAATTTAAAGGCATGTTTAATATGGCCATCTTCAATTCCATTGAATTACGATAAACCAACGCACTGTATATATCTTTTCTTGGGGGGCTCAATTCATGGTTTGATATGAAGCATCTTTTTCACTAGACAATGCCACAGGGGCGGATCCAGGAGGGGGGGGCGAACGAGCCTTCCCCCAAAAAAAAAAACAAAGAAAAGAGAGAGAGAAAAAAGAGAGAAAAAAAGGAGAGAGGAAGAGAAAAAAAGAAGGAGTGGGAAAAGGAGAGGGAGGTTATTTGAATATGGTGTTCCATATACCATTAGAACGCTTAGATTATCAGGAAATGAACTGTTGACTTCCCATATACATATATATGAAATTAGAACTGAATTTTTCACCATTTTGAAAGTAGCATTTAAATTCAATATATAAAACTTCTCTGCTCTCAGGTTCAAAATACACCTTACAGTCAACCCCAGTGGGGTGTTTCAGAAGCAGATAATGTTTACAACCAGTCATAAGAAGATACTAATGCAGTTTTAATAGTGATTGTAGGCTTATAAAAGCATGTGTTTCTAAAGCATTACCATTACCTTACTGTGTCTATAACTATATGACTGGTGAGAGATGATAATGGTTGCAGTTGTAAGTTTAGAATCTAGCAGTTTTAGAAACAGATATTTAATGTTCATTATCATGTCCGGCTTCTGAAACACCCCACTGGTATGGTTGGATACACATGTCTAACTTGCACTTTACTGTAATCTCTGGGATCTCATGCTTATCCTACCCTCATGAAATGTGATTTGCCAATGATACATATAACATGAACAATTGGGGTAGACATTTAACTTTTTTCAGCCACTTGCCAACCAGGCTGTAGCTTAAGAAATCTAGGCCTATGGGTATGGATCAAAATCTTTGGGCCTAGAATGGCCAGTTTACATTTTAAAAGTGAAATTGAAGGTATTTCTTATCCATTTACACCATAACTCAGCAAGAATGGCTAGATTCCTGCTGATTCCCCCTTTCCAGTGATATAATAACAAGCCAATACTCATATGAATTAACTTTTATAGATGTCTCTTTGTAACCTTCTGTGGGTCATCCCGGGCCCACAGGAGGGTCATTCTTGAGGAAACTACAAGGCCCACTGCCAAATTATGACATTGACAAAATATGTTACTCTAGATACTTTTCTTATTACCTGTAAAACCTTATATAATCTGTGCTACTGAATGCATCATTTAGAACCTAGATTTCCAAAAATCTTTAAGGGGGTATGTCCCTACCCCCCTTCCCTTTCTGGCATTTTAACAATCAGGCTGTAGGGGAAGGGGGTCGTGTCGACCCTTCAGGGCTACCCAAGTATATCCGTCCTGTAGACTGTAGGCCAGTCTATATGGAAACTTCTACCCCTCACAGGCCCTTTGGCCTGCATTGATCGTTGCAGGACTGAACACTCCAAGAATACCAAGGTCATGATATTACTGCAAAACATTTGGTCCTGCAGTCTGCCAATTTCCGCAGGACCGGTAGCAATTTTGCCAGCAAAAGCCTGTGTCCCGTGACTTTTCCTATTTACTGTAATGTAGAGTGAGCATGGTTCATGAACGCAGCCCTGGCGATTTTCTCATCAGGGCTGCAATGATCTACCATCACAATCACTGAGCAGTAGTCTCTATAAGCGGCTGTCTGCGGTCAGCCACTAATCACTCAATAGGGATTTATAGAATGAAACCGTGGCTCACATATAAGCAAAGGGATTTCTGTAAATACTTTGATTTTGACTGCAAAGTATGTCAAATGGGGCTCACACCGAATTAGAGGTGTGCATATTGTCATAGATTTGATATCAATGATTTTGTATGTTAGTTTCACCTATTTTCAGTTCCCTTAATCCTGATTGCCATTGTGCACTCATATGCTCCAATCAGATCCTGTATTTGATACTTAGGGGAAATCTGGTGTCATTAGAAACATGACATATGATGTCGTACTATGGAAAGCTTATCAAAGTTAAGAGGAAAGACATTGACATAGGATGGATTAAAAATACAGAATATTTCTCTATGGTCACTCCATGTTCTACCATTGAGTGAGCTCAGTCTCAGTTTACCAATATGGAACTGAGTCAAGTAAATAGTGACATGGCCATTTCTTAAAATCGACATGTGATATTAGTGACATGGGGCAAAGCATTAGTGACATTACATTAATGCTTTCTTAAATTCAACATGGGACATGATAGGCTCTTAAAGGTGACATGGGACATGGGGAATTAAGTGACATGTGACATGACCCTTTCTTTAAATCGAAATGTGACATGGGGGACCCCCATCCACACCTCCGCCGGTATGGGGGTGTGTGGGAGGAGTGAGGGGGAGAGGGGGGGAGGGGAAGGGGAGGTGGCATGGGGAGGGGCGTGGGAGGGTTCGGGATAATGTGGGCTATGTGTCTGGGACAGTGCACGTAAATAACACATGAGATCAAACAAACTCAGACCAAATTTAATTTGATAAAATATTGTGTTTCAGGCTCCCATGTTGAGGAATAGTAGTTGGATAACTGTTATAACATGGGGGCATTCCCAAGGGGGAAAGAAAGATGAAAAACAAGGTAACTTCTGATGAATTAATAAAAAAGGAAAGGTATGTTTATTCAAACAGTGCTATGACTCAAGCTTCCATAAAACCCCAAGTATAAGCTGTGACCCACATACATCAGGATCCCTACACTGTCAGCCACAACTGTAAATGGGCTATAAATACCCCTTTAAAGACAAACGCTACCCGGTACACAGAAGCCACGTGGTGGCAGAAATCAAAACCCATCAGTTATACAATTTTAATGGTATTTCTCACCCTAACTGGACCACTTAAACTGTACATATTTTTTCAGTTCATCTTTTGATCACTATAGATACATTAGAGATATCTATATGCCGTTTGATTCACCATAGGGCCTTATAGTTAAGGGAAAATTGATATTTTTGAAAAATTCACAACTTTTTCATTTCAACCATGACCCCCCATTTGTCTTTTTTCAAAATGTTTGTATAGATGTCCTCTTTCAATCCAGAGGGTCTTGTAGAAAAATTAGCAGAGGGTCAGTATGTATGAGACATGATATGAAAAAATAGTTTTTACCATTCGTTTCTATAGTTAAGGCATTTTACACTTAAATTGTCATACCGTAAAAGTAAGCACCGTGACATAGGGATTTTTTTCGCATTCTTTTATTGTTAGTATATCAAACTAATATAATCCAGAGTTATTTGAGATTATCAGCAGCAGAACCCGTTCCAGACATGTTGTAGCATTTGTCTTTAACCCTTCAAAGACTAACCACCTATTGGTAACCCAAGAGTGAATTGATTACCTGAGCTCCATGTTGGGAATAGCACCTCTGGAGGTTAATTCAAAAGGTCCTGGGATTTCTACCCCTGCGATCTTAGTGTAGGCACATATCATAAGACCTAGCCAGTCTACCCTATCTAATGCAGTGCTTGCAGGCCAGTCAGGCACAGCAAGTCCTGAGATCCCTTCACTATTCCTTTTCCAGCACTAAGATCCCTGCGATCTTAGTGAAAGAATTGCATAGTGGTTTAACCTGAGTACAAGAGCACTTACAGGGAACACTCCTGATCGAAAGAGTGAATAGCCTGCTGCATACATAAAGAGGGGAGGGAGGACGTTTGCCGAGTGTCCTTGAGGGCTCTTAGGGCTACTCATGCATTAAGTGCACTGTAAGGTAATTCTTCCCTTCTCTCTCTTTGTCCTGGGGGGGGCACAATGCTTCTAATAGGCAAGCATAAATCATACATTCATGGGAACAATTTTTGAATACTGTACGGGGTCAACTGCACCCTGTGCTCTTTTGATAGCCCATATGGGGACAGGGAACGATGGTATAAACACTGTTGTGAAGAAGAGTGACTCCACCGCTATTCCTTTATTTTGGGACTCTTACCCCTGTGCCCAGTCAGTACTTTTTGGAATAGTGTAGGAGGGCTGAGGCTAAGATCGATGCGATCTTAGTGCTGGCTAGGAAAGGTGAACACAGTCTAGTCTTAAGATCGCTTAATAGGATAAGGTGGAATAATTCCTGAGATTGCTGAGGTTGCGATCCCAGGATCTTTTGAATTAACCTTCAGACAGAACCAGATCCCAATCTTTTCACAACGGCCTCCAGTGACATAATTCAAAATTGGGGTCTGTATGTGGGTGTAGGTTCTGGGAGTATATTTAATCACATTCCTGAAACAAATATTGTGTGGTGTGGCCTTAGGTCAGGAAACATGCAACTCCAGGTCTGGAATGGAGTCTAATCGGAGCCTATAGGTAAGGGGGGAGCCCCGTTTAACATTTTAAGGGCCACTTATGCAGGACTGCATCATGCCCCAATGAAATGCTGCCGAGTGTTTGTCACCACTTCATTGGAGCATCATGCCAACACTCCAGGGTTGTATCAACTCTGAAGGGTAGGCATGATGCATGAATGCATCCCAGTGAGTTACTCACCAGGGCTGCATTCATGCATCATGCCAACCAATGGGCATGATGCATTAATTGGCCTTGAAAGGGTTAACATTTTCATTAGAATCGACTTTCATTATACATGTTCCCTTCTTCTTTTGTTATGCTCCCTTTGTCCTTAGATTGTTTGATCTAGTTCTAGTTTAAATGAATTCATTACCTTTGTGCAATGAAGCCTGTCCCTCCCCTCTGACCTTCCGCTCTGATACAAAGAGATCCCAAGTACACAACCGGTTAAACCTTTACGGGCTGCTAATGCATTAATGCATCGTTTTCTCTGCTTTATGTTCCACGGAAGGTTATTATTACTCGCCGCCGTACCAATTGTCAATATAGGAGGCGAAAATGTGGGCCCAGATGGCAGAACGGCCAGACCGAATTCTGGTATTTAACTTTAGACCCAATGAAACCTTTTAAAAAATATCATGCCTATAGTCCTCATGAGGGATAAATGCAGTCCTGGACAGTAACTGGCATTGATGCATCATGCTACTGCATTGATACACTCCAGGCGGGTCGGCATGATGATTCAATGAAGTGCTGGTGAACAGTCTCACCAGCACTTCATTGGTGCATCATGACGACCAATGGGTATGATGTATTGATGCGTCAGAGGCCCTTGAAGGTGAAGAAACGTTTTTTGGTCAGTTACGTTTTTCTTAATTGCACAAAAAGGTTGTTTTTTTTTCTTATCAGAAAAAAGGGGTTGCAAGATTTTGCCCCCATCTCAAACCCTGTTGTTAAAAGTACTCCCTAGTATTGTGGGCTGATGCAGAAGCTGTGACTACTAAACCAGTGAGAGCCAACAGTTCGTATTTCTGTACTGCCTTTAGAAGGACTATAATAGCCGTACCGCTCACAATACGTTATGTTCAATTGTGTCTAAATGTCACTAGACCGATTCATTCAAAACGATGCTGAAAGTTCTCGAAGAAACAGAGACAGCGAGTAAACAGAGACGGCGAGTATCCAATACCTTCAGATTGCAACATGATGAGACTTTAGAGCGTCAAACTCACTCTGTCTCTGTTAGTCTGTTTGTCTGTCTGTCTCTATCTATCTCTGTCTTTTCTCTCTGTCTCTCTCTTTCTCCCTCCCTCTTGCTCTCTATCTGTCTGTCTATCTATCGCTATTCTGTCTTTCTGTTCTCTCACTCTGTCTCTGTATGTCTGTCTCTGTGTCTCCTTCATTTTCCTGTCTCCCCCGTCTCTCTCTCTCTCTCTCTCTCTCTCTCTCTCTCTCTCTCTCTTGTTCTGTCTGTCTCTCGTCTTCTCTTTGTCTCTCTCTCCCTCCCCTCCCATCTTTCTGTCTCTCTTTCCTTCTCTCTATCTCCTTCTCTCTGTCTTTCTCTGTCTCTCTGTGTATCTGTATATATCTCTCACACTCTCTCTCTCTCTCTCTCTCTCTCTCTCTCTCTCTCTCTCTCCGCACCATTTCTTACATTACTGCCACCCCCTATGGGATAATTTGTGCATCAAAGGGTAGCAAAGTATTAACCGGTGACATCTGCATGCAAGCCATTGAACTAAGGTGTGCTTTTTGACATTTGTAGTTTTGATGCTCCTTTAAAACATTTTTGACCAAAATAACAAGAAATGAATGGAACGGTTTACAAGAATTGGGTCATACTGCGGGTTACCAGGGAAAGCCTGGTGAGATGACCGTATGAGGTGCCCCTTCTGCACCTCATACGGTCAGAGAAAGTTTGTTCAAAGTGCCCCTTATTCATAAGCTAGGCATTAAAACAATAGCACACCATGAGATTGGTTAAAATCAAGCACCATGTGTGCCTTATCGGATAGAGCTGAGTTAGAGGTGCACCTTACATGCCAGGTGTTTTTACTCACAGGTATTACTGTAGTTCACGCAGCCATACTCTTTTTAAGAAAGTGCTGGTATTGAAAAAGCGGCATATTGAAATTTTAAATACAGTATAACCTAAGCCTTGAATAGGCACCCGTAATGAATAAGTGAGCGCCCCTGCGCCTATACAGTGCGCATTTACAGTGTTAGACCTTCCTAATGACCATTTCACCATGTACCTGTGGTCGTCTATTACAGATCTGGTGATTCACTACACAAATATAAGATTAAATACCAATACAGAGGCTCTGTCTAGAGGAGGGTTGAACCTTATATATGGATATTTACATTGCATAATATGGAGTTCGATGTGGTGTTTCAGTCTAGCAAACTTAAACTTACGTTGGAAGCACACATAGAAAAACAGTCATGTAGCTGATATAAATAATGTATAGGTCTAAAGGGAGGTTAACTAGAACAGAGGCTTGTTGGGGTAGATTCACCATAAGTCAACCCTCCCGTAAAGTTTCTTCGTGACTATTATATAAATCTTTAGTTCTCAGTACTTGATCATGTCATCAAAGTGTAGGACCCATTACATTCTAGGTAATTGTATGTAGATCCCGATCCAAATGATCACATCATTCTAATTTGATTCTTATCAGCATTATCAGGTCGTCAGAAAGTGTAAGATTTTGCCCTTGAGGGCCCTTAAAAATTGATTATCTTACTTCTTAATATAACCCTAACAAATGTGTGAAGGGACATCCCCTCAGTTCAGCAAACCAAAAAATACTGATTTACGACATCCGGTTCCATTTTTATTGCTTGTTTTGTGTCATGTAACGTCCGGTACCAAAATGATGAGATATGGAGGTAATTAAAGTTGCTGTCAGTAATATAGAATGTCCCATTATGCATAGCAAACACATGCAATAGCAAGGCCAATATGTCTATTATTGACTTCAATTACGAAATGGAACAAAATTTGAGTTATGCATGCACAGTAAACTGCCTCTTACATGATGATAAAAGTACCGGACGTTACGTAACGTCCGGTACTTTTATCAGAATTATTTCACATAAACTGTTCTCACATGGAGACAAATGCTGATAGACACACAATTTTTTCACCAAAGTAGGGGATAATAGGTCCCTTTATATAGGTAATAACAAAAATGTTGAAGCTTTAATTTTTCCATGTAATATAACTGATCTAGATTTAAGTACCGGATGTTACAAATTACAGATTTCCATTTTCAAAGACACATGATGAAAAATTCTCATTCACTAACATGTCCAAACCTCATGGAAATGATACCTATAATCATATACAATATAAAAATAACTTTGGGATACTCCAGATGTTCTTTATTCAATACAGGACACTTGTAAAAAATACAAAAAGTAAAAAAAGAACAAATTTGGCCATTTTTTTTTCACTTTGTCATGCTACAAGTCTGACCAAACTTAAATATTTTTGAAAAATCCTATTGTCACCCTAGTTAAAACAGGTCAAACCTAGCTATTTCTACACGTTTTTTGAGTGTGTAAATACTGGTATCTATATACACCGATGGCATCAGGAGGAGCACTTCAATATTTAATCTATATAACATAAAGTTCCATATGTGCTCTGGGTAAAGAGCAATGGGATGCTGAAGGTGGTCGACTCATGGTATGAGGTTGGGAATAGGTGAATCTACCCTAATTGATGTCAGTAACCCTGCCACCTATTAGAGACACTATTTGAATAGTGCTTTCAGTGCTTGAGATTTATTTCATTAACCCTCTAACCTTGGCACCTAAGGCCACTAAGGTACACGTAGATGTCTTAATGGGCAATAGTATGTTCTGCTACATTTGTATTCTTCATTTTCTATATAGAAAAAGGTGGTGGGGGGACCACTAATAGTAATAATGGCAATTAGCATTATTGAGAATTGCCCACATAACATCTATTTCTATAGCCTTCTTCTACATATGCATGAGCACACACATGTGAAGTGTATTCATGAATTAATCATGGCAATAGAGGCATTAATGCACCACCCAGCACTTGGAGTATTAGTGTCTGTATCATGCAGACCCTGCAGACTTGATCAATCAATCAAGCAGTCTTGTCTTCACTTTATCATTGGTGTCAAATACAGGCCAATAAGGTGTGAGGTCCTGCTGTAGTCGAAGTCCTTCAGTCCAGGTGAGCTTCCTTAGATCTATACTGGTTCAGTGCCAGGTTTGTGCAGTAAATCTAGAAAATGCTGTTTTGATTGCTACATTTCTGGGCAGCCCAAATTAGTTTGTTAGACAACTGGGGAGCCCAGCTTAGCAAAACTAGGGGGACACATATTAATGTCAATATATTTCCTATCATACTCCTGATGCTGCTGTATATATCTGGGTGATTGTGACACTAAGCTGGGCATCCTGAATGTCTAGCTAAGTGATTTCAGACATGAACAATCAAAAAAGTGTAGAGGACGGTGAAAATATCTAGGATCACCGGGACTTGAACCCGGATCTCTGGCATGACATTCCAGCATGCCAACCATTACACCATGATCCCTTGCCTGATATTTCCACCTTCCAACTACACCTGGATCGGTATGATACACACTAGGGGAGCAGTGATTACCAGGTAACTGGCCCCTGAGGGTCAATCTACCAGGTACTGGGATTTCTGGTCCCCTACAAAAGCATATTGCTCGACTTGCTGTGCAAATAGGCATGCAAATACTTCTGGGCTCACAGGCTACAGAGGGTCCTGGAGGATTAACACTGGCATGACCTCTTTCCTGTTCATAGTCCATATAAGTGGTAAGGTACATATGTATTCTGGGTACATGTAGGTGTAACAAGTTAGATATTGATACATGAACATACTACAGACTTCTAGTGGGTCTAGAACCCACTTATTGCCCTCATTGTATACCCAATACCGCTACAGACACTCCAAAACCAAAAATAACTACAGCAAAGGAATGGTCATTCTTTAACAACAGGGGGACTGGGTTGGGAAATTTGGAGGGGTGACAGAAAGATTCTCAAGCCTTTTTAGCAAAATAGCTCGTGTGAAAATCCACGCCCCCCCCCACCCCGTTGTAAAGAATTACCACTCCCCAAAACCTTGCGCATATTGCATTTAGCCATGATGCCTACGGGGAGTCATGATGCATGAATGCAGCCCTGGTGATTAACTCGCCACCACTTCATTGATGCATCATGACGACCACTGGGCATGATACACTCCTGCATCAGAGGCTGATACAGTGTTGAATAAGGCAAATCACACAGTTGTAAGTTACTGTAACAGACCTCATCACAAATAGTTAGAGACAAGCTAACCCTTTGTCCCCCAAGACCCACAAAGTACATATTATTGAAAGTCAGAACAACAAGGAGCACATAACAGGGTTAATTAGAGCCTGAGAAGTTTAAGCTGCCATGTAAATGCTGCTCTTATGTCTGTGTGTGTGGGTGAGAGGTAATGGGGGGGGGGGGTAAGATCTGGGTCTGGGTACAAGGGTAGGAGGGAGGGAGCTAGGAAATTCTTTGCTCCCAGTTACCTTGCTAATAAAACACGTCTCAGAATCATTTTACTACTTTTTTTCTTTCTTTTTTGTTGTTGTGGGGGAAAGGGGTCATTTATATTTTGGTCAACTTGAGATATTTTGAAGCCAGCTGTAAGTCATAGCTGCTGTCAATTTTTTAATGTCATTTAAAAGAAATAAAAAGAATTTGGTATAAGACCATGTTACCAGAAACGCTGCTCCTGTTTTTGCCTTGTTACTGCTTAAGTAGAGGGTGGGGGGGGGGGTGGTCATTGCAGCTCCTACCTTCTGACCAGTAAGTCAACTAAGACCATGATCAGCACTATTAGTGGTACGCTGGGCACCGGAGGTATAGGGTATGGAGTAGACTCAGGTAGCCACCAATTCCAGAAACACAATGCTTAATGCACTTTATTCAACAAAAGTTTGCAGGCTTCTTGTTAAAGCGGTATTACTCTTCTTCTCATTTTTTGTCTGTTCGATTTACACTACCATCAAAAGGACCATTCAAAAGAACAGCATTCCAGTTTCAGTGAGTTAATTCTTTAGTATAATGGTAAAGGTGAACGATGACCAGTTTGAGCTGACCGTTTCTTCACGAGCATGTCCTGGACACGCCAGTGAAGAAACAGGAAGCTCAAACTGGTCAGAGTTCATCTTTACATTTATTTCAAGGTGTTTGGGTTGATAATTAATCGATATTTCATCAATATAATCCATAATTAACTGTTATTTACCCATCTTCATCGCGAAATGCTGACCGCCGCCATCTTGGATGTTTACGTTTCAAAAAGGCTGCGCATGCGCAGTGGACCTATGACGTCATCTTGCGGATTTCCCGCGGGTTATTTAACGCAGGGGTGCAATACGGGGGTTCAGTGCTTTGTCAATGGGGCATCGATATTCACCTTGACATAAAAAACACACCTTATACGGGAGGTACTATGGTGGCATCAGTTCATCTACTGGGTGGTCATTGCCTTCGGTCTGGCAATTGTACATCTAGTGCTTATTCTTGCTGTTTCTAATGTTGTGGTTACCTGAGCCTGCTCACATCAAAAGCACACCCAGGGTACCAGTGTAAGCCCTGGTGGTGGTGTAGGTACCTGAGTGTGTAAGCCTCATGTACCCCTTATTCTACATGGGTACTTGTACATGGGGGATCTAACAGTTCCTATCCTCATATTAGTACATGGAGATCTACCTACACAACCACAGCCTTAAGTGGGGCATCCACTACTGGTACCGGAGATCTACCTACACAACCACAGCCTTAAGTGGGGCATCCACTACTGGTACCGGAGATCTACCTACACAACCACAGCCTTAAGTGGGGCATCCACTACTGGTACCGGAGATCTACCTACACAACCACAGCCTTAAGTGGGGCATCCACTACTGGTACCGGAGATCTACCTAAACAACCACAGCCTTAAGTGGGGCATCCACTACTGGTACCGGAGATCTACCTACACAGCCACAGCCTTAAGTGGGGCATCCACTACTGGTACCGGAGATCTACCTACACAGCCACAGCCTTAAGTGGGGCATCCACTACTGGTACCGGAGATCTACCTACACAACCACAGCCTTAAGTGGGGCATCCACTACTGGTACCGGAAATTTCTTGTGACTCATACGACCGGACACCCAACAGCAGTGACTGATATCAAAATCTGTTCATTTATGTGAATCTTGCTGGAGATCGCTTGCCAGTCACTGTGGTTTTCTCACAGCAGTGGATCTACTACTGTGACTTTTTTTGTCAGTTTCTGCACGTTCAACAAGAAGCAGAGCCTTTGTTGTAGCGGTGGAACCCGGGCTTTTTCTGATCCTCATCATGTCCACATGACAGGATACAGACCCTATACATAGGGAATGGCTGTGTACATGGGCAATGTGTACATTATGGTGAAGGTTGATACAAAGCAGACTTAGCAGGATTGAACTACTATATACAGTAGTAGTACTGGGGGATATGTGAGCTACATTGGATGTACACTTAATAATAAGGTAAAGTGTGCTGACTATAGGAGATAAAACTTCTTCATGTTGAACTTGTGTCAAAGATTCTCCAAGCCGCTATTCTGCCTGTCTTATGAGACAGACTCTGATATGAGAGCTAGCACTTAAGAATATATTGTACAGACGAAAGGTTAGCTACCTTTGCAAAGCATTATGTATGTACATGTACATTTATAACCCACATACACTTGTATTTACATGGAGTAGGTTTAACCCTTTGTAACCTACATACACTTGTATTTACATGGAGTAGGTTTAACCCTTTGTAACCTACATACACTTGTATTTACATGGAGTAGGTTTAACCCTTTGTAACCTACATACACTTGTATTTTCATGGAGTAGGTTTAACCCTTTGTAACCTACATACACTTGTATTTACATGGAGTAGGTTTAACCCTTTGTAACCCACATACACTTGTATTTACATGGAGTAGGTTTAACCCTTTGTAACCCACATACACTTGTATTTACATGGAGTAGGTTTAACCCTTTGTAACCCACATACACTTATATTTACATGGAGTAGGTTTAACCCTTTAAGTACCACTAATGCATTTATGCATCATTCCAATTGGTCAGTATGATGCATGAATGTAGCCCTGGCGAGTAACTCATGCCGACTCCCTGGGAGTATATGTAGTAGGGTCGGAATGATGCTCCAATGATGTGCTGGCGAGCAGTCTTGTCAGCACATCATGGGTGGATCATGCCGGCCATGAAACACTCCTGCATCAGCGGACCTTAAAGTGTAAATTAACCATGCAAATATTAGAGCCCTTTGTTATACTTTGTAGGTTAGCCCTGCATGCTAGAAAGGCATTACACCTAGTATTGTGTGAGCCATGTCTGGGAACTACTGTAGACCCCTCTATATCAGCCACACCAGCGTATTAGCTGCTCCCTGGGTTCCTGGTTAATGTAGTGACTTGTATAAGCACCCAGCTGCTCATTGATTTCAATACCACAGGTTCTCATATGAGACAGGCATTTATTTGAGATATGTTTTTTTTTTTGTGCTTAAGATAAATACCTGTTTTAAGCTTTAGGTCACACTGATTCTGATTGCAGTCACCAGGTGACACTGATGGGCACAGTAGTAGCAGACATGGTTCATGAGGACAGTGAGTGGAGGTGTAGGTTGGAGCCTACCTGGGTGTCTGCTGATCCTGACCTCCTCTACCCCAGGGTTCAAGAGGAGCTGTTTGACACATCCCCACGCCTTGGAGCGCAACGACGCGGATCCACCCTTCTACCCCCCAGACCTGTCACTGCAGCTGATGTTGGGCTACAGGTAGGGTGTTCAATCATATAACATCCCTATTAGTTTTGGTTGGGTTGATTTTCTTATGATGCAGATATAGAAAATACCGTATTTAGTAATTTATTTATGTAAAAGTTGTGATAATGAAATCTTTGCATACATGTGTATAGCCCTTCTGTAATTGGGGCCATTGGGTTGCTTATTGTTTCAAAAACTAAAGAAATTAAGAATATTTGTTTATTTAAGGCAATAATCACAATATTTTAGAAACCAGAGGCCTTACCTCAAATTCTCTACATTTGGGCTATGTCCCTCCTTTTCCAAATCCTTCATCCACCAATGGAAACATCTAAAAATCTATGTATAAAAGAAATATATGTTGTTGCAGCCGGCCCGATCTGGGTATCCACTCCACTCTGCTGGCCACCACCGGCCTCCACCCACCGGTGCCAGGGCGAGGGTAAAGTAAGTTAATTTGAGCATTCAAAATCGAGGTTCTACAGATGGGCCCAATTGGGTCAGCCGTTTCATCAAAAGTGGCCTCAAAACCTACTGAGTTGACCTAATCTATGGTTCTCATGATAACTGCTGGCACATGTACAAGACTAGCAATTATTTGGGTTAGTTTTACTGTTTTCTTAGTGCAAATTTTATACTGCCAGGTATACTCTTTATCTCAAGTTAAATACGAGAGCCCCATAGGTTTAACCAAGAACCTCCATATCACACCCCCCATGTGATAACCCTCCTCCATATCACACTGCCAAGGAAAACATCCAAAATAGTCAAATAACTGATGATAAAATCATTTCTAATGCCAAAAGAACGGAATTTTGAACATATCTGACTAAATTAACTTCAGATAAATACAAAGGAGCACTCAAGTTGGTCAGTACTGAGGATTATCACACTTGGCTTGTGTGATAACCCTCAGTGCTGACCAATTCTCGTGCACCTTTGTCTATTTGTGAACATTTTTTGTATACACCAAAGGTATACTCTTCATGATAACCCTCTGTGTACCCCCTAGGTATGCTCTCTGTGTACCCCCGGTATGCTCTGAGTGATTACCCTCTCTGTGTACCCCCTAGGTGTGCTCTTTGTGTACCCCCTAGGTAGCTCTCTGTGTACCCCCTAGGTATACTCTGTATGAGAACCCTCTATGTGTACCCCCCGGTATGCTCTGAGTGATTACCCTCTCTGTGTACCCCCTAGGTGTGCTCTTTGTGTACCCCCTAGGTAGCTCTCCGTGTACCCCCTAGGTATACTCTGTATGAGAACAATCTATGTGTACCCCTAGGTATGCTCTGTGTGTCAACCTTGGAGGTGACAAGTACCGCATAAAGGAAGCGACCTTGGCACGTGCTGAAGGTACACTGTTAGCAGAGCTGACACCAGAACATCCTGCCTATGACAGACTAGAGGATGAATACTTCTTTGATCGGAGTGCTGGTTTCTTCCCCTTCATCCTCGACCATTTTGATGGTGGTGTTCTTCACTTCCCACACTGCCTGTGTCCTCAGAACCTTCTGTGTGAGCTACAGTTCTGGAAGGTAGGTCAAGGACATTAAAGTTGGCATATCCGCTAAAATGATTAAGTGTGTATCCAGCAATAAACTAGATTACAGTCAGGTCTCGATATATCGGTCTTCAATAGGTCGGTTGATTCACTTATCAGCCACATATCTCACTACACAGATTTAATTACAGCCATTGAATTCTATAATAATGCTGCTTCAGAGAACTGATTCAGGAACCAGCCAATTTTGGTTTGAAACAGAGGTGGCCGGTTTATAGAGACATGACTGTAGCTTCCTACTATATATATATATATATATATATATATATATATATATATATATATATATATATATATATATATATATCCCTTATATTTCCTACACGACTGTTTATTTACATACACTGTAAGAAATAACTGATGAATCTACCAGGAATCCTTGTAAAACTGAACACTGAACCACTGTTATTATATAGCAAGGAGCCACTGTAGTTTTTACAGGAAGTCCCAGATGGCAGTATGGTGGTACAAGGAAGCTCTTTGAAAATGATGACGGCAACTTTGGGACAAAGAATCTGCCGTTATTTTGACAACAACTTTTTGCAGTGTAATTATCATCATCAATATTCCATATCATGGGTTAACTGGTTAACACTATAACTTACATCTGCAGACACAAACATGACGAGTCGTTGAGAGCCAAAGTGACCCTTCTGTTTCATGTTTTTGTCAGTAACGGGCCAGGTTTATAGGCATCATGTTACCCATGGCACCACCTGTGAGAAGACAAATCTCCTATACTATGAAACCTTTAATTTCTAACTTTGTATATAAACTTGGAAAACAAAATATGCGCTATATTTGTGTAATTGTAAGAGATGGTTGCAAGACAAGCAATTTGCTGGCAAAACCTCCCATTTTGATGTTTACTTGAAATCAGAGGTAAAAATACATTTTTACTTTCCTATTTTGATATTGAATCTGAATTACTAACCATGTATTGCACTGATTATGTCACATACAAACTATTCAGACGATGTGATTCATTAGTAAAAGGCATAACTTCTTGCCTCCTTTGATGTATATGTAGAAAGATCATATTTGACCCAATATCATTGTGATTGATATATTGGATGAAGTCTTGCCTACATGGTACAAATACACCATCAGGTTGCTTGAAGCCTAGGTAGGAGTTTATTTTCTTGATCATATAATTCTCCACAAGGATGAAGACTGGGATAACTTCATATGTATGTCTGTAATTTAGGATGTGGGTTATGTATTAATCTCCCGCGTATAAGGCGCGTCTTATACGCGAGGTTTTAGTTCTCACTGGATCCGCAAGGATAAATCAAGACCTTCATTTTGATATATTACACTTCCCCTAAGGGAGAGGTCATTATTTATCAACAGGGGGCGGGTGGTGGGTTTCCGCGTGGACGCGCGAAAATATTTTACGCCCCCCCCCTCTATGACAGTCAAAATTTTTTGCCCCTTCCCCCCAAACCGGAGGCGTGGAGAATTTTCGCGCCCTCTCTTTGAGCTATAGTAGGGCGCAGGCTTTTTTGCTCAAAAGAGGGTACATTTTTCTAGCCTCCCCCCTCAAGAGGGGTCAAAATTTTGTTAGCCTCCCCCTCGGGAGGGGTCTGAAATTTTCACGCCCCCCCCCCTCAAACCCACCATCGCCCCTGTTGATAAATAATGACCACTCCCTAAGTAATAATATTACATAGGAGGCTCCAGGAGGTTCCACGTAGCTGTAGCTACATGTAGCTTTTTGAATTTTGAAAATCCATTTAGTAGAACAAAAATTATGAATTTTTAAATTTTTTGACCATATTATTAAACTCTAGGTGCGTCTTATACGCGATGTGCGCCTTATACGCGAGAGATTACGGTACTTTTGGAATTCTACATACCAAGCTTTATTAGAAGGAGACAATAGAAGACCTTATACAAGATGTAGCACATGTTGAGGAAAAATTAATTCATTATTCAAACTGTTCGTGTGTTTTAAGAGGATATTACTCATCATAGTGCAATGATACAGAATAATAAACTCTTTACTTCATGGAAAAAAAAGAAAAAAATCTATTACTGAAAATTAGAACTTCATCGGATCAGACCTGGGACTAATTGAATCCTTAGTATTTAGTAGGAATCCATCTTTACGTATAAGCTGTGCCCTATGTGTGGTGTATTACGGTAGTTATGAAGAATATAACTCAAATTTTGAAAATTGGTGGAAACTTGTCTAAATAGTTTGTAAATGCTCGTCTGTAATTATATTGTTCCAATCACTGCTTGCCCAAAGTGCCTCAAAATGGTGTGTCTAATCACAACACAATACACTTCACTGGATGGCCCTTCTCATTCCTGCTTGCCACAGTACCACCTGTTTGCTAGTCTGACAGGCTTTGAGTATTGTTTAGAACACCTTGAGAATTAGGGCTGGATATCAAATCATAGCACACAGGCTCCCTCTATAGGAATTAGGACACACCTGATTTACTTCTAGGATAGGAATAAATACAGGACATGAATTTTCTTGGTATTGGAGCCGAAATATTTCATATAATCATTAGATATTTTAGCATATAGTTTAGAATGTTGTCTTGATAGTGATTGAAGAGAAACCCCACATATCATACTGTGATAGCAGACATGCCAACTTTAAATTGACAGTTGTGATCAGGCAGCATCATCTTACCCACCATCATCTTCACACCAGTCAATGTCTATAGGTTCATGCATAGACAGTAGGGCCACCTACTGTGATAGAAATTGACTCAGACCAGAATGTCTTACCTTCACCATTACATTCACACATCAGCAGCTGCCTTTAGTATTCTAAGTTGTTTCAGCTCATGCTTGTTTTGCTGCATTGTTTGTATGTCCCTGTTCTAGGTGCCAGCAGACATTCTGCCTGCGTGTTGTAACACCATCATATCAGACTACCTTGCAGAACAGGTATGTTGTTGTTTAATAAAGTTAGGGAGTGGTCATTATTTATCAACAGGGGGGGATGGTGGTTTTGAGGGGGGGCATGAAAATTTCAGACCCCTCCCGAGGGGGGGCTAACAAAATTTTGAACCCTCTTGAGGCGGGGGGGCTGAAAAAATTTACCCTCTTTTGAGCAAAAAAGCCCGCGCGCTACTATAGCTCAAAGAGAGGGTGCGAAAATTCTCCGCGCCTCCGGTTTGGGGGGGTGCAAAAAACTTTGACTGTCATAGAGGGGGGGGGCGTAAAAAAATTTCGCGCGTCCACGCGGAAACCCACCACCCGCCCCCTGTTGATAAATAATGACCACTCCCTTAGTACTGGGGTATGTCTCAATTTTGTTTTCTAAAAGCCTGCATGAATTTGTTCTTACAGACTTTGACAATTATACTTGATAATGACTGGTGATCATCAGGGAGAGTAGAGTTAGCCATAGCCAGAGCTGAACAATGATTTGTCAGTCTACCCAGCTTCTTCACTATCCTGGGTGTCAGACCGCCCCACATGAGGCCGTTTTGATGTTAGTAAATGTAGCTACCAAACGGTTTACATCTTTCAAAATAGGTTGAAAATGGATGTTGACAGAATATGCTGTAAAACGTTGAGAAATGGGTTTTAGACATAAGAAAAACGTTTTTACCCAAAGATTTTCCAAATATTCATAAGCGTTAGAAAAGTTGGCCAACTAGATAAATTGTGTTTCTCACATTTTCAGGTGACAATTGGGCTTTTAGAGGATGCTCTCATCAAGAAGAATCCATACGGCAATGTAGATGGTGAGAATGTCAGTAGGAAGGAGAGACTGAGAGCCAAGGTTTATAACTTCTTAGAATACCCAGACAGCTCCATCCATGCCAGAGTAAGTTGAAGTTAATATATTATACTATTTAGGGAGTGAACAGGGGGGGGGGGCTGGTGCATTTGAGGGGGGGGTCAGAATTTTTTCAACCCCTTGACCAGGGGGAGTCAGAATTTTTTCAACACCTCTGATGTGGGGGTCAAAATAATTTTCAGGGGGAAACCCTGTGCGTTACTATAGGTTAAAAGGGGATGTTCGCACGTGATTTTTGTCCCTTATGGGTGGGGGTCGAAAAAATTTTATCCCCTCGAGAGGGGGGGGTCGAAATTTCTTTCGCGAGTCTGTGCGCAAACCCACCAGCACCCCCTATTGTTAAAAAGTGATCACTCCCTTATAGCCAATGAGTCTAAGTGGGCTGCTATAGTGTTTGAGTGTCAAATTGTGCAGTGTATCTATCAAAGCTTTTTGGATTTCTATACATGTCCTGGGAACACAGATCACCTGGCTAGAAAAATGCATGGGGTTGCCCAAATTAGTTAGTGTAACTACGCGGACACTTATTTGAGCAGTTAAGGTGGCTGGCGGGTATTGTTAGTTCATCATTTGTACACCAGGGGTCTCTGTGGTACATTGACTCTATGGAAAGACAAAATGTGCAAAATACAGGGAGGCTTGGCATGGATTTGTACCCAGGATCTCCTGCGAGTAAGGCAGATACATTAAACATGAACCATGGGGACTGCTGTGTGTGACCACCTAGAAAAGACTGTATAACCTAGATGTCACTATTCTAACCATATCCTTACATTTATTATTTCAATCATCAAAAATATTAGAAATATGCCTGGGACCATATGTCAATATTGCATCTACTGCAAAGATATGCTTAATATCTTAGTGCTGAAGAAGTTCTAAGAAAATTTAATTACTTTTGGATGTGAATCCAAGGGTTTATGTGACAAATCACTATATGATCCTATATATATATATATATATATATATATATATATATATATATATATATATATATATATATATATATATACCATGATGGGGACCAGTCGCACCCTAAAAAGTCTTCATTGAATGGAGGGAATAATTTGATTGGTGTATATACTTGTGCGCAGCAAATCTAGCAATGCTTTTTTTGGATTTCTACATGTATGTCTGGCTGGGATGTCTGGGGAACCCAAACCACCCAAATTACTGTGTAGACTTTGTATCGGCACCATCATGAAAGCGGTTATCAGTTCTCGGGACAAAAAAAAAGTTTGGTTTCCGATCATCTGACGTATCTGAGCAAAAGGGGCCGACCTCAGAATTTTTTCAAGAAAATTTTCATACTCTTTTTTCAATATTTCTTTTTTTAATTTTTCATATCATTTTCTAATTAAAACTTTGATATCATATTTTCTAATATTTTTGAGAATCGCTTGTGTTCAAGTATAGAATCCGACATTTTTTGGGTAAGAACATTATGTTTTCTGCTGGTATGATAGAAAAACCGATTCTCCATGACTCAATTATCAATATTAACAGTTTAATATATGAGCCAAAGTATGGCTCAGTTCAAAAAAAAAGAAAGAAAAAAAAGAATACGACCTACCTACCTCAACTATTTGGACCATTTACCAGAAACTCATAATATTTGTAGGCCTTACTTTGCCAGCACTATCTTCAGCCTCTCTCTCTATTTGTCCATTTCTCTCTTTCTCTATTTTCTTCTTTCTTTCTGTCACTCTCTGTCCACATCTCTGCCTCTCCTTCTCTCTGTCTCTGTCTCTCCTTCGTCTGTCTCCCGTCTCTCTCTCTCTTTCTCTTCCTCTCTGTCACTATCTTTCTCTCTCTGTCTCTCTCTGTACCACACCCTGTCTGAGTCTCCTCCCCTCATCCTCTCTATCTCTCCTCTCTCTCTCTTCTTCCCCTCTGTCTCGCTCTTCCTCTCTGTCACTCTCTCTTTCTGTCTCTCTTTGCCCCTCTCTTTGCCTTTCCTTTCTGTATCTGTTTCTACTTCCTCTCTATGCCTCTTTGTCTCCCGTCTCTCTGTCTCCGCCTCTCTCTCTCTCTCTCTCTCTCTCTCTCTTCCTCTCCCTCATGCACTATCTGTCCCTATCTCTGCCTCCCCTTCTCCCAGTCTCCCTGTCTCTTCCTTTTTTCTTCCCCCCCCCCTCTATCTATCTCTCTTCCTCTCTTTTTCTCTTCCCCTCTCTCCCTGCTGTGTCTGCCTCTCTTTCTCTCCCTCAC
Source organism: Acholoe squamosa (assembly GCA_949317995.1). Taxonomy (NCBI): domain Eukaryota; kingdom Metazoa; phylum Annelida; class Polychaeta; order Phyllodocida; family Polynoidae; genus Acholoe; species Acholoe squamosa. The sequence continues at coordinate 5,312,857 of OX439048.1, forward strand.
TCTCTTTCACTCTCTTTCTCTCGCTGCCTCTCCTTATGTCTCTCCTTGCTCTCTCTCTTTGTATGTCTGTCCCTCTGAATCTCTCTCTCTCTCTCTCTCTCTCTCTCTCTCTCTCTCTCTCTCTCTCTCTTTCCCTTCTCTAGCTGCTTTGCTAAGCAGTGGAAGGTAAAAAATAGCAGAAGAAAAACTTGTTCTCTCAAGAGTGGCTACACTGGGGTTCTGCTAATTATATCTACCCTGTCTGGTGCACTTGACCCTGAAATGTCTTCAAGTGCATCCCTATGTGTATATTTAGAAGGGTTCTTCTCAAGGAGGGCTAGTATTTTAGAAGTACAGTGCCCCCCCCCCCAGGTGCCCCCCCCCCCTACACCAACTAACAGAGAGAGAAGGGAAGCATGACGTTACTATCCCCTTAACACATGAGTAGGCTCAAGAGCCCTCAAGCAGTGTGAGAAAATGCATTCAAGTGCCCTTAACTCATGAGCAGCCTCAAGAGCCCCCAGGGACTATCTGCAGGTGCATTCACTTTTCTGACGAGGAATGTCCCCCCACCCAGGTGAACTTGCACTCGGGGGAAACCACTATCGTTTCTCAGTATAAAAAAGGGGTGGTGTTAGTACTGAAGTGGAATAGTGAAGGACTGCATAGTACTTCCTATTAGTTACTGGCCTAACACCACCAGCTATCTTATTGTAGTAACACTAGGTCTTGTGAGATGGTAACAGACGTGCCTATGCTAACATCTCATAGGTAGTGATGGCAGAGCCTTTTGAATTAATCTCCTGTGGGTCAACGAAAAGGACGTACACAAGGAGCAGAGGTCAATAGAGGGGGTGTGGATGGGGGGTCCCCCATGTCACATGTCGATTTTAAAAAATGGCCATGTCCCCATGTCAATTTTAAGAAATGGTCATGTCACCATGTCAATTTTAAGAAATTGTTCATGTCACCATGTCAATTTTAAGAAATTGTTCATGTCCCATGTCACTAAGCCTAAAATAGCCCATGTCGCCATGTCAATTTTAGTGGTCCACACCCATAATAGATCTGGCTAGCTAGAGGCGGCCCTACCTCTGTTCACAGGTCTGGCTATACTCAGTTCTTCCATCCCCTGCCCCTTGAGTTGCCAGCTCCTACACATATGCAGCTGAATATATGGCCAATGGCATGTAAAATAAAATCTATTTTTCTCTTTCCTTTTCTTTATCAGATATGGGTTGTAGGCTACACCCTATTGGTCCTGATCTCCATCACCATTGCATGCCTGGCATCAGTCCCTGAGATCCGCTGGCCGACCGACACCACCCACTGTGCTCAGTACTTCAACGAGACCAAGAAGTACAATACCTGTGCTACCGTCATGCCGGAGTACATGTGGTACACGAGTTGTGTTCTCAGCGCCATCTTCTTCATTGAGATTTGTGTCAAGCTCTATGTCTACCCACATGCCAGGTACAAGTTCTTCATGAACTTCCTGAACGCTATGGACATCATCGCTGTTCTCCTCACCGTTAGTACAAACTTCATCCAGCGCTACTCGCCGGTTTTCTGGCAGGACAACATCCAGAGTATGACTTCCCTAAGTGCCATCGCCTCAGTCCTCAAAGTGGGGCGGATGACCCAGTTTGTCAAGCACAACCGAGGACTTCGAGTATTGGTCTTGACTCTTAAGTTCAGTCGAGGCGATTTGTCAGTGCTCTTGTTCCTCATGGTCATCACCATGTTGCTGTACTCGGTTGCTATATACATCGCAGAGTATGCGGTGGAGGACATGTTCATGAACATCCCAGAGGGTATGTGGTGGTCACTTGTTACCATGACAACAGTGGGGTATAATGACATGCGACCATCCACCCTATTTGGGTATGTGATAGGGTGTATATGTGCCATGATTGGGGTGGTCATCACTGGGGCTGCCATCCCTCTCACTGCTAACTCATTTGAGAAACTGACTGCCCTCAGCAAAGTGGTAGACACTAGGAGGTGAGGTCAAGTGCTGAAGATCATTTTAGTGTCTATATATCAGTAAATAGTGACGGTCGTGACGGACGGGTTTTAAAAAGTGATGATCGTGACACAAGTGTCAATGGACCATTCTGGGTATTATTAATATTTTTCATATTTACTAAATTCTTCGCCATATAAAGCCTAAGCTCTGCTCACGATCCACACTCAATAATCTCCTGTGTCCCCAACAGGAACCAGGATCCATAAGCTTTTACGAACCCTACTTCCCCCATGGGACTCTGTGACATAAGGTATACGGATGTAATAACATTCCAACCATATCTACACCCACACAGCCCCACTGGAGGAAGTGCAACCTACCTGTGGTGCCATATTTGGAATAAGAGGATATTTCACAATCTCCTCTCAATTCTCATTAACATGATTTACCCACAGGTGGCACTCTCTCTTTATGACACGTGTCACTATTTTATTGAACCACGTGTATAGAATATTTCGCAATACTGTGAGCTGCTCAAGCCCTTAATATAAAAGGCAGCTTGAGCAGCTCCCAATCATCTCTCCCAACTTACACCTTACACCTATACCTAGAACCTACGACAGGTTGAGCTATAGGATCGGAGGCAGAGCTTAGATATTGGCGAGTGTTATCATTGTTACCACCTTTATGAAACACTCATGTCGGCTATGCAATAAAAGGATCAAATGAACTTATCTGGATTCTGTGTGTATTCATTTCACCACTTGTAATGGTCCGTTGACAGAAGGTTTTTATAAAATGAAGGATACTGGCGATTTCAAAGGTTACCATTACATTAGCATATACATAAAACTGACGCACTGACACTTCATCCTTTCTAAAAAAGTGACAGTGTGACATCCTGAAACTTTTGAGCACCCATGTATAGGCACATTGTGAACATTGTTTTCATTAAAAAGAGCCGGAAGTGATGGTCATGATGCAGGGGTTTTAAAAAGTGACGCTCACGATGCAGGAGTTTGAATAGATAATGGATGGAGACACTTTCAAAAGTCGTAGGATATCGTAACGAGTGGCCATAGGCCACGAGTTACGATATCCTACGATACACTGCATAAGGAGTTGGATTTGGAATCTGAGACTGAAGGTTCGAGCCCTACCCTGGCAATAAAAAATGTTGTGGGTTTTTTAACATGTGACATGTGACATGGACAAGGAGTGCTGATATCCATGGATATCAGCACTCTTAGGAGTGCCGATATCCATGGATATCAGCACTCCTAGGACGTGCAATATCGACAGGTATCAGAATGGGAATATCCAGAAAAAGCACCCAAAGTCACAGAGGTCGTGTAATAATGGGGTATAATGACATGCGACCGTCCACCCTATTTGGGTATAAATGTGATAGGGTGTATATATTCCATGATTGGGGTGGTCATCACTGGAGCTGCCATCCCTCTCACTGCTAATCATCAATGGCACCAATTCCTCAATTGAAAATGGAATGATTTGTGTGATGTATATTACTATAGTACCACTCAGATAAGGTGAGGCTTATTTACATGTATGTGTAGGGATTTACCGTAGTGGCCGTTTAAGCGCCCAGGTGCTCATTAATTTCAATCCCTCTGTACCCCCTGCCCTTATTCAAGACAGGCGCTTATTTGAATAGTGTTTTCATTTTCAATACCCTTGAACCCCTGACGCTTACACTTATTTGAGACCAGCACCTATTTGAGACCCCAGGGCTTATATGAGCCATTACAGTAGTTATCATTGGATCCACAACGAGGACACCAAGATCTTTCATTTGACATGATTCTTATATTGGGGCCCCCAAGGGGACGCACCCCCCCCCCCACTGAGGTCACAATGTCGCCAAAATGCAAGGCTTCAGGTCATATGTCACTTTTTAGGGAGAATTAGTGCCTTCGGCACTAGGGGGGGTGGGGGGGGGGGCAGCCATATCCCAGGATAGGCCTGTGACTATTAATGGGCTGTGTGCATGTCTTGTCTATAATTGAGATTTTTATAATCCAATAGATGTTTTTACACAGGCCCCTAGGTTTTATGCTCCTTGGACCGCTCTATCTCATGATATAGGGTGCCTTTCGGGCCAAGTAATACCCAAAATCAGCCTGATTTCTATGTCTCTGTCCGAGGACACCGCCCTCTTCATCTTTGAGTCATTTTCATGACAAGCAGTGCCTCTAGGACCATCAAATTTGGCATGGACATTCTTTTGATCTTTCTCTATATGGTGTAAGTGTCCTTGTTGCAGTTTACTGTGGATGTAATTGACAAATAATGAAAAATTGTAGAAAAATACATAAAAATCTCTGCAAAAAGTACACAATATTCTCATGCCATGCCTGGGAAGATTTATGAGATACGTAACATGGATACTGGGTTATGCAATACTACATTTCTAGATGATTTCAAGGAAATGTCCCAAAATATTATACCCTGGATAGTTTCCTTGAAGCGGTAGATATACCATTTGCGGTGTCAGTGCCTAACTTAACTAATACAAATGATATGTCAAAGCGCAAAAATAACTCCTCTCTGTACTACCTAGACTAGCTGCAAGTGGCCAATACTACACAGATATGATATGCCTAACCTGTTAAGAATAAGGTAAAAATAAATCGGGCCTATCAAAATAATCTGCACTATGCCAGTGGGCCTAGACTGAAATAAACCTGCAGCGTGGCCTGCGGACCACTCCGACAGCAATATAAACATGATTTTTCCTTGATCTTGGACACATTTTAGAGACCTATGAACATATTTTCCATAGAATTTGGCAAAAACAATCCTTCTCTAAATAATTGATATAGAAAAAAACTGATTTGAGGGGTATTTTCCTTCTTCATGCTAATCCCCCATATGCTTTAGGTCTCAGAAAAGGAATTGGTTCCGCGCTATAATTTAATGTAGCGCGAAACGCGATAGCACCCATTGGAACATGTTCATTTTCTAAAAATCAACCCAGAATTAATAGATACATCTTTCCTTCATAATATAGGCTGACTTAAAATATGAATTGACCACGAAAATTTTAAGCACTGGACTATCGCGTAAAAACACCCTGATTCTGCCTAAATCTGCACTGAATAAAATGTAGATTCACTATTTCCAATCTAACCTTTGAAAAAATGGGTAAGCACTTTGAGAAATGCCCTCCTGGTATTTTATCCAAAGCAGCAAATGTTCAACAACATGTGTAGTGGTTTTATATTTATTGGTTATTGACCATTCAGTGTGCCTGTAGTATTCACTTCTGACCACAATCGTATATGACTTCCGGTTTTCTGCGGTTTTCACATGAATGTGCCTCCTAGTGCAGCCCCCTGGTGTCTCACAATAGAAGGGCTTAACTTAGTGGCACTTCTCTTAGCAACAGCACTTCTCTTAGCAAGAGCGTTTATCTTAGCAACATCAAATAATAATTTTACACTCTCCTAGCAGATCCTCTCGGAGGTTGAGTTTTAGTGAGTTTCTCTGGAACTATCCATCAGATCTTAACAAATGACATCAAATGAAAGGTCTCTGTGAATGGAATCCAGATCTAGAATCAGTTATTAGTTTCCTTGATGAATGCTCTGACGATTCTGAGGTGTGAGGCTATTGTTTAAAAGCAAGGGTAGACACTAACTTTTTTAGCCACTGGCCACCCGGGCCAGTAGCCTCAGAAATCTATTGGCCCGCTGCTAAAGCTGTTGGCCTGAAATTTATAGCTAGAAACCCCTGCGTTATAAATGGATAAAATATGATTTGAAACTGTAATATGGGCACTTTATTTGCATTATTCACCTACAAGTTGTTGTTCTTCATGCCCATGGTACAAAGAAACTCCCATTAAAAGTACAACAGTTTTAGATTTTGGAGTTTAGCGGGGAAAAGCCCACTGGCCACCCAGGGCAGTAGGAAGGCTGTTTTTGAAATAGTCACTGGCCAGCAATCAAAACTACTAGCCATTGGCCACCGGGCCAGTGTTAGTGTCTACCCCTGAAAAGTACTCTCTACTTTTATTTACGATTGAATCTATCATTCACTTGATAGGGTGAAACTTTTATGATATATGGGTCTCTGAAAATATTACTAACAATGGAAATTTGAAGAAAAATCGAGTTAATTTTGAAAAAAAGTACATAATTTTATCTAGCCTCTTTTGGTTTATCTGTTACTGGCAAGCACTCAAGCTTATTTCAATGGGGTAGGGACCAGCGATGAACTAATGCCTTCTTATATATAGGGTAATAACATGTCTAAAAATCTCAAAATTTAAGGCCTCAGATCACATGTCATTATTTTAGGGATTGGACATGTCACATGTCAGGGTACAACGTCGAAATGTAGCATGTGTAATAAACAGTTTAAGAGATAGACATAGAGAGTACCTTGTGAAGTGAGCATATTCAAAAGGTTTCACCACCCTAAATCGGACCACTTCCGGGTTTACTGGCCAAATAGTCCCTTCTGAACTTAGTTATTTTGAGGAATTTTGCCCCAAGGGAAGGGAAAGAGGGGCCAAACCCATTGTTATTTGGTATCAGAATGATAAATAGTAGTGTTTCAATAGGCCCAGAATATTTTTGTTCAAAACATAAATTCAGTGGAAGTTTATGGGGTGAAGGGGTCCTGATGTGTATTCATGCGCTGATCAGGCGTCACCATGCAAAAATCACTACCTGGTTACCACGGCAATTTGCGCAAAATCTAGCCTGACTATGTTTATGTGGACCTATCTTATTTTTTTCTCCATTTCATAAGCTAAAGTATGGTGTAGGTTGCTAAGCACTGTGAGAATTTTAAGTATATTTAATATCAGGTCAACGGTGGAAGACCTGTGATTTTTCGGATGGTCACAAGGCATTTGTAAGAATGTACAGAGAAAATTAGGTACAAAGGTGAGGGGTAAACTTTAATCCTTTAAGCCATTTGAGGGAAAACCTAATTAAACTCTAGATGTTTCATGGGATAGGTAGTATGAGTGATAAGCAGACTAAGGGATAGGCAGTATGTGGAAGAGGCAGAGCCATACCCAGGCAGAGTACTGTGAGACGCGCATCTGCCGCACGAGGCAACAGGGGGTTTCCCCGGCCCCAGGGAATCCCGGGCCCGACGCGCGGGCTTAGGAGGCGAGATTCCCGCACTTTAGAGCTGACTGCAGACCACAACACAGGTGCTGGAGTTGTCTCTCCCACATCTTCAAGGTAAGATACTCTGATATTAAGGGATCACTGTGAAATCCTCACATTGGTGCCAGGAGTACTTGCCCTTGTGGATTAATTGTGTGTCTACAAAACCTGTGGGCACTAGGACTGTTTTTTTGTGATTGTTTTGGAGGAAGCCAGGAAGAAACCCCTCAGCCTCCCCCATCACTTCTTTGTGTACAGTGAGCATATCTTTAATCCATCTGCTCACAAGGAGAACTCTAAATTCTGGGGAAACCATTGGATTTATTGTGTTAACCACACTTAGGCCATCATTTCTGTGTGTTTGCCATAAAGTTTGGCCACTTTTTGTGAACTTTGGCCTGTCTTGGAGGAATTGGGTCAAGCTGCCACTAATAAGGATTACTGGAATCTTACAGAGTAGCCATCTTGGATCTGGCAGTTAAGCCTCATGGTCCACTGGTTTGAATTGACAATCCAAGCCATCCCCAAAATTCTTGAATTATCTCACAGTGACAATCTACTGGAAAGTGACTGAAAATTATTGATAATACCACTGGGATAATTATTTTTGTCAATTTTGGAAAAATTAATTAATTGGGTGTTTGGCATTTTCTGCCCATGTGGTTTGGATGCCATTTTGAATTCTCCTTGGACAAGGTGGCTCTCCATAGTGGAAAATAGGAATACAGCCAATGCCCCTAGGTATCTGGCATTTTCTATATTTATATTAAGACCATTGTTTTGTGTCTTGTACTGTGCTTGAAGATTTAGCCAATATCAACTTGTTTGATTTCTGGCATTCTGGGGTGAAGCTATCTACAGTACCCCCCCCCCCCCCATTTGAAAAATTCAGAAAGTTGCCAATATAAACTTGTTTGATTTCTGGCATTCTGGGGTGAAGCTATCTACAGTACCCCCCCCCCCCCATTTGAAAAATTCAGAAAGTTGCCAATATAAACTTGTTTGATTTCTGGCATTCCGGGGTGGATCTACAGTACCCCCCCCCCATTTGAAAAATTCAGAAAGTAGCCAATATCAACTTGTTTGATTTCTGGCATTTTGGGGTGGACCTGTGTAAGGTGACCCCCCCCCCCTCACTTCGAGAATTCAAAATCTATGGTGACCCCCCCCCCCCCTGTAGATTGGAAAGGCCAAAAGACTCAGACTCTTATTATTACCTGGTATTTTGGATTTTCTGTGAAATACCCTTACACCTATGACATTATTACCAATGTTCTCTGTTGATGCTGCATTCGATTGAACTTTAAGCCAATTTTTGTGAAAAATCTGGCAAAACTTGAAATTGTGTGCATGACATACTCAATAAGGACATAACTTAGTATATGCATGTCACCAGTCTCATCATCAATTAAGAGAGTGAATATTCCTCATCCACCTAACTGACTGACCCCCCCCCCCCTCATTGAGGATCCGGACAAGTAAGTGAAGAGGGGAAGCACTAACATTGTATAAGATAAGCCAGTGATTGTGTAGTCCTGCTTCGGCATTCTCATCTATCACCTGGCCAGTACTGACATTTTTCTCGGCTTCTCATGCTGGGATCTATCTGTCACCCTCCTCTGATATTAATCGCATCACGTTGGTAATCTGAGAATGATCGGGTTCGACATTAATGCGGCTGGTGTGGAAGACCTCAAGTCCCTCCCAGGGATCGGGTCAGCGCGTGCGCGTGAGATCGTCAAGTGCGTGCAGGATAACGGACCCTTCACATCTATCACAGGGATGCTCACGTACCTCAGCGCAGAGGTAGGTGCGATCCTGCAGGAGTGCGTCGTAAAGGGCAGAGTGTCTTTTGGCCAGAAAGAGGACAGCGTTGCTGATGTGACAGTCCTTTCTCCAGAAGGGGCTGGGGCTGTGATGGGCTTAGAGGAGATGAAGGCCCTGCTGCAGAAGTCCTTATCGCGGATACAGGAGCTGGAGGCAGACAAACAGCGGCTGGAGGCCCAGGGGCAAGGGCAGCCTCAAACCGATCAGAGGGACGTTGCACAACCGGAGTCGCATCAAGCAGCGGCCGGGGCCGGGGCAACCTCAGCATCGGCCGGGGCCACCCCGGCGGAGCGCCAACCTGTTGACTCGCCCCCAACAGACGATGTAGCAGAGACGCTGCAGGCCATACTTCGGCAGAACCCAGCTCTCGCACAGAGGACATGGGCAGCGCTGAGTAGCCCAGCACCGAGTGAGAGTTCCTTGCAACTCCATTCGACGCCCTATCAGAAAGGGCTGGTACATGACAACGTGTATGTCCCGAAAGGGTCACAGCCATACACGCAGAGGGCACAGACTGACTGGAACGTCAGTGCCGGGACGGATGGTCGTCAACACAAGGCCCCTCGTCCACCTGTGAGCCAGGCCAGCGTCAGAGTTCTAAAGGAGTCGAAGAGGAGCAGGCACTCGAGGGTCGAGGATACGGAATCCTCAGACTCTGATGACAGCTCATCGAGCTCGAGTGACGAGGATGGACCCCCAGTGCACAGAACAAGGGACGGCAGAGACAAACCCCACCAGGGGAAGATTCCCACCTACGATGGTCGCCTGAAATGGGGGATCTACAAGGAGCAGTTCGAGAGGATTGCTCGTAGGTGCGGGTGGAGTAAAGAGGAGAAGACAGATAGCCTCATACAGCATCTGAGGGATGACGCCCTCATCTTCTTCGGCTCATTACCCAAAAAGACCAGACGGGACTATAAGAAGGTCTGCAAGGCACTGAAAGATCGATTTGGAGCTAGAAAGCAACCGGCGACAGCACGCAGGGAACTCCAACACCTGCGCCAAGAGCCGGATGAGGTGCTTGATGCATTCGCGCAGCGTTGCATGGATTTGGCGAGAGAAGGATTCAGAGGGGACTCGGAGCGTACCATTGAGAGGGCAGCAGTTGATTCCTTTGTACAGGGCTGCTCAGACCAGAAGGCTGCACTGATTGCAGGAGAAAAGAACCTGAAATCAATCAGAGAGGCAATAAAGAGTGTCAGACACTCCATCCACAACAATCGGTTTATCCTGGGTGACAAGAAGATAAGGAGTGTCTCCTTCTCGAACAATGATGAGATACAGCCAGCGGGGCAGCCGGGCGTGTTACGCTTGGAATCAAGCCAGCTGGCCGATCTAAAAGAGGATTTTCGCAAGATGGTAGTAACTGTTGTAAACGAACAGCTGCAGCAACACCAACAGCGCTCTGCCAGAGCTCCTAGTCCCTACCCCAGCTACAGGCAGAGCAGGAGTCCCGCGAGAAGTCCGGCACGTAGCCCCTCCCGCAGCACCTCGCCTGGCAGGTCGAGTGAATGCTACAACTGCGGGGAGCAAGGCCACTTTGCCAGAGAGTGCACCAAGCCAAAGCAACAGCCTCCAAAAAACTAGCCAGGAATGGACGGGACCCGATACCATTCCGGGCTGACCAGGGTCGTCCGCCAGATATAGGTCAAAGGCAAACATCATCAGTTACTGGAGGCTCTAGTGCCGGCGCCAACTCCCACACGGTGCACACTGTGAGGGATGGGGTAAGGCATAAAGAGCCTCGGCTTGAAGTCGACAAAGGTCGCCCCCCAGAGAACGCCAAAATGTGGCAGTCGGGAAGGCCAGACTTACCCACTGAGGGCCCTCACTCTGATGCTAAATCCTACAAGGTGCACACTGTGGAGGATGGTGCGAGACATGAGGACCCTCGGATACGTAATGTCTACTTCCGTACAAAGAACTCAATAAAAGACACCCCTGAGAGTCTTGTCCTACCAGTTGAAATCAATGGGACCTCAGTGAACGCTCTGATCGACCTAGGCGCACAAGTGTCTGTACTCAGCTCGAACTTTGTAGAAAGCATGGAGCACCCTCCTGCACGAAAGGAGACCATCAAGTTGAAGGGGGCGGGGCCGGACAGCTTCATGAAGGGCCACTTCACAGACCCAGTGACCCTCGAAACGGAGGGACTTACATTCAAATGGCACATGTATGTTGCGCCAATAACGGATTCTGTCATACTGGGTCTGGACTTTTTTAAAGCCGTAGGGGCCTCAATTGATCTCACAATGGCAACAGTCCAGATCAACGGTCACAGTATCAGAGCTAAATATCGCCAGAGCAGGTCAGGTGACATATATGGGGTCTCCCCAGTGGTCTGCCTCAAGAGAGTTGTATTACCACCACATTCATCCAGACAGGTAGCGGTGTGTATAAATCAGGGACTGGATGTGCCTGAAGGAGATCGGGTTCTGAGCCCAAGACTCTTTCACCCGGATGTCCTGTGCCCACACAGTGTCCTAGATAAAAACTCAGACACCGCAGTACTCGAGTTATGTAATGTCAGTGATAACTACATCAAGGTCAAGGCAGGCCAAGTTCTCGGGTCGGCACAGCCTGAAGGGGTCAACGGTGCCGGCTGGCCTTAGGAACTTGGAACATGTAGACAATGAACCCAAACGGCCAGTCACGGCAGAGGATGTCGAAGACCTGGCGGGGCAGATACCACCGCATCTTCGCGATTTGTTCCACAGGTCAGCCTCAGTGCTCAATCTGGAACAGGCCCGAGAGCTGTGCACTATCCTTAAGGAGTACCAGTCAGTATTCTCAAAGGATGACACAGACCTGGGTTGTTTCTCAGCTATAAAACACACCATAGACACAGGGGATGCCAAACCCATCCGGCAGCGCATGCGCCGCACCCCATTGGGCTTCCAAGAGGAAGAGGAGAAGCATCTTAACAAGATGCTCAATGCTGGAGTAATCAGGCCCTCATCATCCCCATGGGCTGCAGTCCCTGTGTTGGTACGTAAAAAAGACGGGTCAGTCCGATGGTGCCTCGATTATCGGGGCCTGAACAGTGTGACCATAAAGGATGCCTTCCCCCTGCCAAAAATCGAGGAGTGCTTAGACTCACTGGCGGGAAGTCGGTTCTACAGCACCCTGGACATGAATTCTGGTTACTGGCAGATAGAGCTCGACGAAGCTGATCAGCACAAAACAGCTTTCATCACAAAGTATGGGCTCTATGAGTGGACACGTATGGGTTTCGGCCTATGTAATGCCCCTGCGACATTCCAGAGGGCAGTCCAGCTTGTTCTCCATGGTATGCAGTGGAAGAAGGTTCTGTCATACCTAGATGACGTGGTGGTCTTTGGAAACAGCTTCTCCCAAGCCAGGGATAACCTGGTTGAAGCCCTAGAGAGGTTTGGAGAATATGACCTCAAACTTAAACCTAAGAAGTGCAGTCTGTTTCAGAACAAGGTCACATTCCTTGGCAGGCAAGTAACACCAGAAGGGATCCAGATAAACCCAGAGAGCAGAGAAACTATAGAAAAGTGGCCAACACCGAGATGTGTCAAAGACCTTGAATCATTCCTTGCGAATTACCACCGTGAGTTCATCCCGCGGTTTGCCGAAATATCTGCTCCACTTTACGCCCTGACCAGCCCCAAGACAAAATTTGAGTGGTCAGGGGAGGCGGCCACAGCACAGTCCCTAATCAAGAGTGCGTTACTGGCAGCGCCAATACTACCTTACCCAGACGTCAGATACAAATTCATCCTGGACTGTGATGCCTCTGATGTAGCTGTAGCGGGGGAGTTAGGGTAGATAGTTGACGGGAAAGTGCAGATAATAGCCTACAACAGCTTTGTCCTAACCGCTGAACAACGTAAATACTGCACAACACGGAAAGAACTGCTGGCCGTGGTGATGCTGTCGCGGCAGTACCGCCACTACCTGCTTGGGAGGCCCTTTCTCGTCAGGACCGACCACAACAGCCTCACGTGGCTGATGGGCTTTAAAAGCATCCAAGGTCAACTATCAAGGTGGCTAGAGGAACTCTCCCAATATGACATGTCGATTGTGCACCGTCCAGGGAAGAAGCACATCAATGCTGATGCCCTGTCCCGCATCCCAGACACGGTGGAATACTGTGACTGCTATAGGGCGGGATCCAAGCCTCAGCTCCTGCCATGCGGTGGATGCAGGTTTTGTGAGAGAGCGCATGACCAGTGGAGCCGCTTCGAGACAGATGTGGATGATGTAGTGCCGCTTGCATTACGGAGCCTGGAAGCATGTTTGGATACAGGCGAAGCCGAGTCGAGTACGACACAAGGGACAGTGATCAGAATGCTTGATGTTGATGATCTAAATGCGGAAGATGAGCAGACAATGCTGGATACATGCCTAGGTGGGTATTCTAAGGAACAATTAAGGGAAAAACAACTGAGGGACCATGACCTTAGCCCCATCATAGGGTGGATGGAGGCAGGATGCGAGCCGTCGCAAGCTGCTCTTGCCATCAGCAGCCCAGCCACAAAGTACTTCTGGGTGCACAGGTCACAGCTGGTTATGAGAGAAGGGGTGCTACACTACAAGTGGGAAACGCTGAATAAGCCTAGATTCCTACTGATAGCACCGAAGGAGCACAGACAGGAAATACTGGAGTTCTGCCATGACCACGCCACGGCTGGTCATCTGGGGCAGGACAAAACATATGCACGTCTGAAACAAGGATTTATCTGGTTCCAGCTGCAGAGCGACTGCCGGGACTTTGTCCGGTCATGTGCCACCTGTACCCGAAATAAGAAACCCTGCCAGAAGGCACGTGGCCCCCTTGGGAAATACTATGCTGGCGCACCGCTAGAAAGGGTCCACCTAGACATACTGGGGCCGCTACCGGAATCAGAGAGTAAGAACACCTGTATCCTAGTTATTGTTGACCAATTCACCAAGTGGGTGGAATGCTATGCCATCCCGGATCAGAAGGCCGAGATCATCGCAGATAAGTTTGTAGATGACTTTGTAGAGCGCTGGGGATGCCCACAACAACTACATACCGATCAGGGTCGCAATGTTGACGGCAATGTCATACGCAGCGTGTGTGACTTGTTAAAGGTAAAGAAAACCAGAACAACACCATACAGGCCTGCATCCAATGGACAGGTGGAACGGTACAATAGAACAATCCTGCAGATGGTGCGCTGCTTTCTCGAGGGAAAGGCAAGGCAATGGGATAGACACCTGTCTGTCCTGGCTGGAGCCCTCCGAGCGGTTCCCCACAAGCAAACTGGGTATAGCCCCAACATGATGATGCTGGGCCGGGAAGTTACGCAACCAGAGGATGTGGTTTTCGGACTCACCGCCAGGAACGACAATATTCCTGTCTCTGCCTCGGAGTATGTCCAAAAGCTACGACGAACCATGGAGGAAGTCCATGAAATGGCGCGTGAAGGTCTCAAGGCAAAACAGGAGCTCCAGAAAAAGACTTATGACCAAAAATTGTCCCATGTGAAGTACGAACAAGGTGACCTAGTATACAAGAGGGACACAGCAAACAAAAAGGGCGAGAGCCCCAAGCTCAAACCGGTGTGGAAGGGCCCATACCTAGTTGAGGCAGTCCTGTCACCGGTGCTTCTGAAGATCCGAGGGAGGAAAAAGGTGGAAGTAATCCACCATGACCGTCTAAGCATCTGCAGAGACAGAGCAATTCCAATGTGGCTACGCCGTATGAGACATCGGCTGTTGCATCTGGAGGAATCCGCAGATGAGGAAGAGCACGACCTAACCCAGGGGCATGGCCCCCCTGACATAAGGCAGAGAGAAGATCCATACCCAGCTGCCCCCAACAATCAGCCTGCAGGACCAGCTGCAAGGGATCCCACAGCCGCATCGAACAAGCCAGTGGGACATACTGCAGAAGACAATCAACAGGAAGCTGCCCCGGATAATGACACAGCCCCGGAGTACGGCCCCCCCAACAGTAGCCAGAGAGAAGACACACCCCTGGCTGCCCCAGACAATGGCAGGGCCCTGGGCACTGGACCCCCTGACATGGGGCAGAAGAAAGATCCATCCTTAGCTGCCCCTGATAACCAGACTCCTGAACCTCTAGCTAGGAATCCTTTAGCAGCCCCTGATGAGCCTGCTGGATCCCCGACAGAAGATAATCCTCAGACTGCAGCGCACCAGCCCAGAGGGCTTGGGGTGGACCTAAAAAGAAACACCACAAGAAAACAAAATACACATCATGATCAAAGTAGCCCAGTGGAGCCGGGCAGCGACTTAGTGGAAAGAAGGTCGAGAAGAGGAAGACCCATACGCCTTCCCGCAAGACTTTTAAACACGATTCGCCGCCTTTCTCAGCTTCCTCGTATTCTCCACTAACAATAGCAACCCATAAGTAGACGTAGTACACAAGTAGTCCCACTAGATTATGCAAGATGAAGTTATAGACCTCGACTTCTCTTCACCATTGCAGCTTGAAGCATCACCTACTAGAGATGGATCAGGGCCAGCCTGCTCAGCCAAACCAGATGCCACCAAATGGTTTCATCCTGGTCCCAATGCCCCTTCCATCAGCAGCAACAGCCAGCATGGGCCGAGCACCTCTTCTGTTTGGCTCGCCCTGGTCGTTACCACAGTGGGGGTCTCCCCTACCCATGATGGCGGGACCAATGATGGCGGGACTTCCAACCTGGATGAACTCGACCAGGTCAACAGAACCCGGGCAAGATAAAGTTCCACCACGGCAGCAACATGACCAGAAGGGCGCTACCCTAACACCAACGGTGGCCCCTCTGGTGTCCATCGTCCAACAGAAAGATCAAGGCCGGGAAGTAGCCGGCCCAACACCAACGGGAATCCGGGTCACTTTCGCAAGTGGTCCGGATGGAGCTGCGGTGGAGAAAAGCAGACAGCGGTCTGTCACACTGGCCACAGGCCACAGGAAGAGAGAACATGAGGAAGAGGAAGAAGTTAGGACGGTTACCATAGAGAGTCGTCCCAGCCCAAATGATAACCAGCCCAAGAGGCGTGGTACCGTTCCGCAGCCAGCGGTAAAGAAGCGACGGAAGACCAGCACATGCCCAGTGTCGGACATGTGCAGTCGTTCTAATCACATCCATCGCCATGTGGTACAATCTCACATGCCATTCTTCATCCAGCCAGAAACAGCATGCTGGGGCTGTCAGGAGCAGTTCACAAGACCGAGCTGCTTGACCGAGCATATGAGCCAGTGCCGAAGAGCAAGACCATTCGACGATAGGATGCTGGACCGTTGGGTTGGGATGTGCGCAGGAATGCTTGAAGACCTGTCGCATTCCCTGGGTGTTAAGAGAGTCAACCTACACCACCTGCTGAACAAGGACACACTGGGAGAGATCTCGGTGTCACCCTGCCAAGAAGCACTCATGGCGCATTATGATCAGCATTATGATCAGGCGCTGGGGCTCACTGCTCCGGCGAAGAGGATCATGAATCCGCCATCAAGCGAAGGTTGCCTGCTTCACTGGCGTGTGCTGGCACCCCTCTTGGCGCTTTGTGACCAGAACACCCGTCAAAGAATCAAGACATCAAATAGGTCAGCTGGGTGCCTGGGGTCAACCCTTCCACCCGGCTTTGATGCCCACTGTCGCCTTCGCCAGCTGGCCAGAAACTCGACCAGGTCCACTGTCTATGACAAAGGCTGGCGGAGGAACCTCTCTACCCTTACGGTAGTTGATGTCCAATGCTACCCGGGTGACTGGGGACGCATGGAAAGTCTCCCGGGGGTGGGAGTGCTAAGAGTGGTGGGCCTACATCCAGCAATAGTCCCAGAACGGCTGGAGGAGTTGGAGGACCTGCTAAACCGGACCCGTGAGGCGGCGACCCAGGACGCGGTCGCGGTGGGGGAGATCGGCATCGACCTCTACCACAACGAAGGCCATGGACGGGTCCTGGCCCAGGAGGTGGCACTGGCCAATCTAGCCTCGGTAGCTGCAGAAAGGAGACTGCCAGTCGTAATCCATACACGCGACAGGGGTGATGGACGGGCTGGTAGGATGTGCCGACAGGTCCTTACACAAGTGCTACCCAAGAATCACCGTATCCAACTCCACAGCTTTGATGGGGGCCTTGCAGAGCAGAAGGCCTGGGAACAGTCGTTTCTGGAGGTGTCCTTCAGCATCTCTGCATTGCTACTACGCCCTAACCACCACGCAGAGCTGGAGAAGGTCGTTCAAAACATCAACTTGGACAAGCTGCTCCTGGAGACAGACAGCCCATACCTGTGCCCCCCTGGAATCCATCCAAAACAGCATTGCCCAGAGTCAATCCTGGAGGTTGCCAGACGTATAGGGGAGCTGCGGGGCCTGCCCCGTAGCATCATTCTGAGGATTGCAGCACGGAACGCTGAGGTGTTCTTCGGGCCTCAATCCTAAACCCCCGAGAAGACACATAGTTAGTAGTCGTCGGCGTCATAGTTAGGAGTCGTCGTCGCCATAGGTTGTAGGCATATAGACAAGTAGGAAACGATCATAGAGCTGGGATCATAGACCAGCACCCTGTATATAGCAGCAGTAGCGCTGGACCGAAAGGTCCGGCGAACATGTACATAGTCTGGATATTATCAAATCAGTGCCCTGCCCTTTAAAAACTGAACGGAGAGGAGTGTGAGACGCGCGCATCTGCCGGGCGAGGCAACAGGGGGTTTCCCCGGCCCCAGGGAATCCCGGGCCCGACGCGCAGGCTTAGGAGGCGAGATTCCCGCACTTTAGAGCTGACTGCAGACCACAACACAGGTGCTGGAGTTGTCTCTCCCACATCTTCAAGGTAAGATACTCTGATATTAAGGGATCACTGTGAAATCCTCACAGTAATTGTCAGGTTGGGATAGGCAAACATTGGGATATGTAGATTGAGGTACTGACTTTGATTAGCATGTTGCATCTATAAAAATTCCAATCATTTTCAATATAACTTTTTTACATTTTTAAAATATTCTCATCATCAAACCTCATTTTTAGGTACCTTTGGTCAAATTTTGAGAATCAAGACCACAAATTTTGGATTCAGCAGGTTTTTTTTGTATAGGTGGCCCCTTGTTTCCATTTAATATCACTCTGATAAAGATTCTTGACATCTCCATAAACCCCCTTATCTTACATAGGACTCAGTACTGAACACAAAAGGTAGCCTACTTTTAAGGGGGCGGGTAGAGGGGGATGGCTTGCACTATAGGACTCTGTGGAGTAACATATCCCAGGGAACCTATACTATTCTTGACCAGAGTGCTGTACTGTGCAAGACGCACATATGACTTACATTTGTCACACAGACCCAGATAGACCAGAGGTGGTGAGACAAAGCAAGTCATGCCATTTCCCAACAGGAGCATTATATTTCATGCCCAATTGCTCTTGGGTCAATGAAGGGGGAGTGAGAACATGTCAGGTACAAATTAATATAAATATATAAACTTTTGATTGATTTGTTTGATTAATAGCCTAAGAAGTAAGCCCTGGAGCCACATGGACCTTGAAAAAAAGGGAATTTCGCAATAACCTGCAAGTAGCCTACACAACGCCTACATAAGGCTTACTGAGGCCTATTGCTCAATGTGTGTACACTTGTACATGTATAACGCACGTCCCACGTCCTCCATGTCAGTCCCCCTGTGTGTGCCCAGGACGTCCAGTCGTGCTTCACGTGTCCGTGCCCTTGTTTAACCGATCGGTGCGTCTACGTCCGTCCAGTATGTTTGAGGTGAGTAGCGTCACTCGAGGCGTTCGGGCAGCGGTTTTCGATCAATATGCAGTGCATGCTGGGATGGGGTGACCTCGAACGCTAACTACACCACCTTAGCTTGTTCCCTCCACCCCCTTCCACCCCAGCCAGGTCTGGCTAGGTACCAGTCCTTAACTATGCTTGGAAGTGTAGTAAGTTGACTTGGGGATCAACATTGACCCACATGGGGAGGACCAATAGGGGGTGGCCTTACAAACCAGCATTGATCCCTCGGCCGTACTCCGAACGCACCGCGTGTAGCGTCTCTGTAGTTACAAATCTTCCCACGTGATGTCAGCACCAAATTACCTACAGACCCAGAGAACAGTCGATATGCACTACAGATACATAGACAAGGGTCCACTCGTAGTGGGAATGACTAAGGATTATCTTACGAGGCGAAGCCAAGTGAGATAACCCTTACTCAAACCAAGTGAGATAACCCTTACTCAAACCAAGTGAGATAACCCTTACACAAACCAAGTGAGATAACCCTTAGTCATTCCAACTACGAGTGAACCTTTGTATTTATGTTATCACAGTCAGATCAAAAACCATTTAAAATGATAATAAAAAGATGATTATTTATCTGATTTATGATCATTTTGAGTGTTTTTACTGGCTGTGAGATACGGACTAGGGTTATCTCCTGGGGGTGTGAGATATGGGTCTCCTATGTTAAACCTATGGGGCGTCCGTTTTCCACTAATTCGAACATGAACAAAATATATGAAGGCTTTCATAGCAATTGGTTATCATGATTCCGAGGGGGGGGGGGACTTAATAATTTTGTTTTTGGGAAAAATTCAAAAAGCGAGGGTCTATTTCTGGGGAAAAATTCCTAAGCAAGGGTCATTTTTGGGAATTTCCTAAGCAATGGTCACTTTTGGGGAAATTCGCCCAAGGCCTAAAAAAAAGTTGTTTCTCCATTCACCCCACCTACCCTAAAACAGGGCCAAAAATTTTAAAAAAAATTTTGATTTTGAAGAATTTGGACCAATTTTTTCACGTTTTAAAGAAATTTTTAATTACTCTTTGAGGAGTTTTACATTTCTTTTCATCCATTTCCTGTATCCTTTTCGTATTCTTCCCCTCTCTCACAGTTGTCATTTTTTTTCAAAATATCTTATACTCGCCCATACTTATACTCGACTTTGATAAAGGCGAACCTACCCTAAGAGAATTGAAATATTGAATTACCGGGTAGGGCCTATATTGAATTGAATAATTGAATCAAACATTGAAAAATCTATAGGAATTGAAATATTGAATTAAATTATTGTACATAGAAATTTAGTACTTCTAAGCCCGCTTTATAAGTTGCGCCTTATAAAGTGAGGTGGGCTACACAGTAAATTCAGGCTGCGCTGGATACCTGGGGCGAGGGGATCGTATCCCGGACAGCCGCGGACATACAGTGACTATAGCGTCCCCGGATAGCGTCTGTGCCACGTCATGCGTCCGAGCTGCGTCTATATTATCCGTTATCCCACGCGGCCCCATGCTGCGGCGTTCCTCTGATGTTATTATCCCGTGGGATCATCACGTGCTTCTGAGTGGAAACCTGAGTCACCATTGAAATGAAACCGGGGATGGAATCGGGTCGTTATTAATATACGATATTATGGGGGGTCCCCATGTCACATGTCGATTTTAAGAAAAGGCAATGTCACAAGTCATTAAATTTCTATTTTCCCATGTCTTTGTCACTAAGGTCTATGTCACATGTTGATTTTAAGATAAGGCCATGTCTCATGTCACTAACTTTTTACTCCTCCATGTCCTTGTCACTAATCTCCATGTCACATGTCGAATTTAAAAAATGACCATGTCACCATGTCGAATTTAGGGGTCTAGACCCATCCACCAGGCGCATTGGCCAGACCAGGGAACTTCTCCATAAGCCTATTAAATCCTATTAAAATATTATTCTTTTTTTTCCATATACAATTATATTATACTATTAAAGTAGGCCTTTATGTGTGGACATGTTCGCTGCATCTTTGAAAGCTGGGTATGAAAGCAAGCATATCGCAGATCTATATGATACTATTCTATGCCAAAAAAGAAATGAGAAAAATTAAGTGTCTAGCCTCCGAGGGCCTCCGAAGAGGTGGGGTGGTGGACGAAAAGGGGTAGGCGCTATGTCGATATCAAGTCTATTTCAAGATACCTAGGACCAATTTATAGTACATTTAGGCCTATATGTCAAGCAAATGTGCCAAATGTCGACTTGTGAATATCCCCCGTGAATGTCAAATTTTCACTCAAAATGGACTTTGCTTTCACGACTCTGGATTCCTACATGAGCATAGTGTCATAGTGACACCGAAGCACCCGGCCGCAGCATCAACAGTTTCAACCCCCCCCCCCCCCCTCCGGGTAGCCCCCTACCCGCATCCCGCCCGCATCGTGCCCCAAGAAACAGTCGGCCTCATTTCGCGTCCCTCAGCCTCATTTATGACCCAGTTATCCGGCAGGTGCGCCTTTATGAACGGTGTCATGCAGAGAGTGCCATGAAATAGTTCTCCTTTTAAGTGATATAAATCTAATAAATAACACAGCGTAGACTTCTAATTCAACGGGATTTATTCATCCACGTTCTTTGATTTTGAATTGTAGCATATATGTTGCCAAATTTGGTAAAACAGTCAAACTGCGTTCGTGAGTGGAGGGAGGGGCGCGTAGTGATAACAGCCCAAGAAGTAGTCCCTTGACTGGGTACAGTTGCACAATGGCGTGGATTCAGGGACGTTGTGGACAGAAATAACGGGAGAGGGATTCCATCTCACCCTCCCCCACCGGAACGACCATACGGAGGAAGTCCAGAGGTACCCACAAGAAGAAGGGAGTAGAATTCAGCTTTACTCGGGAAGAAATTTGGGAGAAAAAACGGTTTGAAGCAGCAGACGTTGTGTGTTTGGAAACTGGAGCAGACAACTCAGCTGACCAAGAAGCAAGGTAGCACTACGCAATAACATACGCTGATTGCCACACAAAGAAGGAAAGATTTGGGGTATATCTAGACTTTCAAGGAAGTATAAACTTTGTCGTCTCCCTATAAATGTGGGGAGAAAACAAAGAAAGGGTTTGAACACAAGGAAATTGACCAGGACCGAACGAAACACGAGTGGAATTACGGAATTCACAATTACAGAATTGGCACCAATAATTTATCATTATGACGTCATCACTCACAGGCTAAGCTATGAGACAAATCTAATGTAAAAGAAGGAACAAGGAAAAAGAAAAAGTGTACACAAAACATCAAAATGTATTTTTGTATGTCTTGCAGCTACTGTAAAAATATCGGTGCTAAATTTGTTTGTGTGGAAGGAAAAAAAGGACTTTGAACTTTAACAATTTTGTGTGACATCAGAAGTTTCACCATCTGCCAGTAACACAATGCATTTATAGAGCATCTCACTCCGAGTCTGTGATAAAACGAATACAAAAAAAAGAGGAAAAAAGAAATTGAAAAGAAAAATTGATATCATCAAGGCCAAAAGACTTTCAGTTTCAATTCTACCCACCAAGCCACCCACTACCCCTGAGTTGAACTTTAAATTTACCTCAAAGACAAGAAAAGGGAGTAACCCCTTTAAACTAGAGACAGGTGAACTTTTCTGGTTTTTGAGAAGAGAGAACTTTAGTTTTCCCATATGAGATCGCCTAGAACTCGGCTTCGGCCACTTTATATCCCAAACCGCAAACATGCGGACATCGAACAAGCGCCCAGTTTAGCCGGAGGGGGTCATTTGAGTCCCGATCTACAACCTAACACCCCACCTGTATTACCTGATCAGGTAGAAGATGATAAATGTCAATCTGTGCGTCAAGTCGGGGACTATCTTCTGTTAGAACAGCGGGATGCCGTAGGTGAGGTGCACATACATAGGTGCATACACTCTCAGACAAAGGAAGAGTTGGTATGTAAGGTGAGTAATATTAATTCAGTCCCTCAAAGGTTGGTAGGAAGTAAATTAGGCCTAAAAAAAAAAGTTGTGTTCAGATATCCTGACCTTCCCTAATTTTTTGGCCCGACCCTAATTTTTTTTCGATTTTTTTTTTTGTAAATTTGACCCAAAATTTAAGAAAAATATAGACATGTTTGGTATTTTGACCCCTCTTGAGGGGGGGGCTAAAAAAAATTTACCCTCTTTTGAGCAAAAAAGCTTGCACGCTACTATAGCTCAATGAGGGGCGCGACAATTCTCCACGCCTCCGGTATGGGGGGGGGGGGGCAAAAAATTTTGACTGTCGTCAGGGGGGACGGAAACCCACCAACCGCCCCCTGTTGTTAAATAATGACCACTCCCTTAGCATGATGCACTAAAGTACCCCAGGCGAATTACTCGCTGCATGATTCACAATATCCTGACCATTTGCCATAAATATATTGATGCATTAACCTAGAATTAGACTCCAGAGATTGGCAAGATGCACCAATGTCAATGAAGTGCTGGTGAGCTTTTTTGTTTGTTTGTTTGTTTAGTTTTACGTCCGGGGGCCATCGAGGAACTCAGACATGCTGGTGAGCAGATGCGTCAGCATTTGGTGCATCATGTCAACCAGAAATTTAAAAGTTTTTTCGATAGATAACCCAAACAGGTCGGAATAATAGTAACGTAAATTCTCTAATAGTCTATAAGCCGCACCCAAGGCTAACTTTGGGAGAAGCTAAAAGCTGCATCCAAGGCTTGAAAATCGGCAGTTCAGTACTGTTTTATAGTGTCAACTAACCTCGTAATAGCCGTACCCTGAGTTTGTTGCCTAAAATAAATTGTTGTGTTCAGGAAACGCTCCCTACCCAAATTTTTTGGCCCTACCCAAACTTTTTTTATTGGCATTTCGGAGGAAAATCTGATATTTTGACATTTATCAAGACATGGAAATTTTTTTCACGTTCTTGCACATCAATTTCGCGTCACGTAGGCCCAGATGTTTACAGCAGCCTTAAAAAAAATTTCCTACCTACCTACCCTAATTTTTTCGACCTAGTCACCTGAACACAACAAAGTCTTTTTTAAGCCTAAGCACCTGGTTCTATTAGGCCTAAAAAAAAAGAGTTGTGTTCAGGTATCCCGACCTACCCTAATTTTTTGGCCCGACCCTAATTGGCGCGGCAACTAGTGAGTACTACTCGTGAGATGAGTAGACTAGTGTATGGTTCACAGTCGTCAACCATACAGGGAGGCCTTGCAATCTATTTTTGTTTTGTGGCTCCTCTGTTATGGACTATTCCTGCTCACTATTCTAATGTAATAACAACAGTATATGTACTTTACTTATCAGTGAAGGAATTTTCAGAATATATCTTATACTTTTGATTTAATTCGCAAACAAGACATTTCATCATTTGGAGCCCTATGGCAGATTAGCATTAGAGCATTTTAAGATTCAGAAATGCATCTCTGTAGCCTTTGTTTTAGAATTGTTCTTTCTGAAACTACTATATATATGTAGTATAAGGTTTCATCTCAGTGGGTTATGGTACGGTTGGATCATATTTTCTGTATTTGAACAAAGTATTCACTGTTAAAAGATCTCTATGGAGAAATCAGTGCTAAAGTGTGTGTTGCCATATGTGCATTTTTGTAAATCAGAGGAGGTTGAAGTGTAAGGACACCTTGTGGAACTGCTACATTCTCTTCTGTGTAAACCTTTTTAGTTTACATTGAAATAATGCTTTCTCAGAATATGTATCTGCTATTGGTGATGAAACGTTAATTTAATTACTCCTTTCATTATATAAATGATTTTGTGGAACACTGAAGACATGTATGTACACAGAGGTACTAGCACTGTGCTCCCCCTCTACAGAGAGGTGGAGTGATCTGGCCGGTTTGCTGACCACTGGCCCGTGAAGAGGTACAGACTATTACAAGGTGATTGGCAGTTGGATGTGTGTGAGGGGGGGCAGGCAGAGTAGGCTCCTGGCGATCTGAGACAGTGTACACTCATACTGACACACCTGTTGACTATGCCATTGAACATTGAATAAGGCAGGTCCCTGTGACAGCTGAGTGAGGTGCATGCAGAATGGACAGTCTACAGGCTATTAGTACTTAGCTGCAGTGGGTAGTGCGGGTTGAATTTGTGCTATATATATATACTACCAAAAGCCCAGATGATAGTATGCCCTATCTATCAGTCTCACCAACTGAAACTAGACACAAGATTACAAGTTGTCGCGCCATGTCTCACAGGAGTATTCTCTACTATTGTATTAAAATCTACAACACTATGGTTTTATTTATTTTTTAGAATTTTTTTTTTAGATTTTTTTTGGTAAATATGACCCAAAATTCAAGAAAAATGTGAAAAAAAGTCATTATATAGGCATGTTTGATATCAAATGAAAGCCCATGGTCTCACGAATGCTACAAGCTTGAAATAACCAACATTTTTTTATAGTTTTTTAAGTTATTTAATCTTTTGAACCATGTTTAATATCATTTTGGCAGTTTTCGGCATCCAGGAACTTAAAAAAAAATCTTAAAAAAAATATCCGACCTACCTACCTTAATTTTACACAAGAATTTTTTTTAGGCCTTTGGCCCTTATAAGCCGTGGCTTGTAGATTCAACGGAATTTACTGTACAAAATAATATGTTGCAACATGCTAACTTTGCTTTGTTAAGTTTTGCAATCACACATACCAATACATGCACAGTATTGAAAAAAAAAGAAGAAAAAAAAAAGAAGAGAAATCGTTGATGAAAAGAAAACAATATAAAACGTTATACAAGGTTCTAGACATTTATCTTATTCCTTGTTGTTATAAACAGTTATATAACGACAGCATGATGACTCATGCCCCGACTACAACCTATGTTAGCAGTGTATACCGTATTTGGAGGTGGGGATTCCTGTGTTACCAGGTCGGGGAACCCCCTCTGTGGTCTATAGATAGCACAGAATGGGGATCACCCCATGTGCCACGTCTACCTCAGACCATTTGGTGAGATAGGAAAGGTGGGGGGGGGGGGTGTCTTGCATCACTGTTTAACTTACTGGCAGAACAGCTCTACTTAGTTCTAGATGATAGAGTAAGCACACCAGTTTTGCGTTGCATCATCATCATCATGTGCAATTAAGTTAATTGGGGTTTTCTGATGAAATCATATAGTATGAAACAAGTTATGATGAAGTTCATAAACTAATAGATAAAGCTAGCTTAGGCTTAGAATATAAGTGTTTCATGATATGTCATATGGCCTCTATGGGGGGTGTGGATGGGCGGGTCCCCCATGTCACATGTCGATTTTAAAAAATGGTCATGGCACTTGTCACTTAAATCCCCATGTCCCATGTCACCACTAAGAGCCTATCATGTCCTATGTCAAATTTAAGAAAGCACCTGTCATGTCACTAATTGTTTTGCCTCATGTCACTAAGGCCCATGTCACATGTCGATTTTAAGAAATGGCCATGTCACCATGTCGAATTTAGTGGTACATACCCATTGTATGACAGGGAAATGGCCTGCGCGAGATGCCAAGATGCAGGCCTCTCTGGCCTCTCTGGCCTACGCTGAGAAGAGGTTTTCAGCAACATTGAGCATGTTATAAAAGTCAGACTAGAGAACTTGTCATGGTGACAGAGAACAAAGGACAACCTCTCAATTCTACAGGAAACGACAACAACCTGTCCACGTGTGTGTTGTTATGGGGGGCCCGGGGGGGGGGGGGTCTGTAGGACGTCTTAACAGAATGCCTTGACCTTGTGAGGCAAAGGAAACGTAGCCCGTTATAGACCCAGATGTTTAATAGAGACGAGATGATTGTCATGATGTGACAACTTGGTGTTACAGGTGTTTATTGCCTGCCTTCAAGTAATACCAAGCACAACACTTGTTTATCAGATACCGTAAATTCCCTCATATAAGCCACACCATGAGTTTGTGAAGAAGAAAAAAGGCGGACCGGTGTCTTCAAAATTGGCAGTTCAACACTAGTATCAAATACCCTCTTAGCCCCCCCCTCAAAAAAAAAAATGAATAAATAAATAAAATAAAAAAATTGTGTGTTTCAGGTGACATGCTGAAAAAAATAGGTAGGGTAGGTAGGATTTTTTTTTTTTTTTGTAAAAATTTTTGGATTGCTTCACAGAGTCACGGTGACTCGGCTGCGAGTCACAGCAATGCAGGGATGGTTAAATTGACTGAAAACTTGGGCAAAAACCTATATTTTCTTCAAAAATGGAGAAAAAAAAATGGCAGTGTTTTGCTAGGTAGGGTCGGGTTACCTGAAACAAACAATTATTTTTTTGCCTTATTTAAGTCATAGTACCTGCCTTTTAAAACTCCTATAAGCATCTGTTTCTCACACAATCCGCGGCTTATATGAGGGAATTTATGGTACTGTAGTCATTTACTGAATGGACTTGTATGTGTATATCAATAGTATCTACAAGGAAGTGGGCGTGGCACCTGCAATTCTATCCAAGCCCTAGGAGGCTAGGTGCATCTTATATCCATTTGCACCACACCCGGGCCATCCATGAAAATATGTCCGTTTCCTGTCCACAGGGACAGGAAACCAGACCCAGCAGGGAGGGAGAGAACAAAATAGTTTTTTAGGAAAATATTTTTATTTGTCATACAAAATAAATTAAATCGTAAGCGGGGAAGGCATAAATTTGCCATCACATTCTAAGATTTAGTGATTGGAAACCTCAATTCTTATCCTAAAATATTTCAGAACTCAGGAAAAAAATTTCCCATTCTCACAAAAAAAAAATCCACGAGGCCTCTGGACAGGAAACAAACATTTTTAAGGGTGGCCCCATGGCACAAGGTGGTCCTGTAAGCTGCACTAAAGCTGTCAAATTTTCTGAACCACTGCTTATACATGTGTTAGGGAGTGGTCATTATTTATCAACAGGGGGGGTGGTGGGTCCGCGCGAAATTTTTTTACGCCCCCACCCCACCTCGATGGCAGTAAAAATAATTTACGCCACCCCGCACCGGAGGCGCGGAGAATTTTTCGTGCCCCTCTTTGATCTATAGTAGTGCGCGGGTTTTTTTTTTTTTGCTAAAAAGAGGGTGACTTTTTTTAGCCCCCCCCTCAACAGGGGTCAACATTTTTTTAGCCCCCCCCCTTCTCGGGAGGGGTCTGAAAATTTTACGCCTCCCCTCAAACCCACAATCCCCCCTTGTTGATAAATAATGACCACTCCCTTATTAAGGTACCGTAAATTCTCTGGTATAAGCCGTGGCAAATACCACAACCCAAATCAAAATGCTTCTGAAGCGGTATTTGACACTTTAAAAACGGTTCTAAACTGCCAATTTCTTTTAACCTTAGGTGTGTCTTGAAGCTTCTCCGAAGGCGAAGACAAAGATTGAGGGTGTAGCTGGTACAGAGAATTTAAACTTGGGAATGTCTGAGTTCCTGAATGGCCCCCGGACATAAGACTAACCAAACAAATAAGTATTTACGGTATAAGCTGCACATATTCTGGGGTTTGTGGTACATGTTTTCTGCTACCAGTCCTGAGACTGTACAGGTCAAGGTACGCCTGCACGGTATTCATTAGCCGCACGCCAGCCACGCGGCGGGCGCCACAGGCGCACCTCCTCTCTAGCTGGAGTGCGAGCACGTTCAGGTCCGGGCGCGCGCTGATGGCTGGGCGTGCCGCCTATTGAATTCCCCTCAGGTGTTGACGTGCGGAGGAGTTCACGGTATCCCAAAGTCCTACTGACACTGACGTCACCGGAACCACCAGATGGGTGGGTGGGTGGGAGCATGAAGTAGCGATGATGCAAGCTCCACCTTGGTCTCACTCACTCAGTGTTATTGTGGTGCTGTATGGACTACGTACGTCCTCACTGAGCTCCTAGTGACGTATATAGAGGGGAACCCCGCCCTCAGAGTCCCAGTTCTCATCCAGTCCCCACCCTGGTCACATCTCATATATACACTTTATATACGACATATACAGGATAGACTGTTGACCAGTGGGGACTAGGTCTAGACATAGATCTAGCATCTACATTTATAATATACCATCGGAGATTCCCAGTTATTCCACATATTTCTCAGAATTTATCTGGATATCACAAAGCCCATAGAGAGGGACTCTAGGGTTTGGCTGTAATATAGTTCCAAAATCGACCCAGCTGTTGGAGATATTACCAGTTACTTGACATATTTCTCAGGAGTTCATCTGGACATCACAGCCCACAGAGTAAAAGCTCTTTTTGGTCTACATTGTTCCAATATCGACCCAGTTGTTAAACCCTAAGTTCAGCTTGTAAAGTCTGAAGTAGGACCACGTAACAACGCAGGACGTACTCACAACGACGTCACATGACATTACACTGATTATGACGTCATAGTGACGACATCATCATCATATTGTGATATTACAAGATTGTGAAACTCACCCCTGGATGACCAACCCAGGCACCTGCATTGTGAAACGGATTGTGAAATTGACTACTGCGTAGTGCTTACATTCTTATACATGTAACACCAACAGATTTCAACATAGTTTGACATTTTTGTGAATTACATAATTTTTTACAAAATGTACTTCACAATTGCTTGACACTTTATGGGGTTTAATAAAAACCTCTTGGCTTTGTTGAAATTAACCATTTGTGTTCGTCAGTCCGACCCAGGAGCTTGAGCTCAGGATTTATACCAACCCCCGAGTCTCTGCATTTACATCCGATCTCTGGCATTTATACCGGATTCCGGCATTTATCGCATATTTCTGCATTTACTCGGATCTCAGTATTGATACTAGACAGTCGTACCATTAGTTGTACTAAAACGTCTACATCATGTGCTTATACGGCCTAAATACTAGCACCCAAACTGCCACCAGTAACACTCACACAAAACACTCTAGTCACTGTCACAGACATGACAAGGGAACAGACTTTCTAGAAACTGAACAAAACTTTGAAAGCAAATGTGCCCAATGTCCTAATTGTCAACGTGAAGTGAAAAACACTAAAAACTTTGAAGTCATCCATTCTAAAGATGCTCTTATTAAGGTAATCATAGAAATAGAGTTGCCATGGTGACTGATGCACTTATTGGTTGTTTTAACCTTTTTTTTTCAAGTCAATGGATATCTCTTTTGACTGGTTTGGTGATGCCATAATTTTACCAAGAACCGACAGATCTGTGCAAAAATCAAGATATAGAAGGCAGCGTTTCTAAGTTTGACTATGTGTGGTGAAAAGACTAAGATTGAACTTTTCATTGATTTGTTCTATTGTTGTTTTCCCAAATAAAACTGGCATAATTAGAATGACTGTAAACTTTCTATTATTCATGTTAGGTGGGATCTCGGATGAAAACTTGAAGTGTCAGATGTCAAAGAAGTCAATTTCCTACGACAAAAAAAAAATTGTGCATATATTATAGGATAGGTTGACGTGCTATTGCTAGTCCTTGCACATTTTCTGTCTTGTAATAATATAACTTGTGACATTATAAATATTAACATATGAAATATATATGTGTATTTTTGCAGGTTCTACCGGTCTCTTCATATAGGGAAACATTGTCCGCGTACTGGATGGTCAATTCACACGAACATGTCAACCAAATAGAGGAAATACTACTAGGAGAAACACAGGCCTATGTGTTCTTTGCACGCCACTATGGGGACTTACATTCTTATGTACGGAGCAAGCGGAAGCTAAAAGAGGCTGAAGCTATCCGGTTGTTTTACCAAGCTGCAGCAGCAGTCGCCGCATGCCATGAAAACGGTGTCGTACTGCGGGATCTAAAACTACGCAAGTTTGTCTTCAAGGACGAGGCAAAGTGAGTCAATTTTCTGTTTTATTTTGCATTTTGAATTGATTAATTGACATGCATAATCTTGAGAATGAAAGGTAGAAATTCTAGATTTAATAATAGAATTCGTGTAGAATATTGATGTCTGAGAGATAATGTTATAGGGTTTTCAGAATTTTAAATATTTGTCACTTCTGATTTGATATCAATTTCCATTTAGATCTTATGGTAATTGCGTCTTGTATTTCAATTCCTCAGTGAGTGTGTCAAGTCATGGACTGAAAAATTGTAAAGTTTCTTGTGATGTTCTTTTATATTGCCCAGTTTATCCGGCCCAAGCAATAGTCTATATGAAAGACTTGGATTTATAAAGTTGATGTTCTTGCGGGTGTGTTACATTCTCAAAGATCGGTATGATGCACCAGTGATGTGCTGGCGGGTAACTCGCAGACACTACCTATCATTAAATACATCAGGATGCATAATTAGACGAACAACGTCAATACAGAAATGCCTCTTTTCCTGGTTTACCAGGAATTCCTGGTATTTGGTAGAGATGTTTATATCAGGTTTTATCTTTTTCTTTGGGAAAATGTCTAACATTATAGGTTTTTATGGCTTTTGTTAGCATTTCTCTTAATGTCCAATTATGAACCCAACACGCCCACATAGTGGTACATAGATATCAAGTTTGAATATTTGTACAAAATATGTGCATCTTAATTCTAGATTGTGGTATGGGGGTATCATTAAAATTAAAATGAGAGCCTTAAAGGGAGGGAAATATCTAGACACAACACTTATATATGTGGTATTACTGTATAGATAGAAGGGCGTCAGATGTAGTTTTAAGAATTTGAAAGTCAACAATACACATTAAATACAGCCCAAGATGTAGGAGGAGGGGTTGAATGGGAAGTAAAGAGAGAAACATCCTGACACAGGTATTTTATAGAGAAGGACGTCAGATGTAGTTTCCAGAAAGAAGCTTCACAGAGAAAACAAGCCCGTTAGCAGGAAGGTGGGAGTGTGTGACGTCATACATGACATGGTTTACTTGGCCCCTGTACTCTACTTGTATATACTGGTAGACAGGTCAGGGCGGTACTTGTCGTGTGAGAGATGCGTGGGGGAGGGAGGGAGAGGGATTGGGGTCTATAGTCCACAGACACTCCTATCCATTATATAGGCGTATTCATGTACTGAACTCAGTGTCACTGACCCCTCCCACATCCAGTTTGCCAACGCCCCTTTTATAATGCCCTTCGTATAAGCCGCACCTTTCATATAAGGTGCACACCCAACGATAGTCCATCTGACTAGCCCTGATCAGGCGCACCTCTGACAGTTGGAATATTGGTAATTTTGGAATTATACATCCCAATTAAAATCCTTACCCCCAACTTTTGCTGACCTGTAATATGTAGTTGCATGCTATGATGGTATACACAAAAAGATGAAATAAAGATGAAATAAATAATAAATTCATTGATGTACTCCTGGGTTTTGAATTCATGAATGGCCGTGTACTGAGTCAGGAAGTACCAGAAGCAGAAGGACTGTTATTATTACTTAGAAGTAGCCACTGTCAGGTTGCACCAGGATGTTGTAGAAGTAGAATGGACAGGGAGAGTCTGTAATTGACCATGTATACACTAGCATCTACATGTACGGGTAGTACCCTGTAGTAGTAGCTGGATGGTGGGATTCGTTCATACTGGTGCCATGATGAGGGATAGGGGTGGAGACGAAATATCGATCTGTCCTGATTTCTGAAATTTTTGAATGACATTTTTTTTCCTTACATGAGTGGTAAGGAGGGCTATTTGTGGGGGAAAAATAAATGATGAGGGATAGGGGGAACTGCCTTGTACATAAGCCGCACTGGGGTCTGAGGGATGCAGGATTTCAGTAAATTCTCTCGTGTAAGCCGCGGCGAGTACCAGACCCCAAATGAACCTGCAGCTTATAAGAGGTTTACAAAGGTGCGGCTTATATGAGGGGATTTTTACTTCATTAGAAGCTAACTAAAGTGGGTATGGACCACTAAATCTGACATGGTGACATGATCATTTCTTCAAATCGATATGTGACATGGGTTTTAGTGAAGCAAGGTGAACAGTTAGTAACATGACATAGGTGCTTTCTGAAATTCAACATGGCACATGAATGGTTCTTAGAGGTGACAAGGGACATGAGGATTGAAGTGACATGAGCATTTCGTAAAATCGACATGTGAGACCCCGCCCCCCCGGTCCATACCCCCACTAAAGTGCCAGTTGTCAGCCCCAGGTGTTGCTTATAGCCTGATCTCAGACTCAGGGTGCGGCTTATATGAGGGAGTTTACGCTACCATGTGTTTCTTAGGCCAGGATGCGGCATGCTTGTCGAGGGGAGTGGTGAGTCCAAGGTCAGTCCGCTACCACACCTACAGAGCTCCGTGACTTGGATGAGGCACTAATTATTTAATGTTAATTACAATGACACGATGCACGTGATGGAGGTATTAAATGTATGGTGAAGTGTGCAGCAGTAATTAGGGTCATGATTCTGAACGACACGCGTGAACATCAAATACATTAACATGCATCTTGGCCATCGGTTCATGACACTTGGTACAACACTTAGAGAGGCTGCTTTCGTGCATCATGATAACCGATTCATTCGATTCATTGATCGGTCGGCATGATGCATGAATGAAGCAATGGCAAGTAACTTGCCCGACTTCATTTATGCATCATGCCAACCATACATGGTTGATATTTTCCAGGAGGGTCAGCATGATGCTCTAGTGAAGTGCTGGTGAGCAGACTCTCCAGCACTCCATTGGTGCATCATGCTGCGCCTAAAATGTTAAAAGTGTCCAATACGTTTCAGTGCTGACCTGTCCTATCTCTATACTACGAAAATAGAAATAGATATGATAAACATAGAGATAATAAGTAAAAGACGTAGTAGTGGCGACAGCCATAAGACGTAGTAACAACGCCAACAGTAGCAGTCAGATTAAGTGTTATAAGGATCTGTTGATGAGATAAGACTCAGATAAGGTAGGGGCCATACGAAGGTCCGCGTTGGGCCTACTTTGTATTATTACTATTATTATCTTTTTTTTTTCTTGGACAATGGACAAAAAACACCATATAAAACAAACAAATAACTCTATAGGGTTGAAGCATCATGCCGGTCGTACTCGGTTGAGCAGTCTCTTCCCAGCACTTCATTGGTGCATCATGAAAACCAATGGGCATCGGGCTTCCCTAGCCCACTTAAAAGGGTCTATCTCCTCTTTCCTATCCCCTCATGTTGTGTGTGGTGCACATATGCGCGGGCACTGACACATTCCTCTGAAATTGTGTAATGTCGTTCTCGCCATGAATATGACCTTAGATGTCGAAATGGCGTTAAACATCTATTACTCACTCACTCCTGGTGCGCCCTCTCTTCCCAGCACTTCATTGGTGCATCATGAAGACCAATGGGCATGATGCACTCCTGCATCAGCAGCCTTTAAAGGGTTAATATCAGATGAGGTCAGACAGCAGCCAGAGATGTTTGTTGGAAGGGATGGATCTATGCATCCCAGGGGGGAGGAGGTATGACGTCATATTCACTCACAAAACAACAACAATAGGCATTCAACAACAGTAAAGAAAGGTTTGAAAGAGGACAAAATGATGTCATAATGTATCAAAAATAGATAAAAAAAAAAAAAAAAAAAAAAAAAAAAAGAATAAATAAAATAGGGATGTGTAGAGGTCTGGATGGCTTGGCTGGTGAGGGCGTGACGGGTGTCTGGATGTTTGTGTTCGTCGTAGTAAGGGAGTGGTTATTGTTAGAAGATGGTTGAGAGAAAAAAAAGAATTTGTGGACCAAAATATCACCCGGTGTATTAATATTGCGTTAAACGACACTAAAATATTATGTGTCTTTAAACGTATTTTGGCTCAGAGGGATCAAAAAGATTTTGCCCATCCCCTTTTGTTAAAAAAATGATGCCTTCCCCAACCGACTTCTTAGATAAAATGGCCACTCCCTACTTTGAAATCATCAGCACAGCTGCTGAAACCATAGCGATAAATATATATTTTATGTCCTTGCTGAAACGTAGCAGGAAAACGGTCAGGAATCTACGCTCCTCCCTACCCTCGCCATCACTCATTGAATCTGAATCAGCATGTGTAGGAGTTGAGTGTGTGTGTGTGGGGGGGGGGGTCTGTGTGACTATTGAGTTGTGCAACGCGTGTCGCGCACTGTACACTGGTGCGTAGTTATCGCTAAATGCGCAGACCTACCTGTAAACATGCACAGGCAGGTCTGAGTGCAATCTGGCCCCAGCTCGACCATTGGTGTGAGTCATCTCTGACAAGCAGCGTTTATGGGTAAAAGTAGTTCTGGTCGCTGGTTGCTGTAGTGGTTAAATGTAGGCAGGTACAGTGCGTAGTAATATTCCCCAGAATATGGGGACCCACAATCCCCAAACATCAGAGAGGGAGTTCCCTGAATCCCGACCGGACGAGACTGGTCTGAGTGGAGGAGGGGGGGGGGGGGTCACAGGCAGGATGTTTTAATGGTTCAATAACATTGACAATAAAATACTTAACCCCTTTAAGGGAATGCTGTGTTTCTGTGTGATACGGTGCATAAACCTAGTACTGCCAATTACCGGTAACTCAATGTATGATGCATCAGCACTTCCTTAGTGTATCAACCCTGTAGGATCAGCATGATGCATAAATGCAGCCTAGGTGATTGATTGATTGATTTGTGTTTTACAGCACTTTAGCGGCACTAAGTGGCTATCCCGTGCTTCACAGGTTGATAATTTAACAAAGGAATGTGTCAGTGCCCGCGCATATGTGCACCACACACAGCAGCCTAGGTGAGTTTTGATACTCACCAAGGCTGCATTCATGCATCCTAACAACTTTTATCATATTTAATGCACTATACTAATTATGTAGCCCTAGTGAGTAACTCACCATGACTACACCATACATGTCACCACACATCATGTTAACCCGAACAGGCTGATACACTCCCCGAGGGTCGTCATGATGCACCAATGAAGTGCGGGCGAGCACTCCGTCATAGTCTTATGCTGCACTATTGTATTGTCATTAGCGGCTTTGAAGGGTCTTGAGTTAAACAATAGAATATTTAAAGGTTGACTCATAGCCTCACCCTCTTTGTGTTTATCATAACACTGTATGTACGTATCCATAGGGACTGTAGTGGGAGTTAATTATTAATGTCACATAATAGCAAAGCTTTTCAAGGCCTGATGCACTAGATTTAGTCCACCATGTTCTCCGGCTATTACGGGAAAATATATGGTACCGTAATCTCCCGTGCATAAGGCGCAGCCCGCGTATAAGGCGCACCCAGAGTTTTGGAAAATTATCAAAAAAGAAATGAAAATTCATAACTTTGGTTCTACTGAATGAATTTTCAAAATTCAAAAACCTATATGTAGCTTGGGCCACCCGGGACCCTCCTGGGCCCCCTTATGTCCTATTATGACCAAGGGGACATGTAAGATATCAAAAGAAAGGTCTTGGTGTCCCCCTTGTGGATCCAATTAGAACTTTAAAAAAACGTATAAGATGCGCCTTATACGCGGGCGATTACGGTACTTCGGTACTGGACAACAAATGGGTTAGAACATGGCGCCGCCATTAATTACTGCACTTTACACCTGGCATTCCTCAGAATCGTGGTCAAAGGGAGGAGGGATGGGCGGGTCATGGTCAGCCCCTGTCACGACAAAAACTCTTATGTCAAAGAAAACGTGCAAAATGTAGTGGCCCATACTACCATAAAGCGCCGAGATAAGCCGCATCCGCATATAATCCGCACCCTGACTTTAGGAGAATGCTATAAGCCACACCAAGGGTATGAAATGGTCTACAAGCCGTGTTTTAAATGCGGGGTTTTACCGTAATGACAGACTCAAAAAGTAGAGATGATAAGAGTTAACACAGTCGTGACCCAAGTATCGAGTGAAACAATTATCTAAATTGCAGTTATTCTTAGTTTTGATTTAGAAACTGAATAGTTAACTATCTAAATTGCAGTTATTCTTAGTCCTAAATTAGTTCTAACTTTAGAATCAAAATCGTGAATAGATGCAATGACAGCTATTTTTCTGTTCCTTTTTCTCTGCACTTGATTATTTTAATAGTTATAAACTATGACGATTGTCCCATTAAAAAGAAGCTTACTAAGGTTCTTAAATTTCCTCCATTTCATCAATTAGTAAGTGTCAGGAGGAAGAAACCCAAGTATCGAGTGAAACAATTATCTAAATTGCAGTTATTCTTAGTTCTAATTTAGTTTTGATTTAGAAACTGAATAGTTAATTATCTAAATTGCAGTTAGTCCTAAATTAGTTATAACTTGACTCAATGCGCTAGATATAGTTGAAAAATTTAAACCTTTCCAAAATTCATCAATGTATCATGCATACTGATTGGTCGGAATGATTCATGAATAAACCCCGTGCGAGTAACTCACCAGGGCTACAGGCATGCATCATTCCGACCCTACAGGATTGATACTCCCGACAGATCATGATGCACCAATGAAGTGCTGGTGAGCAGTGCATCAGTGACCCGAAAGAGGGTTAAAGTTATTTGAACTTCTGCAAGTATTAATTATATACAGATACAGACTAAACCAGTACTTGGTATCTTATAATTCTCTTCCTGTATATAGATAGATACTGAGTACACACTTCCTGGTCTCCCGCCTCACGGGAGGGAAAGGCTGAAAATTAATGCTTTAGTACTGTTCAATAGGGTTAAATACCCCCTTATTAGCCGCACCCCCACTTTGGGGAAATCATATTTATAAACCGCATTTTGATTTGGGTTCCGGTACTAGCCGCAACTTATACAAGAGCATTTACAATACAGTACTGTAATCTCCCGCGTATAAGATGCGTCTTATATGTGAATCAGAAGCTCCTAGCACCTTGTGCCGCCATCTCAAAGTCTGAGTGCGTCTTATAGGCGAGGTATTTTTACTATAGAACAGTACTTTTTGACCCTAGATGAGCCTTACAGGTTTTTCTTCAACTCTGGGTGCGTCTTATATGTGAGGTGCGTCTTATACGTGAGGTGCGTCTTATACGCCGGAGATTACGGTAATTTATACATATGTCGTCATGTCCAGAATACAGTACACAAGCAGTCTCCGTAACGGCTGGATGACACATGGCAATGATTCTCACTGTATGAGTGTTCAGACATGACTAGTTTGTTGGGCTCAAACTAGATCAATACTTTTTGCTGAGTCCAGAATCCAGTTCATGTTTGGTATCCAAGACTTTGTAATGGAAATGGATGGCACACGGCATTGATTCTTCACCGTGACCCCGACACATCCTATAAGCCGCACCCTAAGCGCAGAGAGA
This sequence comes from Acholoe squamosa, assembly GCA_949317995.1. Lineage (NCBI taxonomy): Eukaryota > Metazoa > Annelida > Polychaeta > Phyllodocida > Polynoidae > Acholoe > Acholoe squamosa. The sequence continues at coordinate 5,350,690 of OX439048.1, forward strand.
CGCTATAAGCCGTAACACAACAAGCCTCTGAAATGGTCTACGAGCTGCGTCTTATACACAGTGTTTTATGGTATGATTGCTCAGACCGGGCTGGGGCGGGGAGTGGATAGACGGTGTAGGCTAAGATCAATACAGACAACAGTCATAGCTGAGTCTGGGTCCAAGCGAAGCAGAATATGCAGAGGTAGTAGTTCCAAGAATCATGGCAGGGGAAACCCAGATATATCTGAATTTAGGGGAAAACCAGAGACATTTTAAATTAGGGGAAACCCCAAAGTGGGCTGCAGTCAATAACCACTGGTTATTTCTAACCCTGCAGTTTGTCTGTTAGAGCAGCATTGGGGGCTCTCCTCATGAGGTCTTAACAGAGATGCCACCTATTTTCTACCTTTTCTGTGTAGAAATCCCTGTTGTACTTTTTTTTTTCATTTTCATTTTAATCTGAAATAAATTGAATTAATCAGGCCACCCTAGGATGCCCTGTGACTTGACACTACTGAGGAATGATTCAGTATCAATTTGATGCTTGCTCATAAATATTGTTGACAGGAAATACATTTTCCAGGAATACATTAGGAATTTCCCAGATATTGAAAAACACTTGATAAGTTTTATATCTAAATTTTCATTTTTTGTCTTTTTAACAGGACTGAGTTGAAGTTGGAAGGTCTGGAGGATGCATGTGTTTTGGAAGACGAGGAGGACGACCAACTCGCCGACAAACACGGATGTCCCGCCTACGTGAGCCCTGAGATCCTCAACACTCGAGGGGCCTACAGTGGTAAAGCCGCCGATGTGTGGAGTCTCGGAGTCATGCTTTACACCATGCTTATTGGCCGCTACCCGTTCCACGACACCGAACCCAGCGCGCTATTCACAAAAATTCGACGTGGGCAGTACTCCATCCCTGACACTGTGAGCTCGAGGGCAAAGTGCCTGATCCGCAGCCTACTGAGGAGGGAGCCTGAGGAGCGGCTAACGGCCGAGCAGGTTTTACACCACCCCTGGTTTAAGGCCTCCAACACCCCTGTATCCAAACACAAGGCGGAGAAAAAGGAGGCGGATCAAATGGTGCCGAACGTGAAACTACAAGACACAGAGTCTTTCTTCTTTTAGCAGCAGCAGTGCGCAAATATGAACAATGAGAGCACACGGCGCAAATTTGATAGGACCTTTATTAGAATTTATTATTACACTGCACACATGGACATGATGTGAAAAAGAGGGATGAGACACTTTTTTCAGTATTTACATCAAAAATGATAATTTCAGGAATTGTAAAAGATTTTTTTTTTTCAATTTTCTTTACTAAAATTAGGATGTTTGAATTTGAATGTTTACTGTGATCGGAGAAGTTGAAGTGCACCCACAGGTACTAAGGAATATTTAAATTGGTCGAAGAAACTCAGTAACACTGGGCAGCTATGGTGAGACCAGGCCAAGATTATAATGTTAAAATTAGACCTCAAATTAACATCAATAACAACAATTTAAGCTACATAAATACCAATTGTGGTGCAGCATAGTGGAGTGTGTTTATGTGTGTGTGGGAGGGTGTGTTGACAATGATTGTGTGATTTAATCATGTGTGAATGATTATCTCATCTCATTTTTTCTTCATCACATGGTAAAAATGTGTGTTGTCGAGGGATGGGTGTACGGGTGTGAGTACAGATGCTTATCAATATCAACAAACGGTCTGGTCCATTGTGTTCGGTTAGGATTGGTTCCATGCGGCCTCCCCGGTATCCGGTGTTGGATAAACTCAGTTTTACAGTCACTAAATGTCAAAATAAAACTCAGGAAATCACCGAGCTCTAAACAAATGTTGGCGGCCGGTATATAACAGCTTATTATGTAATATGGAAAGACGACAGCTCGGGAAACCACAACTCGCATGATACCACAATTAAAGAAGCGACAAGTGAAATTTGTGATAAAAATTGTGTATGCATGTGTGCATTGAAATCATAGTCATCACCCCATCTACATTTGTATACCCATCCGATGGATTTCTGTTGAGATTGTCTTGATAATATTCTGTTTTTGAAAGAATACCATGAAACATGACAATATATTTGAATACTTAAAGAAGAATATCCTCATGTGCCATGTGTTAGATCGAACTGTGCATAGCCACCCTGTTTGTATATATACCTTTTCTCATGTAGTTTCCTCGCCATGAATATGACCTTAGCTGTCAAACTGTGTTTATTTAATTTAAAAACCAGTCTTTGCTATCAAGGTCCTTGGAGAAAAAGAAACAGGAAAAGAAGGTAACATCAGTGTCTATTCCAGAGCAGATATTGTCATTACATCAACATTCCCTTTCACTAAATTGTAACTCATCCTCTGGGAGCATCACAAGTTTTCTGAAAAAAAAATTCACCTGTGTACTGCTCGGTTGTCAGTGTGTTCAGAAAGTTAACTCTTAAAAGTTTGCTGTACAGCAGTGCATCGTGACGACCAATCGGCAATGAAGTGCTGGCGAGTCTGCGCGGCAGCACTTCATTGGACCATCATCATGGCAACCCTCCGGGATGGTAGAAACCCCATCGGGTCGGCAAGATACATGAAGTAACCTTGGTGAGATACTCACCAAGGCTAGGTTCATGTATCATGACAACCAATGGGTCTGATATTAACAGATATCCCTGTGAATGTTGATTTCTATGTAAGATTTGCCACCAGTGGATGATTCATAAAGCTAATGTTAAAAGTGTTGACAGTTAGAAGAAGGGTAAATGATGTGAAATTGATGCTGAGTGTGGTGTGTCTAGAGTGAATGTCGGGACTGTGGGTCGCGTCAAGTCGGATCCTCCCGGTGCTGCGGTGTACCTGGGTTCAGTTTGAGAACACGCAGACTGAATAAAACGTTATCTGTTACTTGTGTTAAAAACAGAACTTACTGTGTTGTTTTATTTTCCTCATGCATAGATCATAAAAAGGAAACAAATAGAAAAATCCTATATTCTAGCAGAAAAGATTTTCAATCAGTGTTCACAAAATTGCAAATTTATTTAAAAAAGGGAAAAAAGGATGGCAATGTAAAGGAACAAATCTTTAGCACCCTTTCAAGTTTTGAGAAAAATCGAATTGATGTTTATATATAATAATAAGAAATTAGCATGCAACTTTGATAACAATTTTGATACAAAAGCATCCTTATTTCTTCACACAATGATAATAGTACCGTGCATATTTAGCCACAGCCTGACTGGAATAACCCGTTTTAATCAATAGATTTTCAAAATTTAGACCCAAGAGTCATTTCTGGACCACCCATTCCCCTTTTTAAAATATCATTCTATGGGGAATGAGGGGAGTATTCTGGAAGATTTAAGAGAAAAAAATCCCCCGCCCCCACATCTGCTTCTATAGGGTGAAGAGGACAATCCTCGCGATTTTGGAATTCATTTCCTGTAGGCATTTCCTATTGGGAGTCCCGAAAATTATGATGATTTCCGAATTTTCATTGACCAGTGAGTGGCATCTCTGCCTAATATATGTGGGGTCTTACGGTACTTTAGAAAAGATGAAAAACAATACATGTAGCTCCTAGATCAGATTCCTAGTACGGCTAGTACAGTAGCTGGTGCTGCCATCTGGTGTTGAGTTACTGACTTACACACATGGAACATTATACTCAAACCAAGTGATCATTAATAGTGCTGTTAATAGACCTGCATCTGACACTAAAGGATCACTGTGTTAAGATAATAGGTCTAGTCCCCGCACGACTTAGACAACTGAGACATGTCATGAGGAGCTCTGGAAAGTAAGCCTGTAACAAAATCTATAGTCTAGACATATTAATGATATTATACGGTGCTCCCAGCATTGGAGAATTCCTGGATGGTGGGTCAATATGAGCTACAGACTGCAAGATAATGGCCTCCACATCTGCAAGCATGTAAGAGACCGCAGGGATATGAGAGTGGATGAGACAGAAGGCATGACTTAGAAAACTAAACCTAAAAATCATGAGAGTAGTGAGGGACCAGTATGAGAAGAGTCCTAGAATCAGAATTATACCATGGTTATCACGTTCTTGGACGATTTTACGGTGCCGACAGCTGATAATGAAGTTCGAATAGTATGCGCTAAATGAACCCATGTTGACACTTGGATTGAAACGAGATGACAGCAAGTTAACATCAAAGATTTTAATTCGATATTAAAAAGACTATAGCAATAAGACCTTAATGCATATATAGGATGAAAGTAGACATTATATTCTAGCACCTACCTTTAATTTGCCATGATTTGAACTGTATATGTAACAGGATTGAAGATAGAAAAATTGAATCAAGTGAAATTTTCGCCGTCATGTTGACTGCTTAGCGGACGGATTGTTTACCACGACAAGACACAAGTTGTCACGTTGGCATATGCTCTAAGGGTATTCTGGCCGTCGCGCGCACTCCTTACAAGCGGTGGCGCTATGAAAATGCCTGTAGGACATAAGCCGATCAAACACTTTGTATCCAGTCAATCTTGTCGTCTTGCCAAGAAACCAATATGGAGGAGGACGGATTACGTCGACTCGCAACAAATAACATTGATTTTCATGGCTTTATAAGGTAAAATAATTAATTTAATGGTTGAAACCATGGTATAAATGCCATAGATAACAAATAGAGGTGCACACGGTGATTCTATGGGCTAGATAAGAATGCACTCGGCCTGCGGCCTCTTGCTTCTTATCTGCCCCTAGAATCACCTAGTGCACCTCTATTTGTTATATATATATATATATATATATATATATATATATATATATATATATATATATATATATATATGCCCTTACTAGTCACCTGTGGGACAGACTAAGCGCTGGCAAACAACATGCCCCTGACAAAAGTGACTTTCTGAACAGGCTGTCTCTGGAAGACATGTAGAGCTTGTAGTCTAAAAGTCATCTTTAATTTATTGCCACAATGTGTGATTTATTGACTGTAAATATTTCTTGGCATATTAATGAAAATCTCCCCAATATATGTGATTTTTTCATGCCAATAAATAACTCAAACTCAGGGTCATTTGGGCTCACGGCCCTCATGGGCTACCCAGAATGGTGTTCGATATCAGGCTAAACATCTCTAGTCTTGATTTTTAAGAAAAGTTGAAGGTCCTCCCTTTTAAACCCAAAATAGTTTACATATGTTCACTCTGTATAAGCTGAGTAACATTGAGTTACTTGAAAGCTGCCCACTTGGCAGAAAAAAAACGTCTTTTTTACGTAAAAAAACACTTTTTGTTTAGTTCCTAAGTTTGCAAAATGTTTTTTTCAACATCAAAATAAAGTTTTTACATGTACTCGAAAAAACGTTTTTTGACGTTTTTATAAAACGTTTTTATTTCAGGTTAAAAAAACGTTTTTTAACAAAAGAAACATAAATAAAAAAACCTTTTATTTGGTTGAAAAAGCAAACTTTTTATTTGGTTGAAAATTGGTTGGAAAACGTTTTTTCAACGTCAATTTCTTTATACCCAAACCAAATAAAAACGTTTGCAAACGTTGAAAAAAATGTTTGTTGCCAAGTGGGTGATAAGTCAGAATAGAGATAGAATGCATAACTCCATCCAGTATTTTGTATATGTAATCACATGAAATAAATTTATTGAAATATATATTTTAGTATATCAGTTTTGAAGTATGAATAAAATCAAATTTCTTGATGTAAGTGTAAATGACATGAAATAAATTTTATTGAAACCATTAAAGCTTTAGAAGCACAGTGATTTAACATCCTTCATGGTGCTTGATAGTTGTCTGTATATGGGGTCATTGCCATAGTTCTTCCCACAGTCGTTGGCATAAATCTGAGTAATTCCTTGACAACCACCAGCTGTAAACTCTCTGCAACAAGTAAAGGAATGAGAGAGTCATCCATGTATTTGAAAACATTTTGGAAAGGGTTTTGTCAACAAACGAAATATAAAAAAAAATTCTTACATCAATTTTTTTCTAATGTTGAAATAGGCTAGGAAAGGAATAAAAACATTTGTCAAATTTTTACATATAAATCCCAAATTTCTTATTCTAGAACTAAAAATCTTGAAACCATTTATTATAGTTTAGTGAATCTAAGCTATTTCTGTAAAAATTGTGAAAAAAAAGTCACATTAAACATGTGTATTGGCTACCAAGAAAAAGATATATTTTTCTGACACAAAAAGGAAAATATTTCAAGGCTATGTGGGATTATGATACAGTATAATTATAAGCCTTACTTGCAGAGGGCGGCAGGAGTGCGGATTCCCTGAATTTCAGCTGCACATTGGACGACTTCATCGTAGAACTGCATGAGCCCTGGACATGTATAGGCCCTGCTCTCTAGGCTCATGGCTGACACCTATTGGTAGAGATAAATGTTATCAAATTCTATCAAATATTCACTTCGAACAGAGTCACATATTGAACAGGAGTTGTACCATACAGGGCCGCTCCGCTTGTATTTTGGCCAAAAATTTACCAATAAGTTACTTTTATACTTTTTTGTCTAACATTTTTATTCAATATTCTTATAATCTTTTCCCCTCTATTTTAGAATTTGAAGATGCTATTATAATGGTCACTATAGAAAGCATCAAAGCACTCTCTGCAACTCTCTCAAGTACAGAAACTCCTGTCCAAAAAGTGTAAGTATATCGGCAGGGATTCACTCAAATAAGTCTTTGTTGGTCAGAAAATGTCCTAAATTTACATTCAATAGGTGTAAATAATGTATATTATCCTATTCAATAGGCAATTTGGAATTTGCCTGACTTTGAGATATAGCAAAGGGGTATTGTTAAACCTATGGAACTGTTGTATTTCACAGGAAATAAATGATTACACATGTGTACTTACCTTGTAGCTAAGGGCTACAACTAGGAGGGTGACCAGGATGACCTTCATGTTTGTAGTTTGGTGACAGGTAGGTGTAGGGACCTTGTTGGTGCAGTGCAGGACCTATGATGTTTACTCTCTGTGTGCCAGGGCCTTTATACCCCTGATAGCCTGTGGGAACAAATCTAATATTATCTCATAATTATAGATGATGAAGAAATTGACAGTTGTATAAGATTAGTTTATCCAATTATCGCAAGTCAAATTACTGTCTGGTCACCATTGTACTGCTAAGTCCCATGGGTTCTGCCAAAATGTCACACACCGTGCTGGTGCATTAGGCAAACCCAGATATAAGATGCACCCTGAATTCACGACAATCGATGAATATAACCAGAAATAGGTTTTATAGTTCAATGGTTAGAGGAACTTTCCTTGGTTATTTATAAGCCATATATCTGTCATAATTCTTTGTTCTAGGCTGTCTATGGCTTTTGAGTATAGTCTGTACTTGGCTCACTAATTGGAGTGCACTTGGATAGTTTCAATCTATTTTGTTCAACTGTTCAAGGGATCCCCTTGAATACTTTGAAATGGTTTAAAAGTTATCTCGACAATAGGAAACAAAGAACTAGGGCGCATAATGTGTTATCAACCATGCAAACTATAACCTTTGGATTACCCCAGGGCTCAGTCTTAGGCCCATTGCTATTACTATTTATGTCAATGATATCTAAAATGTTATACATAATAGCTGTTTCTTTCTTTATGCTAACGGTGTGGCGGTAATGCATGATAAGACACCTGATGACATTTGTAACAAGTCACAGGGTCTGCAGAATAAGCTAACTATTAATCCACATAAAACAAAAACCTTGTGGTGCTACCCAAATAATCAGAAGCTTGCCCTGATATATGTATGCCATCAGGTTGGACAATGTTTTGTTGGGTTTTGTGAACCATTTTAATTATCTAGATACTATAATAGATAACGACCTCAATTTCAAATAACACTGTAGAAAGGTTGATGGTACTGTCTGTTCAAAATTCGTACAATTATGTAAAATTATGAATTATGTAGACAAAAAGGTTATCCTTAGAATTCATAGACAGGCAGTTGTACCTATTATGGATTATTGTTGTTTTGTATTGGGCCAGTGACTTTGGTCAAACATCAACAAGTCCAACAACATTATTGTTAAACTCCACATTGTGATAATACTTGTTGCTATATGTGACATTGTATTATTTGTTGCACGGCTATAATCTGAATAATATCTTTGTTATAAATTTATGGCCAACTAAACTTTCCAACTTCAACTTCTCCACCCGGTTATTACCAGTAGTACCAGTAAATGGCATTATCACATTTTCACTTATCCACAATTCATTTTGTTCTACTAAGTCCAATGATATATTAATGTGTTGGTTTTATTTTTTCCCTCTACGTCATTTACCTTGGCTGGTTGGCAGCAGCTCAGGTGGTTAGTTCAAAGCTTAGTTCAAAACCATCCACCCCCAGCGATGATAGTGTTGACACATCCTGTTGATTTTATAAGACCTACCCTATCAATTTTACTGGTGGTAGCCCAGTCAGGCACAGCAAGTCCTGTTGATTTTTCACTATTGATTTTCAAAGCCTACCACCAAGGGTTGTGGCAGTGAAAGATATCGAATGTGAATTACCAAAGTACTAGCGGTATGTATTATTACCACTCTTCTACTCAAAAGCCACTCATGCATTACATGCCCAAAGAAGTGATCCATTCTCCCTCCCCGAGGGGGAGCCAGTACACACTATGAAACGCTTATAGCATTTTTAGCATTTTTAGCTCATGAGCTAAAAAGATATACATTATTTGTTTCTCCCATTTCATCCAAATCCACTTCTCTCAAAGTGTGATGTCGGGGCATAGATGGAAGGTGTCACAAATAATGGCCAAGTTAGTGGGAAGTGTTCCATCAGGATTCAAGAGGGCGTTTCACTCATGAAGGGTAATTCTAGCACTTAAAGCTGGTATAAAACCTGCTTTGTCTGATATGCGTTTCAAAGAATTATATTCCCCTTCCCCAGTCATAGGGTGCCATTTATTCTGGTGAGATGTGGTTCATTATGTGCACATCATTGGACTCTAGTTTCAGCTGGTCTCTCCCCTTTGGTGAAAAGGGAAAACACTTGGTTAATTAGTTCTGGTCACAGCCACCTAGGGGCAGCACAGAGTGGTCTGCTCTGCTGTCAGCCATCCAAATCAAAGGTACCACCACTATAGAAAATTCTGCTTTGTGGCTCCATCTGGCGCCACTGTGCTGATGCAATCAAAACTGCTTGTTGACATGAATAAAATGCTGGAAGTATTTTATTTTGACACATGTATATGCTTGAATTTAGCATGGTTAGAATGCACTGAATAGATTGTGATTTTGCCTGGACACTTTCACAACTGGGGTGATGATAGATATACAGAAGGTGGAAAACATTTGTATTTGAGCTCTTGTGCCAGCTTTAACCCTCTAAATAGCATGTTTATCTCAAGTTGAATACTGTAGCTTCAAGTGGGGAGTGAGTGAGTAATAGATGTTTAATGCTCGACAGCTAAGGTTATATTCATGGCGAGAACAACATTACATAATTTCACAGGGAAATGTGTCAATGCCTGCCCATATGTGCACCACACACATTCAAGGGGACAGGAAAGAGGAGATAGACCCTTGTGGGCTAGAGAGGCCCGCCAAGGGGAGGGGGGACACATTGAAAGGACATCTAGTGGGGGATAGCTGAACTACAATGGACAGGCCCCATTGACCTCATAAAACACATGCCACAGTATCATGTATCAAACTACTTAATGTGCACACATAGTTGTTGCTTCATTGTTATAGCTACAATGAATAGTTTACCCATCTCCATGATACATCTTTATGACAACTGGATACAGGAAAATGCACCAATCATACCAAATCAATTGTCATTTTGTTTTCTGATTTACCAAAGTGAGTCTACATTGAGAAGATCCTACAATCTTATCAGTGGAGGTTTCATAAGAATGTAGATAGAAATTAATATTCTGACATTTCATGGTTATAATCAACTAGATTTGTGGTGTGCATAGGTCATCCCCATAGGGCCCAATACAAATCAGTTCTTCTGAAACTCACAAGGGGTCACTGGTGCTCTGCTGACTGACCACTCTCAGCAGTGATAGCTATGCTTCTGATTGCCACCTGAAGGCGTTGCGCTGGATTCCCCCCTTCTAGTTCCACCAAAGAGCACGGTATTGCACACACCCATACAATAACCCTAGTAATGCATTTATATGCACATTTGTCATCATGATGCATGAATGCATGCCTGGGTGGCACACTATTGGCGCATCATACCAGCTCTGTAGGAGTGCATCAATACTGTAGGGTCAGCATGAGGCATGGATACTACCTCAGCAAATACAATAAATATGCAGTCTGTCAGCCTTTAAGGGCCACTAATGCAGGCACGGGCGTCGACTAGTTGACAGGTTGAGTTTGCATAGGTGTTATCTATATAATATAATATGAGGGTGAGACAATAAAGCACTTTTGCTGCCCTCTGTTGGTTCTATTTGCTATGCATAGACCTTGATTACGGAGGTGAAGTGGGACTTTGGCAAAGTTCACAGGGCATCTGACAGAGGGCAGCAAATGTCCTTTACTGTCTCACCCTTCTCATTACATATGGAAAAAACCTTCACAGACTCAGACAGGTAACCAGTCGATGCCCATGAATGCAGGAGTGCATCATGCCCATGGGTTATCATGATGCAATAATGTAGTGCTGGTGAGACTGCCCACCCTGTAGGGTTGCACGTTGCATGTGTGTAGCTCTGGTGAGCTATTGCATCATTGATTAATGTATTGTCAGTGACCTTTAAAGAGTTACAAGTTTATTTCATGTGAATAACAAAATCCCATATGGAGATAAAATTAAAGAGCCAATCGCAACATCCATGTTGAATAACATGTGTCATTCCACACCGTTGGTCATGTGACTTATTCACATGCAAATTTGCTAGTTAGGAAATAGAGGCATGGGCATGCTCCAGACTGTATTGGGACATTGAGGGGGCCTATAGGACTTGAGATCCTTCAGGATGATCGATGTATGCCATGGTCATTTATTTCTGTCTGTCTATTTACATCTCTATTAGCTCTCTGATGATGATGTCACATAGGGGTGGGTTGGTCGGCAGCGTGGCCGTTGGCAGACTGAGACATTACTTCAAGTAGATAAACCATAGCTCATTAGTAGGCTACCTGAGGTAGATAAGAGAACGGACCAATCAGAGGCATCCACCATCTTGTCGACAGCAGATGCATCTGTTGTCGACAAGATGGTGGATGCTTTTCACATTGATCCAGGGCATAAATAAACAATTTTCTGTTGTTCTATGCAGGATTAGATGCTGTATTAATCCTATCTTACATCCTCTAAGTGGCAAAATCATGTAAATGTGAGCTATTCGCCCCCAAAACACATTTGTGGCCTGCTTAATACTGGAGAGGACCACTGGACTTAGCATATTTTGATGTCAATGTCTTTACCTGAAGTAGACTAGGAACGCCTTCTCTACCCCAGGTAGACAATGAACGCCTTCCCTACCCTAGGTAGACTAGGAAAGCCTTCATTACCCCAGGTAGATAAGGAATGCCTTCCCTACCCAAGGTAGAAAAGGAACACCTTCTCTACCCCAGGTAGACAAGGAAAGCCTTCATTACCCCAGGTAGACAAGGTATGCGCTAAAAGCTAAATGGTAAATGACGGGGGACCACCCTCTAAAGTAGGTCATGAGGGGTGCGTTAGGCTGCTAACTTTTATCTCTAACTACTTCTTCCCACATGCCAGGTTCTTTGAAGATTCAGAGAAAAGGTGACTTAATGTTACAAATTTAAGTAGTATTTTTAAAGGTTTATTTTGGGGGGATTGTAGATGCAAAAATCATTGGGGGTTCGGGTTCCCAAAAAAGGTTAGTTCTTAACTCTATGTCCGTTTTGCAGTGGTACCGAACGCACCGTTCATGACCTGCTTTTGGGACTGGTCCCCCGTCATTTACCTTATAACCGCGGCCAGGTATGCCCTTGCCTACTGCAGGAAGATAGCGAACACCTTCTCTACCCCAGGTAGACTAGGAACACCTTCTCTACCCCAAGTAGACAAGGAATCACCTTCTCAAGCGTACTGTGAAAACCTTATCTACCTGAAGTGCACTATGGATGCATTATCTACCTGAGGTACACTAATGGCTGTCTACCTGAGGTACGCTGTGGACTCCCTATCTACCTGAGGTATACAAGACCTTATCTACCTGAGGTACACTATTGACACCTTGTCTACCTGAGGTGCACTATGGACACATTGTCTACCTGAGGTACACTATGGACTTGTCTACCTGAGGTACACTATAGACACTTTATCTACCTCAGGTACACTATAGCTACTGTGTACTTTGCATACACAGAAAGACAGTAGCAGGAGCTATAGTGTACCTCAGGTAGACAAAGCATCCATAGTGTACCTGAGGTAGATAATGTGTCCATAGTGTACCTCAAGTAAACAAGGAGTCCATAGTGTACCTGAGGTAGACAAGGTGTCCATAGTGTACCTCAGGTAGACAAGGTGCCCATAGTGTACCTCAGGTAGGCAAGCATTATGTTAGTCAAGAATCACCTGGATCATTTTGTCTCGTTGTCTACATGAGGTAGAGAAGGGTCTCATTGTCTACTTGAGGTAGAGAAGGGTCTTGTTGTCTGCTTGAGGTAGAGAAGGGCATTGTTGTCTACCTGAAGTAGGCAATGGTATTGTTGTCTACCTGAGGTAGAGAAGGCCTTCATTGAAAATAGCAAAGTCCAGTGGTCCCTCCAGTATAAAGCTGCTGTTCCAGTCCTGGTTCCTGATTGGTCAGTTCTATTGTCTACCTCAGGTAGCCTACTAATGAGCAGGTACTTGGCTACTTGGAGTAATGTCTCAGTCTGCCAACGGCCACGCTGCGGTTGGTCAGTGGTCATCCAACCAATCATCCTTCATATTGTATCATTATATATAGACCCAAGTGGTACTATGGCTCTTTAAGGATTCTCAGTAGGCAAAATTCAGATAAACACATTTTTGATTAATATTTAAGATATGTGACTAGACTATATATGTTTCAAATGAATTCCACTTTGAGTGATTTTGGAATCCTGTGGAATGTGAATGGAATGAAAAACGTTTTTTTCTCTTTCATAAATGGTGAAAATAGAGGAAAATAAGGATTTTGATCATATTTTAGAAAGTAGGCAACTTTGAACAGCTTTGTAGAGCTTATAATCATAATTGGAATATCAACAAACGAAAAAAAAGGTCCCCAGATACTGACTTCCAAAATACGATCCATCCACCAAAAGCAATATTCATGTCAAAATTCCTTCCCATAATGCTGTTCAAATGGAAAAAAGCTAAAAAGGTTTTTGTTCCATTCTTCCTCCATGGGCCCTGAAAACCTTCCAAAATCCGCCTAATTTGAAAGAGCTATGAAGTAATGTCATGCTGATGTATAAGCAATTGTCAACGATCAGTGAATAATTTAGGCTCGTATTCCCAGAGGTGCTTCTGCCCGCATTCAACTCGGCCTATAAGGCCTCATTTAATACGGGCAGAAGCACCTCTGGGAATACGAGCCTAAATTATTCACTGTGAGTTGACATTTGCATTTATGCCTTGGCCAACGGGTTTAAATTGCTTTAAATTCAAGAAACACTACCATATTTACTGTTTTTCAACGTGTCGAGTCGTCCTGGTTTGTTTTCATCTGCCATGATACCTTGCTCGACAAAGGAGGTCACGTGGTACGGAGCTAGCCGCTACTTTTAGTTTCGATAGAAATGTTCCTTGCGCAGGACAATATCTTCTTTTTTAACATGGTGCTAATACATGGATATACCTTAAACAATTCATAACATATTATTAAACTAGATCAATCATTCATTTTTGCGTAAAACTTGTTATAACCATACCTAAATACGAAACTAGTTAACTCTGTATAAATTTCAAAATGGCGCCGCGGAATATGCGAGGATCGTATTCCACCCCCCCATTGAATACGGCGTAAGTAGTACTAATCTATAGTGTCGTCGATATTCGCCATGGCATAAATACATAGTCTAGTCACATATTTCAATTTTGAAGCCTCGCCATGAATATGACCTTAGCTGTCGAAATGGCGTTAAACAAATATTACTCACTCACTCACTCACTCAATTTTGAAGCAATGCATCAGAATTTCAGAGAACACACAACGAAGATATTGCAGAGAAACTGTATTCACACAGGCATGTTCCTCACATTTCTAGATCCTTTTTCTAAGATCTTCTAGGGTCAATCTCATGATTGTTTCAAATCTATTGAGAGAACATATTTCATCATTACATGGGAAAGGAAGTGTTGCTAACATTTTGTTTTGCAGTATTCGGTCGTTCTCAATAAAGACAAAATGCACTATCTGGCTTCTAGATAATTTTTCTCAGAACTTCATGAATTCTAGTGGATTTCATGTTAGAAATAGAATGCATATTCTTACTTTATGATATTTATTTATTTGCAGAGAGTGTCCTTCGCTATGTTTCAGTCCTGCAAAAGTTAAACCGGGCCTGCCTAATGAGACATCTGCAGGACCGAATGTCCTGAATGGTGAAAAACTTTTCGCAAAGACTGAGTCTAAACTGAGGTAGAACACATGAATCAATAAAATTCTTTTTTAAATCTAATGAAAGGAATTTTATTGAAACATTAAGAGCTTTAGAAGCACAAAGATTTCACATCCCTCATGGTGCTTGATAGTTGGCTGTATATGGGGTCATTGCCGTAGTTCTTCCCACAGTCGTTACCGTAAATTTGGGTAAGTCCTCGACAACCACCAGCTGTAAACTCTCTGCAACAAGGAAAGGAATGTGGAAGATTTTTTTAAAAGTTGTACTCTATTAGAGAAGAAATGATTTATGATATATTTGCAAAAATGTTTGTCGAATACAGTTTTACATAAGATTACACCTGTATAAAAAAAAGAGGGAGAGAAAAACAAATATTTGTTTTCATAAACATTTGAATGGTTTTGCATTGATTGTATGACAAATTTCACATGTTCTTTTAAACCATACACAACAACACTGTAAAAGATGTCGTAAAAATAACAAAGAAATCCTCGTCCCAAAGTTGCCCGATATCCATCATTATTTTCACAGAGATGTTGTTATCTTCACAGGGATTCCTTGTACCACCGTACTGCCGCCTGTGGCTGCTTGTAAAAACTACACTGGTTCACTGCTATATAATTATGATGGTCCACTGTTCAGTTTTACAAGGATCCATGGTAGATTAAACAGTTATTTTTTACAGTGTAGAGAATTCATTACATAAATGTGTATTCACAACCTAAAAAGATAGTGACTTAGAAAACATAGGTTTTCAGATTATGTGGGATTATTTCAAAAAAAGATATTGGCCTTACTTGCAGAGAGCAGCAGGAGTGCTGAGTCCATCCATTTGCTCTGCACATTCGATGACTTCTTCATAGAACTGCATGATTCCTGGACATGTGTAGGCCCTGCTCTCTAGACTCATGGCTGACACCTAGTGGCAGAGATAGGTATTACAGATCTATCAAAGAGTCACATATAGAACAGAAGTTGTACAAAAGATGGCCGATCATCTTGTATATGTGGCCCAAAATTTACAGATCCAGACCGTAATTTCTTTTGTCTAACATTTTTACACAGTAGAGTTAAATCCTATGTGCATAGAACAAAGGTTGTGCCCTAAAGGTTAATGCACACCAGGCTACTCTCACTGTCCTATTTTCATTCACCCCTTTCTATCTTCCTGTTTTTACCAAAGTAAAAGCAGGAAGATAGCCCATGAACAGGATGTGTGGGTCAAGGTATTCCACACCAGTCGGACATGTAGCATTAAGTCTATGGTCAATTGTTATTCACATGAAATAAAATATGTGCTTACCTTGTAGCTGAGGGCTACAACTAGGAGGGTGACCAGGATAACCTTCATGTTTGTTGTTTGGTGACAGGTAGGTGTAGGTAACCTGGGGATACAATTATTGGGGAAATGTGTAAATGATTCCCACAGTTTTCAAGATCACATATTGCCTCTAAATACACGATATTCCCCATGTAAAAGACGCTCCTTGTGCATATAAGGCCCAACCCCGGCTGATCCTATAAGGAATTCCTGAAGTCAAATTATAGGTTACCTAGGGACACAATGGGAAAATATTTATGATTCACAAAAAGATCACATACTGACTCAATGTAAACCCTATTACCCACTGTAAAAGGCACACCTGGTGTATAAGGCCTTATGTAGGTGTACCTGAGGTTAAAAGGCACACCTGGTGTATAAGGCCTTATGTAGGTGTACCTGAGGTTAAAATGCGCACCTGGTGTATAAGGCCCAATGTAGGTGTACCTGAGGTTAAATGCTGGTTATTTTGTCACTCTTCCATAGTATACAGTCCCCATGTCTAGAGGTATACCCCTAAATGTGCCTGAATCTATAAGGCACAATAGAAGTCAATCTGTCCATAGGGAAAAAATGTCTCCCGGGCCATGTATTGCATGAAAATTGTCCTTATGATGTACCACGACATAGTTGGCGAATAACTCACCAGCACTATGTTGGTATGTCATTGCAACCATTCAAGACTGTATCCACACCATACTAGTATGACGAATGAATGTAGCTCTGGCGAGTTACTGGCTGCATTTAAGCATCTTCAAACAAACATCAACCCACTATGTTGGCTGGCCAATATGCATCATGCCCATTAGTCATCATGATGCATGAATATACCTCTGGCGAGTAACTCGCCAGGGCTACATTCCTGCCGACTATTAGGTTCTGGTGCTGATGCATTCACAGGTGGTCAGCATGATGCATCAATGAGATGCCTCATGTATCATGACAACTTATGAGCATGATGCATTAATGCATCAGCAGTGCTTAACTTTGTAAGTACTGCTGATGCGGGAGTGCATCATGCCCATTGGTCGTCATGATGCTCCAATGAAGTGCTGGTGAGTCTGCTCACCAGCATTTCATGCCGACCCACCGGGATGGTATCAGCCATGTAGGGTCGGCATGATGCATCAATGTAGCCCTAGCAAGTAACTCACCAAGGCTGCATTCACGCATCATGATGACTAAGGGGCATGATACATCAATGCATCAGTGGCCCTTAAAGGTTTAAGGGCTTACTGCATAGAAAACAAGCTGGTATAAATCTAACTTACCTTGTTGGTGCAGTGCTGCAGACGAGTGATGCCCTCCTCTCTGTACTACATCCTTTATATACCCCTTCTGATAGCCCGTGTGACCAAATTTACTGTTATCTCATAATTATAGATGATGAGGGAATTGACAGCAGTAATCTATATCCTATTAACCCATAAAGGGCGCTGATGCAATATTGTATCATGCCCATTGGTCGTCATGATGCAACAATGAAGTGCTGGTGAGTCTACTCGCCAGCACTTCATTGGAGCATCATGCCGACCCTCTGGGACCGAGTGCATTGACCCGTAGGTGCATGGATGCGGCACTGGTGAGTTACTCGCCAGGGCTGCATTCATGCATCATGACGTCCAAAGGGCATGGTGTATTGATGGATCAGTGGCCCTGAAAGGGTCCACACAGGTCAAATGACTGTCTGGTTAATATACAGTTAATTCTCAAGACTTTTGCCAAAATTTCACACTGTAGTACATTGTATCATACAAACTCCAAAAATGATACAACCCGAATTCAAGACAAATACAATCAAATGAATTACTTGGGATATTTCAGTACACTTTTTGTGAGTTTTAACCATACTAAATTCAGTAAATTTACCCACTTTATATGGAATGCTTGAAGCATTTTCTCTGTGTCCTAAATACACCTTACCTCCTCAACAAAATATGATACTTCCCGTTAATAATACTTAGAAACTTGCAGGTAATTCCAATACTAAATTGCACCAGTTCAGTGGCTCCACCTACAGTCAAAAACCTGTGTAAATGTTAGACAGCTTGGTGCTGTAGTAATCCGGCAGTGGTCAACAGAATTTAACCTTTTATTCCTACTTTTCTCAATGAGAGAACACTTGAAACTTAAGTCCTGTGCTATGCATATGTCAAGACTATAATGAAGAGTGTATGACGTGGTGTGAAACATGCTAAGATTTAAAAAGGGGCTTCCCAGGCCTTCTTCCATCTGTTTTTTTACTCTTTTTCTTCTGTTTTCCCAAAAATAGATGAATAAAACAGAAAACGAAAGATCCCTTTTGATCCTGGCCGAGTAGGAAAAGCACTCTATTCTACATAAATGTGAAGAGAAATTACAGTGTCGTGTTGCATAAATTTTGGCCAGGCACGTGGGAGGTGCTCCTCCAGGGGTTCTATCATAAGGCTAATAATTGGTCCCATCCCTTCAGATACCTCATAGTGCTTTAACCCTTAAAAGCCCGCTGACACACTTATGCATCATGCCCATTGGTCGTCATAATGCACCAATGAGGTGTTGGCTAGACTGCTTGCTAGCACTTCATTGGAGCTCCTGTAGGATCGGCATGATGCTCCATTGCTTCATTAGTGCATCATGAAGACCAATGGGCATGATACACTCCTGCATCAGCTGCCTTTAAATGGTTAATCCTTTAAGGCCTGATTGTGCATTAATTCATTGGTATTCATGAGGTATGAATGCATCCCTGGTGAGGTACTCCAATGAAGCACCTTGCACACATTCTGGCAGTGTTTCAACCCTGAAAACCTATCCCCGACAAGGATCCTACATCATCAACGGCCCTTAAAGGGTGAAATTCTATCTCTATCATAGCTGTGATGGCTCATAGGGGTGGGTTGGTCACTGGTCATCCAACCAATCATCATCTGCCTTCCTTATGTAACATTGATTGACCTGCATATTCTACTTTAACCCTTTAAGGGCTGAAATGCCTTAATGCATTATGCCCATTGGTCGTCACGATGATCACCAGGGCTACATTCATGCATTATGATGACTCGATAGGACTGATACACCCCCAGGGGGGGGTGGGAAAGATGCTCCAATGAAGTGCTGGCGATGACTTCAAAATGGCGATTTTGGACAAGTCTACCGGCGAGATGGGCACGTGCTTTATGGTGAATTGTACTGTATTCCTTAAAAAAGAACCATAAGATATATGCAAAGGAGTGCTCATGTGAAGAATT
The DNA here is from genome assembly GCA_949317995.1 of Acholoe squamosa. Lineage (NCBI taxonomy): Eukaryota > Metazoa > Annelida > Polychaeta > Phyllodocida > Polynoidae > Acholoe > Acholoe squamosa. Next base: position 5,369,795 of record OX439048.1, read on the forward strand.
ACTGAAGTCTATCACACACGCAGTCTAGGGGGTGTGGATGGGGTGGTCCCCCATGTCACATGTCAATTTTTCGAAAATGGCCATGTCCCCATTTCAACTTTAAGAAATGGCCATGTCACCATGTCGATTTTAAGAAATTGTTCATGTCCCATGTCACTAAGCGTAAAATAGCCCATGTCGATCATAGTGGTCCACACCCATAGTCTATTTGCTGCATTGCACTCTGCCCTGCAGCCCATACAACTGTAGTGTTCTACCCCTCGATGCTAATCGAATCTTTCGATAGACAACGAAGAACAACTATTCAGGTTCCAGTTAAAACTTTATTGTCAATAACGCATAGGCATCAGCCGTTCTCGATGACAGTTTACAGGTAGTAGTGTTTGAACTACTAAGCACTTTCGACACTAGACGACTAGCACAGCCTTCTAGTGTCTATATTAATCAAGCCACATATACCTTCTCTGTGCAACAGCACAGAGAAGTATTACAACATGGTAGTCGGGCAGCCGCCGACCATCGCTCACGATGGTTCATCAGGACTGGACTGACCCTGAGGAAGGCCGTACAACAGCCTTATATACACCAGAGTTGAGGGCCACGTGACCATGTGGTGACGTGGCGCTTGACTCCAGCGCCCCCAGGCGTCAGGTAAGAGAGGTGCTCTCGACGTCGCCCACGAGGACCACGAAGATACCTCCAGGATGACTGGGGACCACCACACCACTAATACTGTATTTCCTCTTTTAGAAGCTCTGGCTTATAATGTTCCAAGTACTTATATTTGAGGCTTATTTCACTAGAAGATATACTCTGGCCCCTTTACATATCTATAAAATTTATTGTATGATTCTACCTGGTCATTTAATTTTACAGGGATCATGTAGATATTTCATTTAAAAGTGAAATCATGATTGAAAATGTGATCTGAATTGGATTTGCGTCCCATACCCAGGCTTATATTCGGGGCCCGGCTTATATTAGACCCAGCGCCCCTTTTGAGCAGACTTCCAAACGGAGCAGGCTTTATACATGTATATGAGGGCAGGCATCTATTCGAGGAAAAACGGTAGACTGTGCATGTGATACATCTCAGTCGTCCTTCATACGCCTGTACCTTTGCTTATTTACTTCACCTGTGCGACTCCCACCATGTCCCTTTTCCACACCATTGAAAATTATATACATTTGTAATAACCACCGGACATGTTTAGTAGTCTCCATTTTTAACCCTTTAAACAGTCTAGACTGTCTTGCTACCACACATACAGTCTGAGCACCCTGTAGGTATTGAGAAGAGTATTGTACTGGACACCTGAGCCATACCACAGGCAGCCCCCAGCAGGTTGCAATGGGAGAGCCCTAAACCGGTCATTTTCGGAGTGATGTGGACTGCATTCTAATCACAGAATACTATTTTTGATCTCATCAATCACATTCTACATGTCTTAAGTATAAAATACACCCAGATTTTACTTTTGCCAGATGAATCAATATAGTTAAAATCACTCATGAAAGTGGAGCATCTTCTGAATAAATCACATTTCAGACAATTGATCATTGTGGAAAACTGGCAACGTAACTGATACTGTTTTTTTCTTTTACACTACAAGGAAGTGTATAGGCTTAATGGTGAAATATAATCATGATCTGGATGTGGGTTCTTTATTGTGTAGAAGTTATGGCAATGTAATCATAGCTGGTGGTTTTGGTAAATTCAAAGCATAATCAAACCTGCAATACTATCAATTAATCTAAACTTTATACTTTCTCTCTAAGTACACACATCCCCTTTCATAATCAAACCAGTGTAACAGCAAAAGCAGCTTTTGAACTCATGGAAAAGGGGCTGTGTTTAATATAGAGCATATTCAATTATTTGTTCCAAATGCCCACATGATCAGAGTTCTGCTATGGACAAACACAACGATAAACATTGAACTTTCTTTCACTTTTGAAATGCAAATGTATAGATAATCCTATGTTCTAGAAATGAAGTAATTCTGGATGTGGGAACTAAAGATGGTTGTGAAACAAACACATTAATGACGCACCAATGTAGGCACTTACCTATTTTACAAAACTTTATTCTTTGAATTTTATCTATTCAGCAATGGAAAGAGCTAATAAAAAGAAGTGGATTTGTCTTTTGAATGAAGTCTTTATGTCAATTTAAAGGGGAATTATGACTGGTTAAAGATGCCAAATCAAAGCTATAATTCTGCCATAGTTAAGAGTTTAAATAGGGTCCAAATTTGTGATCAAGCAAGTTGAATGCAGGAGAATGTAGTTCACTTCTATCACTATTTTTAATGATTTTCTGTTTTGAGAGGCTAGATTATGCCTAATATTATGGATATTGATGGGTATTATCCCTGTATAATAATTGAAAATGGTTTATTTAGACTCAAGTTTTCCCCCAATTTTAGCAGTCAACAAGAATCGCAGCAGAATTGTGGGGTCCTTTCCGAGAGTTTGAATAGTCATAATTTCCCTTTAAATTGACATAAAGACTTCATTCAGAAAGCAAATCCCCTTCTTTTATCATACCTACCCATTGCAAAACAGATATAATACATAGGATATAGTATTGGAAAACAGGGAACTCCCTAACATTGGGAAGCTGGATTGAATCTCTGAGTGAACCACACATCACAATTTTGGGGCTGTCTGTCAAACATCCGGAGGCCCTTTAGAAATAATAAGTCTAAACATTTTCTACACCATTTTTAACCAGAGAACACATGCAAACCATTCTTTTTTATGTGCTATGTCATCTTCATATCATAAAATGGTTTTAAAATTTTGGTTCAGCTTAAGTGTGGAGAATGATTTTCATCTCTGTACCTGATCTTAAATTAAGAAAAATGCACCCAATAGATCTCTTCAAGCCCTATAAAATGGTACCTTGGTTGTACTGATACTCCTATGAATAGCTTTAAAATCAATTAGGAAAGAGTCTGCTCGCGAGTACTTTATTGGAGCATCATACAGACCCTCAGTTAGACTCTCACACAATCCGTGAGGTGGCATAGTTATCGTAGTGGCCTTCCTATGGACTGTACACCAATGGCGCCATTTTGAATTTATAATGAGGAGGGGTAAGGTTTTCTACCCCTCAGAGTTAGGTAAACAGGAAGTGGCTGATGTCTTGTTTACATGTGTTCAATTAATGTACTATAATAATCATTGGGGTGAATGAAGTAAATGGTGGGTTAGAACAGGTTTAGATGTACATCTTTTCTAAAAATGAAATAAAAGTACCCCAGAATAATTGATCCCTGGTCATTGAAAACAAACTCCCTTGGGGTTCACCTTTCAGGGTCATAGCTTTGAATCTGGACCTATTTTTAGATAGCCAATGAGATTATTAACAGCAATGACATCACCTGCCTATGAAGTGGCCGTATCCACCGTGGGGTGTTTCAGAAGCCGGACATGATAATGAACATTAAATATCTGTTTCTAAAACTGTTAGATTCTAAACTTACAACTGCAACCATTATCATCTCTCACCAGTCATATAGGTATAGACACAGTAAGGTAATGGTAATGCTTTAGAAACACATGCAGGTATAAGCCTACAATCACTATTAAAACTGTTATCATATCTCCTTATGACCGGCTGTAAACATTACCTGCTTCTGAAACACCCCACTGGGGTTCCCTCAGTGGCTGGCTGGCCCTAAACACGGAGTATTAGGGCCAATGTAGCAGGCAAACCCTCAATGTGTATTAACCCCATAGCATCAGCATGGTGCATGAATGTAGCCCTGGCGAATTACTCACCAGGGCAGCATTCATGCATCATGACTACCAATGGATATGATGTATTAATGCAGCAATGGCTCTAAAAGGGTTAACACATTAATGATGAACCAATGAAGTGCTAGAAAGTCTGCTTGCGAGCACTTCATCAGAGCATCATTCAGACCCGTCTGGAGTGTAAAAAGCCATGTAGGGTCAGTAAGATGCTCAAATGTGGCCCTGATGAGCCTCACCAGCGCTGCATTAATGCATCATGACGACCAATGGGCATGATGCATTAATGCATCATGACGACCAATGGGCATGATGCATTAATGCATCATGACGACCAATGGGCATGATGCATTAATGCATCATGACGACCAATGGGCATGATGCATTAATGCATCATGACGACCAATGGGCATGATGCATTAATGCATCATGACGACCAATGGGCATGATGCATTAATGCATAATGACGACCAATGGGCATGATGCATTAATGCATCATGACGACCAATGGGCATGATGCATTGATGCATCATATGCATCATGACGACCAATGGGCATGATGCATTATTGCATTAGCGGCCCTGAAAGGGTTAATGTTTTAAAACCCATTCATCAATTGGGCACACAACCCCCAGGACTCAGTTGACACAAGTGGTCTACCTAGAGTATGCCCACTTGGAATAAAATGTATTTGTTATTGTGAGATAGGGTTAGGGTAAAGAGGAAAATATTGTAAATGGTAAAAAAACAACAACATTTGAAAGCCTCTCTTGAATGTTCAAAAAACATTTGGAAGGAAACCGTTTGAGAAACACATTGAAATATGTTTGTTAGTTACCTTTTTTAATTAAAAAAAAATGATTGTCTTTCAATGAACATTAGGAGAGCTTCTTTTTTTGAGTGCACAGGAGAATGCTCCCCCCCCTTTTTTTTTATTTTGAACAAATGTTCGCAGAACACAAAAGTAACATTTTGTTTACATTAAGAGGAACTGGTTATTCAATGTTTGTACCTTCAGTGGGAATGGAGTGTGGCCAGAAAGATATTTCACCTTTTTTTCAGGAGAAATTAGAAAAGCCTTTGCGTTACTATAAATGGAAGGCTGTGAAATCTCATTTTCAGATTTCAAAATGTGTTTCCGGTGTCAGTATATTTCATACATTTTCATACCCAAATCCCTTTACCCTTACCGTCTGAATGTTAAGAAATATGTCTTTGTTTGGTGTTTTATTTTCTTTCTTTTCTTTGCTTGTGAGAAGTGAGAAGAAGTATGGGCAGCACATAAGCAGGAGAGTAGATGAGAAGGAGAGTACCACACGCAAGAAAATAATGAATAAATGAATACCGTAGCAGAATACCTGCCCCACTCTCCAAGATCAATACATTGATTTTGTGCAAGACGTTCCACTACCACTACCTCACAACTCAGACTCCAAACACACTGTAGACACACTCGGTCCAAGTTTAGGCTAAGACGGGCTGAATTAAGAGCCAAAGTATTTACAGGGTTCATAACTCATAATGGACGGTGTTAAGAAGATTTCGGCAGTAGTTTGTATTCTATGCTTCATGTTTTTTTTAAATTTGTTACAAGGATGGATAACTCATCATTACTGTAAGTACAAGAATGTAATATAATATACATCTACATGAACAGCCCACATATAATAAGGCACAGTTTAAATGCATATCAATCAGAGGCGTAGGAAGCAAATCTTCATTGGGTGGCCCAGCATGAGCCCCAACACAACCACCTTAAAACTGTTAGCTCAAGCATGATTATGCCAGAAATTTAATTTTTGATGAAAGTAAGATCTGATTTGAAGCTCAGGCCCTTAGATGGTGTTATTTTTGGGACTCTAAATTCTCGGACCTACAGTTCCTTTTCCTATTTGTTTTTTTAATAAATGCCTCACCCCTCTTTTTAACTTAAGCACGCAGACCATTTATTGTTGATATATTGATATATTGCCGATCATTAATTGACTTTTTTCACTCCACAGATTCTCCCTTGTCACAAAGTATATCATCACAACACCAAGATGCAAAATGCCATGCTCGCGATTTACAGAATAAGAATCTGATATCAACATTATACAGAAATGTGTGTCAGACAGACAATGCCAGCATCTATGACCACAAGCCATGGATTCAGTTTAAATCTATTGTTCTCGTTATTCTCTTTAACAACCCCATCTACACAAATGTACCTGTGTTGGAAATGATCCACCGACCCTTCTTTCCAACAATTGTCTACTGTATTTCTAACTATGAAAAACAGCAGGAATTAGAGAAATGGAATTTGACAATAATATCCTATAAATCGAGCCCAAAAGGTCCTGGAAATCAGAATTACATATGTGTAGATTATGTGCATCAGCTTGGCCTAAAGGCAGATGGGTTTTTCTTCTTGGCTGATGACACACTGGTTAGTCTGCCAGCTCTTGGTAAATTCTCCAAGAACCCACTACCAGCAATTGCTCATGGACTGCCAAAACATGTGTGTGACATCAAAAAGCCAGCTGCATGTTGTTTCAACTATACACATTACAGACATGCTGCAAAGGAAATGACTTCACTGCGCAAAACACTTTCCAAGACCCCAAATGACACACTTGGTTTGAAATGTGACCAAAATCTGCAGAAACTGACAGGTGTCAAGGATCCCTTAACAGTTTCTCCACCTGATATTTACTTCATACCAGCCTCCTACATGCAGGATGCAAGCTACTTGTTCCGTCTTTACCATGCTCATGAAGTATTCCTGGAGGTAGCGTTACTACATGTATTCGCCTGTCTCGCCTATCCCCAAACCCCATTCCCTCTGACAGGGAAGCACATGTTTGGTCCTGACCGGGGTGACTTTACCAAAATGGCACCTCATGTTGTATCTTGGGGTGCAATGTGGGTGCACCCCTTTAAATTATCACCTTTAGTCAAAAGGGAAACCAAATATGTGAAATACTTCTGTGAGACCTTCATACCTTTCCTCCATCAACCACCAAAACATAATGGTTTGGGGAATAAGTGAAGTTTGAATTGTTTGATATTGCATTTATGAAAATGTATAGAAGACCAGAGAGGTATTACCAGTTAAGTGCAATTGCTATGTATCTATCTAGCAGATTTTACAATCGGTAGATGTGTCCGATCAAGCTATTGTCAATGGACGATTCTGGGTATTACAATTATTCAATATATATTTACTTTTTCACCACTGGGTTTATCCAGAGCTCTGCTTACAAGCCTACTTACACCCCTAGGCTATTCTTAACCTGACAGGGTGAGTGACTCACTCACCCCCTGTCCTCCTCCGGTGGGCACCCCCAGGCTCCTCCTGTGGATCCCCACTGGAAGACATGATATCACACACTATTTTTAGCCTCACCTGCCCAGGTGACTCACTCCTGAGAGCAGCTCCCTCCTCCTACTCCGGATTAGACTGGATCTAACCAGATTGGGACTGAGCTACTCATCCCCCAGACTGAGTCACCCTACACTTTTAGAATCACAATCCCAAGCTGCTCCTATAAATACCCATGGAACCAGCTTGGGGGTATCTTAGTCTGCTCCCAGACCTAGAGGCTACATCACCCTGTATTAAGGCATATGCTTAGCAGGATAAGCTTGGTGAGTGATCGTGCTGTACCATCTTATGATCACTCTGTATCACCAATACAATAAAGCTGGATCAACTGAAGACCTCTGAGTTTCTGTCTTTCCTCACTAATGGACACTTAACGGTCTATTGACACTATGGTAACCAAAGTGGTTCAGAGAGCATCATACCTTGGTAGTGGTCAAGGCTTAACTAACTCTTAATCGGGACACATTTATTGCTTTGTTGGAAAACACATGTAAAAGGACTTCAATTTGGAATTATTTTAGTCTCTTTATTATACAAACATTTCTGTTAGATGTATCTTGGATTTAATTTTTACTTAAATCTGCTTCTATTGTGTAACACAATATCATTTTGAACTTTTGATGTCACAGGGGGTTTCACATAACCATTGGTTGGTATTTGGTCTCTGAAATAAAGGCTTTTTAAGCTAGTCTAAAATAAGCTCTGGTTGTGAGGTGAGATCAAAATGGAATTCCCTGTCCTTTCATCATTGATACGTCAGAGGCCTTTCACCCTCTGTTGGCTTTCAAAGTTCAACAATTTAAAGTTAAACATTCAACCATGTATTAAAACATTGTGCACATCCATCTGCTTATAATTAAAGTCACTAGATGAATCCTAGTGATGATCCCCCTGCAGATTGTCATACAGCACAACAATTATTCAAAACCAATGTACATACGGGAAATGTCAATTTAAATTGTGCCTGAAAGTTAATGGAGGGAATTCCCTCCTCTGTAATCTCCAATAACAGATACTGTGTAGTCCAATTACATTTTGATATGATGTATAGTTTGATGATCGGTGTAATACTATAAAAACCCACGTATAAGCCACAGCTTGCATAATATTTTGGACAAAGGGGGCTTGATTGTAAAGGAATCAATGGAATCCAGGCTTAATTATGAAAATGGGCAGAATTCCATCTGCATTCCAGGAAACCCCCAAGGGAATCCCTTAAATGACGTCACACATGCGGCAATGATGTCACACATACGGAAAATAGGCAGGATGTAATGTGGTACATATACAGAGTTATTTGTTCTTGTCTTGTTCCTTTTTTATTTTGTTTTGGGAGGGGGGGGGGGTAAAGGGGGATTAGACTACCACCATGTCAGTTCATATTACTAGAAAGGCTCAAAGGCTTGAAGCCCTTAAAGAGTTAACACAGGGGCACAGCTGGATGTACATTTCATCATGGTCTTATCTCTAACCATTTAAGGGCTGTAACCATTCAGGGATAGCTTCATAAAATGTATCCCTGTTTCCAGCAGGATTTACCAATATATCAATCCATCCACCTTGCACTGAAGGTCTATCCACGCCTTATGTGCAAGGTGTTAAGGTAGGTGGTACATTTATTCCTTTCTCTTGAAAAGGAAAATTCTGATTACCTCGTGCAAAAGACACACACCCAACTTATTACAGTGCACTTAGATAAAAAAAAAGCCAATCAGACTGTCCAGTTATGTTCAATATATATAAGTATTATTTATGCATGCCCACACCCCCCCCCCCAAAGAAATGGTAGCATTAGAACTTATCTGTAGAGCTAATTCAAATAATAGATCAATGCAATGGAAATTATGGTTATAGGACATCAAGAGTACCATGACCGTGAGTCAAGTTAGTAAATTCAGGGGCGTAGGAAAAGGGGGGCCAGGGGGGCCTGGGCCCCCCAATCATGAAGGAGGTGGGGCCTGAGTATGTCTGGCCCCCCCCCCCCAATATTTTCCAAGAACTCATAAACACAATGGAAAAGAAGCTAAAACTTTACATCTCAAATTAGATTATTATGGTGATGTCATGGGGGTCTGAGCCTAAAGTCAGATCCACAATTTACCAAAAAATCACTTTTCTATATAAATTCTAAATACGCATATATATATAGACGCCATCACGCATCAGCCTACAATTCAAGGTAGTCACGATGGTGCCCTTGCCAGGCCCCCCAAATGAAAATTTTGCTTCCTACGCCTCTGAAATTGCAATATATCCAAAGTCCACCGTTTTCTCAGGGCCGATACCTGCACTATGTCACACCTCCAGAATGAATATCAATCACAATTGTAAATACAGTATACTGTAATAAAGCTTATAATTCTTTTGGAAAAGAGTGGGTGCCCTAAAAGGAATAAAGCCCTTACAGAGTTAACACAGGGACTCGGCTGGATGTAGATTTCATCGTGGTCTCATCTCTAACCATTCAGGGACAGCTTCATAAAATGTATCTAATTTTAAGCCATTTCCAGCACGATTTACCAATTAATTTTTCTGTTCACCTTGCATGTAAGGTGCACTCCAACCTCAGCCCAATCATATAAACCACATACGGACCTAGAAATGATATATATGGAGGAAAAAGGGCGGTTAATAGGATACCACTTGAATTATTCAGAGCTCCATATACAGAACTTATGTGGGATTTTCACTTTCCATATCTGGAACAAAAACACCTTTTTGGTCGTATCTGGATGCAGAACTCTGTATCCACTGAGCCAGGATGCGGAAATCTGAGTAAAAACAGTTTTAGACATATGGGGGCTTTATGTGACATATGGACCCCCGTATGTATGAGGAAAAACAGCGTCCATTAGTTTAAACACAGGCGCATGGGGGGAGGAGATCATATCCCTGTATACCATGCAATGCATCAGTGGACGTCATATCCCTGTATACCATGCAATGCATCAGTGGACATCATATTCCTGTATACCACACAATGCATCAGTGGACATCATATCCCTGTATACCACACAATGCATCAGTGGACATCATATCCCTGTATACCACACAATGCATCAGTGGACATCATATCCCTGTATACCATGCAATGCATCAGTGGACGTCATATCCCTGTATACCATGCAATGCATCAGTGGACATCATATGTATACCACACAATGCATCAGTGGACATCATATCCCTGTATACCACACAATGCATCAGTGGACATCATATCCCTGTATACCACACAATGCATCAGTGGACATCATATCCCTGTATACCATGCAATGCATCAGTGGACGTCATATCCCTGTATACCATGCAATGCATCAGTGGACATCATATGTATACCACGCAATGTATCAGTGGACATCATATCCCTGTATACCACGTAATGCATCAGTGGACATCATATGTATACCACGCAATGCATCAGTGGACATCATATCCCTGTATACCACCCAATGCATCAGTGGACATCATATGTATACCACCCAATGCATCAGTGGACATCATATCCCTGTATACCACCCAATGCATCAGTGGACATCATATCCCTGTATACCACCCAATGCATCAGTGGACATCATATGTATACCACACAATGCATCAGTGGACGTCATATCCCTGTATACCATGCAATGCATCAGTGGACATCATATCCCTGTATACCACACAATGCATCAGTGGACATCATATTCCTGTATACCACCCAATGCATCAGTGGACATCATATGTATACCACGCAATGTATCAGTGGACATCATATCCCTGTATACCACACAATGCATCAGTGGACATCATATCCCTGTATACCAAGCAATGCATCAGTGGACATCATATCCCTGTATACCACCCAATGCATCAGTGGACATCATATCCCTGTATACCATGCAATGCATCAGTGGACATCATATCCCTGTATACCATGCAATGCATCAGTGGACATCATATGTATACCACACAATGCATCAGTGGACATCATATCCCTGTATACCATGCAATGCATCAGTGGACATCATATCCCTGTATACCATGCAATGCATCAGTGGACATCATATCCCTGTATACCATGCAATGCATCAGTGGACATCATATCCCTGTATACCACACAATGCATCAGTGGACATCATATCCCTGTATACCATGCAATGCATCAGTGGACATCATATCCCTGTATACCATGCAATGCATCAGTGGACATCATATCCCTGTATACCACACAATGCATCAGTGGACATCATATTCCTGTATACCACCCAATGCATCAGTGGACATCATATCCCTGTATACCACCCAATGCATCAGTGGACATCATATCCCTGTATACCACCCAATGCATCAGTGGACATCATATCCCTGTATACCACCCAATGCATCAGTGGACATCATACCTGTATACTACCCAATGCATCAGTGGACATCATATCCCTGTATACCACACAATGCATCAGTGGACGTCATATCCCTGTATACCACGCAATGTATCAGTGGACATCATATCCCTGTATACCACGCAATGTATCAGTGGACATCATATCCCTGTATACCACGCAATGTATCAGTGGACATCATATCCCTGTATACCACGCAATGTATCAGTGGACATCATATCCCTGTATACCAAGCAATGCATCAGTGGACATCATATCCCTGTATACCACCCAATGCATCAGTGGACGTCATATCCCTGTATACCACGCAATGCATCAGTGGACATCATATGTATACCACGCAATGTATCAGTGGACATCATATCCCTGTATACCACGCAATGTATCAGTGGACATCATATCCCTGTATACCACCCAATGCATCAGTGGACGTCATATCCCTGTATACCACGCAATGCATCAGTGGACATCATATGTATACCACACAATGCATCAGTGGACATCATATCCCTGTATACCACACAATGCATCAGTGGACATCATATTCCTGTATACCACACAATGCATCAGTGGACATCATATGTATACCACACAATGCATCAGTGGACATCATATCCCTGTATACCACACAATGCATCAGTGGACATCATATTCCTGTATACCACCCAATGCATCAGTGGACATCAAATCCCTGTTTACCATGCAATGCATCAGTGGACATCATATCCCTGTATACCACACAATGCATCAGTGGACGTCATATGTATACCACCCAATGCATCAACGGCACTCTCATCAATGGCTACTGACAGTTTAGGACCAACATTCACGTAGAAATCATTTAAAATTTCAAGCACTTTACTAGCTGGTAGGGGGCAGCCATCACTATCTCTCAATTTGATCTCAGGCATGTCAGGGGGACATTTCCACAACCTATTAGCCCGATTCCAAAAATATATAAGGGTCACCCCTCACATTTGTTTAGGTCATATAGTATTTCTCTCCTTGCTGCTTGGTGTAATTTAGTTTTTATTAATTTATCTAGAGCCAGATATGGGTTAGGTTGATTTTCCAAATCTTCAACAGTAAATTCCTTTTACGGGTAGATAGCATTCTTACTTCTGGGGTGAAGCCAGCAGGAGGGTTATCAGTCACTTTAAATTCAGTTTAAATTTCATTGTAGAACCATGTAGGGTCAGTTAGCACATCTCCTCCCGGGTCCCATACCCTCTCATTGCAGCCCTCCTGTACCCAAACCTCGTTGTATCGTTGGTACTTTCTACCCTTGATTTGTATTTGACCTTTTTTGGGTGTGTGCTTTTTTTTTAACTGCTAGCCCAGGCATGTGGTCCCCAAAGATCTCACAGACCACACCATGCTAACTTACATGTCTTGTATTACGATAAATATGGTCCAAAGTAGACCAACCTCTAGGATGGATGTGTGGAGTGTGTAGGTACTTCATTTTATTTCTATGTAGGAAGGATGACATGGTCTTGAATTTATGACAATTTCTTGAATTACTATTTACATCTAAATCACCTCGTACCCAAAATCTCCTGGTGTTTAGCTTCCTTGCTCTTGATGATTTCAGCAAGCTGTTTATAACTGACCTTGACATTTCCATTAGGTGGATGGTACACAGTCAAAATTACCTGGTTTTCTTTACCTGGGAACTTTGTTAATACACCAACTCACTCCAAGTCCTTGTTGCATACATTAAAGCTTGCAATGTCAAGACCAGTGATGGTGGTTGAATTTAGGAGGTGAATGAATCATTAAGTATGCCCCTTTAAATTTACCGTGGCAATCGTTCTTGACATCGAGTGCTCCACAGACATGTGACACAGACCACCATATTAAAATTGAATTCCCTGCTCAGTTCATCATTGAGCATTACCGGTACATTCTGTCAACCTTCCAGCAATGTAGACACCCTGGAGGGCTGGCAGGATACAGAGTTTTAGCCCCAGTCTGCATCATGACGACCATCCAACCAATCATCCAACCAATCATCATCTGCCTTCATTATGTAACATTGATTGTCCTGCCTCAATACCTCATAAGGGCACCCCAGGCAATATAAGGAAACACACCATCAGGTTGTCTATAGATAAACACCATATCAGACTACCTCCTGCACTAGATAATTCTGACATGTAGACTGAGGGCTACTAACTTGCCATACTAACATGCCCCATTTGTTAGATATGGGAATTACATTCTATCAAAGTTATCTTGCAAAAGGTGTATGTTAAGAGTCTCTAAGTTACAATGTTATCAATTTTGCCTGGTTTAACTAGTTATTAGTCAATCTACAACAATATATCCACATTCTCTCCAAACAGCAGCCTGTCTGGAATTATAATACAATATTTGATGAATATGGAATGCAGTAGTTGCAGAATATTTTTGTTGTCCTTGTATTTTTTCAGTTTAACTAGTAACATCAACCTTTGAGTATTTATTTAACACACCTGTGTGTGATGCCCTATATTGATATAACCTCACAAGGAGTTATATATAATTGTGTGTCTAACATAGATAGGATTGCAGTGTCTGTCTAACATAGATATAGAGAGATAACCTTTCAGTAAGGTGACCTTTATTACTGTGTTAGGACATAAATGTGAACCTCATGATCCTATTCATGTCAATTAACCTCACCATCCTATGAATCCATATCAGACGCACATAGTACAAGGGTATTCCTTATGAGGTCCTATCCATATCAGACACACACAGTACAAGGGTACTCCTCATGAGGTCCTATCCATATCAGACACACACAGTACATGGGTACACCTTATGAGGTCCTATCCATATCAGACATACACAGTACAAGGTAATCCTGATGAGGTTCTATCCATGTCAGACACACACAGCACAAGTGTATTCCTTATGAGGTCCTATCCATATTAGACACACACAGTCCAAAGGTACTCCTTATGAGGTCCTATCTATATCAGACACACAGTACCTGGGTACTCCTTATGAGGTCATATCCTTTCAGACACACACAGCACAAGTGTATTCCTTAGGAGGCCCTATCCATATCAGACACACACAGTACATCAATACACCTTATGAAGTCTATCCATATCAGACACACCCAGTACATGGATATTCCTTATGAGGTTCTATCCATGTAAATCTGTCCATGTAGGGTCAAGGAAGGATATATAAGACACACAATTATGCACCACCTGTTCTTATGAGGTACTCACAATGTAGGATTATGAACATTACTTGAAATCTAGAAATCTTTTTTTTTTTAATTTAAGCTATTGATAATGCCCATAGGTTGAAGGAATAAACATGCCCCCATCATAGTAAAGCTAACTAGCTGCAGTTAAATGAACCCAGCATACTGGGTCATAATACCAATGTTTATCTAATTAATGAGTGGCAGATGGTCTTTGGGGAAGGGGTGAAGTTTCAACTATCCCTCTGCTGGCACTGAACCTCATAAGGGCAAAGACACACACACACACACACACACACACACACACACACACACACACACACACACACAATGCATTTGTAAACTAGCACTGAGAGGGTGAAAAGGGCCATATCATAGATATTATAAGACTAACAAGCTTGCTGACAGGATCATAAGAGCAAAAGGTTTTCAAATCCTAATAGCTCTACACACATTCATTTATCCATTCACAGCTTTGTACATTCTTAGAAAACATAAAACGTGTTTTCAAGTCAATTTAATTTTTAGTTAAAGAAGGACATAAAGTGCATCTCAGGTATGAGCATTGTGGTGTTTGATGTTTTGTCACTAATAGACACAGAGGGGGTTTTGTCAATTTTGGGTTCAGACACACCAGATATACCTAGGTTGGCCCTGTGAGGTTGTATCCATGTAATATTCACACACATAATTTTATATAGGTCACCTTTGTGATATCTCCCCAAATGTCAGTTATAAAGTTGATCTTACTTAAGTTGTATTCTTGTAAACTGAAACCCTGGTTACTATCGTAACTAGGTCATCTCTGCTGTAGTGTGATGTTTATCTGACTAATGATTGCCAGATGTTCTCTGGGAGGGGAAGCCTTCACTCTACCTCATAAGGAGAAACACTCCATCTTAGTGAGACACACATATTTCTGTACATAATTCTACACAAAGCTCTATAGACAATATTTAAGGGATGATGTGCAATGATCTTTCATCTGACCATGGGAACATCATATAGATGGTATATGAGTTAGTGTCAGGAAAAAAGTGTACAAATGCCAAAAAAACATGGTTTTGGCCTTTAGCCATAGAAAAGAATATGCCTATCCTATCTATTTATATCAGTTTGGGTGGATGTTGGTTGAAAATTTTGCTACGCTCAGTTGAGTGTAGAAATTTACACACCACATAAAAAAACCTTGTAAGGGGTTGAAATTGGTATCAAGATTTTAGCTGTCAGTCCAAAGGTCCCTGATTTGTGGTTCAGAATATTTATGCATGTTTCAATGAAAGAGCAGGAAAAACTGTGAAGACAGATATAGACAATGTCTTCAGTCTTCACCATCTTTGGGTTTAAGTTTAATCTATAGAGTGTCAAGTTATATCAATTATGCAATGTTACTTTTGGAATTCCAAGCCAATTCCAAATCTTGAGGATTGGTTATTTTGAGCATGGGTAATTTCAATGCCTCAGGATACCCAATTGTGGGGGAAAGAAAGTGGATTGGTTATTTTGAGCATGCTTGCTACCATGTCCAGTAGGCAGGTTTCCCTCCAAAGTGCATGTTTCATCAAAGACAGCTGGAAAACTGTTGATTAGAGATGAGTACATGAAATGGGTGAAGGTCATTATGAAAAGTGGCCCCAAATATGATACAGCCTTTGGCCATTCATATAGAGTGTTTTATTTCAGTTTTTTTTGCGCACTGCAAAAATCAAGTTTATCTATTTTGCAATGTTATGCTTGGAATTCCAAGCCAATTCCAATGCCTCAGGATACCCAATTTTGGTTTGTTCCCCTGATCACCAAACATGAATGGAGGGTGGGGAGTTTGTTATATGTGACACGATCTACGAAAAAGGCCCTTAGTGCAGGGTGCTTTAAGGTCCCTATTCCCAGTACATGTACATAACATATATAGCCTATATGCCATCAATGTCTTTGTGAAGACCGATAGCTCTTTCATATATCATTTTAATGTCATACACATTTTAATTGATCAGCCATCTTTATGTGCTTATGAGATAGAGACGTCATTACAACTTTCTTACTGAGTCTGTTAAGGAATCCTTTAGGTCAAGTCTTTTCAAATGCATCTGTTTAATTTTTCCTGCTGATCCTCACAGAATTTCCTGCATTTACAGACAGATCCACCTGGACCCACCTTTTTATAGCAATATTCACTCGAGTGCAAGACAGCCATCTGACATCAGTGTCATGACCTTAGTGGGCCATGGGGCTGACTACTACATTTAAATATCTCAGATATTGTCAAGAAATTGTCCATTACTTTTTGAAAAATATTTTTTTTTACATATTTTTTTTCATAAAAGGAGTGATCCAGCATATTAGTCATTATGATGCTGTCATGAAGTTCTGGGCCTGCCATTAAAGTCCCAGAGCATCATGCTGATGCTCTGGGACAGTATCAACCCCATAGCGTTGGCATGAGTGTATCCCTGGCGTGTTACTCTCCAGGGCTGCATTCATGACAATAAGAATCACTGGGTATGATGCATTATTGCATTAGTGACCTTAAAAGATTTGAAATCATCATTATTTACAAAATATGGGGGAAAATGCCAAAAGTAATCAAACTTACAGATGTAGAGTTAGCAGAGGTATTATTTGAAAAAAAAAGAAGTGAAAAGTATTGTTTATCCCCCTCTAACATTGGGGTGGGGAGACACCCAACTAGCCCCATGTGTTTATGTGTCCTCCTGGTCACCAAACACACAGCACCACGCGATGTGTGATGTAATGTAGGAACGTCCTGGATCAGGATGGTCTGAGAGAGGTTATTCCCGGGACTGTGAGGCCATCATAATGTTGAATGTTAAGAGGGTCAATTCAAGCTTGTCTTGTAGCACTTGTTTGTCTTTTGAGTATGATTTGATTCTTGGTTTTATCTCTTGTTTATGCTGAATTTGCTGAAGTTGTTTTGTTTCAGATATTCCCTAGGTTTCGGAGCAGCACCAATTATCCCTTCTAGTCTGTACCAAAGCCTCATGTGCCATCTACAGCCATGTCACTCCATATGCTATTAGATATACCAGCACTGTGATGCAAAGTATGCTGCCTCTTCATGAAGCCTTCTCTGATATCATCAGGCATTTCATATATGAACCTTGAATAGTGCATCCCTTGCATAATGAATGTTACCAGCACCAAAAGGCATTGGAAAAATCTCATCTCATTAGACAGGGCATAACACAAAATTAATTCAAAATGGCTGCCACATACAAAATTCTAACTAGCATAAATTGTTCCAATGACCTGAGAAATGCACTTTCGGAACTTGATTCAAAGTAGAGGTACCCTTTTCGATATCTTTATAGTATTAAACTCATTCAGGGCTGGGTTTCTTCCAGGATGAAAGGTATTTCTTCCTGGACAGTGGAAAAGACCTGGGAGAAACCTATTTTGTACGGTTTCTTCAAGGTGTAGGGGCCAGCAGTGTTGTATATATACTAGTGTGGATCATCCGAGAGATGTGCTTGTGTGGTGCTCGTTCCTTCTATGCCAACCAAGTGTCGTTTGGCGATACCCGTTTAGTACAAGAGGGGGCAGCACCACGCCTCGCATCTAGCTCCTACTAAGGAGCCGGACGATCAGCAGAAGGGGACTGGACCTAGTCCAGTCAAGACGTGTTTATATTCCTTCTCAGAATAAAGTCCATCCGAACAGATGGGAAGCTAAGGCCTTTGCCCAACCCGAACCTTTCGTGTTGTGTGCTGCTTGTAGTGATTAAGCGAGCCTAAGAGCCACCCAATTCAACATATAGAATGAACCGTTACACTGGTGCCGTGACCAGTTGGTTGGGGGTGGAGTGTAGCCATTCGGCCGAAAGCTGCGGAAGACGAGATGCGAGTTCCTCAAGCTTAGGGCTTGAAGAATTCGAGGAGGATGGCATAGCCTCTCAGCAATTGTTGCTAGACTGGAAACCGGGTCGACAGTTTCTGTTTGACTCAGCTGGTGTACAGAGAACATTCTCTACACCCAGTATGATGGCCGATCCCACCATGATTGGAGATGGGGTCGTGAAACTGTATCTGAGTACCCCTAGCCATATGGCCTGGGATACAGGTTTGCTGGGTGGGTTAATTAAACCCGCTCGGTTGGACTTGAGCGATTGGTCTCAGGTGCAGACTGGAAGCTAGTATTTCAGTGGGCGCCTCTAGTGCTATGAAGACATCGAAGGCTCAAAGTCCCATCCAAAGGACAGGAACGCCAAACGAGCATGGGGTAATAGAGGGTCCCCGAGTAAGGCAACATCTACCATTACTGACATCGTTGGACCACAATAGCGATCGAGACAATGAAGGGGATGGTAAACACCATAGTGTAGAGGCGGACAATGTTCCTATCGGGTCTGCCCTACCCCAATGGGATTCCAATCATAATACACTACCGAAATCCACAGAAATGTATACGCTGGGATTATCCTTAGATGAGGCCCTATCAGACTCAGTATTCTATCCGGGAGGGAGCCGTAAATCCAGACATGGTCGTTGGATGGGCCCTGGATATAAGTCGACTTCGGCTTATCTAAAAGCCAGAGACCAGGTAGAGTAACAAGCTAAGAAGCAACATGAAGCATTCATGGCTGCTCAGAAGAAAATTGAGGATGAGACCCGAGAACGAATCAATAAACTTCATGCTATAGAACAGGAGGGGGTTCTGAGGGAATCCGACCTTAAATACCGACTTTCCTTTCTAGCCCATAGGGTAGAGTTGAAATCAACGGAGGAAAGAGGAAGGGAAAGTAAGTTTTCAGAACTCAAAAAAGAGGAAGGCAATAGGCAGAGAGCTATTGACAAAGCTAGATCCAAAGAAGTCGCTAAAGCTCGGGATGTAAACAGACGATAGAAGAAAAGACTTCAATTATGCAAAGCCAAGACAGAATCTAAGCTTGTCACTGAGCAAGATGAGATCCATAGGGAAATGACTAAGTATCAGAGATCTCAGAAGGAAAAGAGTGAGAAGTATCGGATACTAAAGGATACTTTGAAAAGAGAAGCACAGGCTGCTCAATTAGAGCGAAACCGAGCGGTTGAGGACAATGAAAGGATTTGATCTGAAATCTTGTCTGAAAACGCTCAGTTAAGAAAGGAACAGAGGAATCTGACAACTGACGTTGTGACTCTAAACAAGTCTGCTATGGAAAGCTACTTGCAGGAAAAGGAGAAAATTAATCCCCCTCCAGTGGGCCCTGACCTGAGCCCAGATAAGACCTTCATTAAGCAGGGTGACTTCGGTACCTGTTCAATGCCGATACAGCCAACGAGTGCATACAACCCGTTTGTAAACGATAATGCCACTCGTAATGTGGATCAAGAAAGGGTCTATGTCAGAACCCAGGATCCAAATGGCAGGGCTAGTAGGGTCTGCATCAGCGAAGTTCCGATCATCCATAATTTGGATCCGGACTTCGTCCAAAGGGACAATTCGGACGCAAGCACCGAAACTGGCAGGTCCCACATATATGTGGATCAGACCGAAAATGTCGGATTGGATGCTGGCAACCCGGGCACTTTGCAAAGTACACAGAGTGGAGGCCAGCAAAGTCAAGCAGGTAGCACGCCAAATGGTAGCGGACAGAATGGTACTGCTTATACGAGCAGTCAAGGGGCAAGTGGTACCTTGGGTACTACCCCTAATGGTAGCAGTGGAGGTGGAAGCACTGGGGCTGGGCAGTCACAGTGGGGCTATAGCGAAGCACCACCATCCTCCTAATAACAGCAGTTTTGGTGGATTGGGAGGCAATCGAACCTTGAATGAAACCAAGGTGATTGAATGGAGCAAACAACAGTGTGGTAGACGTATGCTCATATCTCAGCCAGGAGGGTAGCTGTCATTCCGAAGGAGTATGATGGTACCCGACCATGTAAAGAATGATAGGAATGGTTTGAAGACTTCATCGACGTGATGAATTGTAATGGGTGGACGCCATACGAGGCGAAACCACATCTTGTTAGATGTCTGAAGGCTGGCCCGGGTCGCATAGCCGTGGAGCAATGGCGCACTTAGTATGGCCTAGTAGGAAGCTCTGAGCAGTTAGTAGAGACCGATAGTGGGCTGTTGTGTAACAGGGTCAAGGAAGATCCAATGGTTCGTTTTAGAAAGCGGACCCAGAAACCTTCGGAAGCATTTAGAGCTCATGGTATGGAGCTCCACGCCCTACTAAGTAAGGCCAAACCCAGAACAGAAAACCAGGACTGGTATATGGACGATTTGATAACTCAATTCGTCAAAAGGGTTGAGAGACCGAGACGAGCAGATAGCTGCAAGAGATGCCTGGAAGGAGGGGTCCACATTGCACGGCATATTTAATGGAATAGATATGGCCGTGAAGAAACGAACCATGTTAGCTAAGGGATGTTCCTAACATACCCCCATAGCAGCTGCAATGCATCGACCCGAGGAGACTAACACCTCGGACGACTTTAAATTGATTGACATTAAGCAGGAGGATGGTACCTTCTGCGTAATGCAATTAAGAAGGAACACTTCCGGTAGGAAATATATTCCTAGGAAGGTGGTCAACAAGTCCAAGGATGCCATAGCGGTACCCGAAACTTCGAGTACGCCCAGAGCTGATGGCACGGTAACAAAGCCAGCCGACAGTGCTTCAAAAGCGAGTGGTCAGTCACAAGACATGACAAAGGTAATGGAAGAGATGTGTAAAAGGATTACTGAAGCATTACAAGCCAGTCGGTCTAGACCCAGAGTGGATCGCCGAACGATAAAATGTTTTAGGTGCCAGCATTGGGTATAACCCCATCTAGAAAAGAATGCCGAAACGCTACCGGGGGAAAACCGGTGGAAGAATTCGAATCAAGTATACCTGGAGGTCGGGTGACTGTGGGTGTGCACCCCAGCATACTGACTGGGGCCAGGGACCCTAGTGCAGATATGTGTGCTGGAGAAGACAATGAGGCGAATGGCCGCACTGGGGATGGATTAATGAGTTGGTCCGAGTGTGTGGGACACACCTTCCCCCAAGTCATCGTTGTCTGGAGTTTTTAAAAGGACTCTGATTGAATCTTGGTGATTCTTGAGACTTTCATCAGTTTACCAGCAACACATCCCCATTGGGAGGGAGACGGTGGTATATACCCCTATCTGTGGAAGGTTGGGTAAGAGAATTCTTAGTGGATACTGGTGCTAGCTATTCCTGTGTGTGCAAAAGGTTCTTCGACTCGATGGCCGGCAGTCATGAGAACCTCAAAAAGGGGGTAAATGCTTGCACAGCTGACGGAAGGAGAATGAGGACTTTTGGGAGGACTTTTACGCCTATCTTTATAGGGGGCAAAGAATTCATTCTTTCGCCCACTATAGCAGAGGTTAGTGACGATGGAATCCTCAGGTTGGATTTTGCAAGCCTATATGGGGCCATGTTGGATCCGAGAGATGGAATGATGACTATCCGGAACCCCTATGGCTTGCATGTACAGTGCGTATTGAGATAAGTGTCTTCAGTAGCTTCGTTATACATACGGTGAAAATCCCTCCGGGTACCACTTGTAATGTCCTTTGTGGCGGATCAATGGGCCAGAAGGGTGAGATGGGAGTTTTTGCACCCGACACAATACAATTATCGAGTATCGGGTTAGACTCAGTGGATATGTTAGTGGCGAATGCAGCATGGACTGTATAACTGATGACTAACCGAACTGGTTCAGTGATTTACTTGAAACGAGGTGACGGCGTAGGGGTGATAAGTTCAGTGGAACACGTCGCCGAACCATTAAACCGTGTTAGTAAGCATCCTTTGGATGAAGAATTTCGGAAACTGATAAATAAATCAGATTTAAAAGATACGGGAGATAAATGGCAAGTAGTGGAGCTCCTCCGAAGGTATAAGAATGCCTTCAGTACAGATGGAGGACCCGTAGGTAGGACCGATAAGGTGCTGCACACTATTGACGTGGGCGATGAAAGACCTTTCAAAATTCCATATCGCAGACTTCCTCTGAAGAAGAAGTTAATATGTGAACAGGAAATACAAAAGCAACTGTAGCTAGGGGTAATCGTGCCGAGCATGAGCCCCTGGTCCAGCACTGTATGTATGACCACAAAGAAAGACGGTTCTATCCGTTTTTGTGTCTACTACCGGAAACTAAACGGAATGACAAAAAAAAACTTGTATGCCCTACCTAGGAGAGACATTAGATAGCTTGGGTGGGAACCAATGGTTCTGCACCCTGGATTTACAATCCGGGTATTGGCAAATACCGATGCTCCCCAAAGACTTAGAGAAAACTTTGTTCTCTAGCCATTTGGGATTGTTCGAGTATGACGTCTTACCCTTCGGGTTGTGTAATGCACCAGCTACGTTCGAGGCTATGATGGAATCACTGCTCAGCGACTTACTTCGATGATGTTGTCGTCTTCAGCAAGTCATTCAAGGAATGCCATGCAAATCTACAACTGGTCCTGGATAGGATTCTAGCTAACGACCTTAAGCTCAAGCCTAAGAAATATAATTTGTTTAGGAAACAATAACATACTTAGGAAGGATAATTACCCCCAGTGGGGTAAGTATGGATCCGGAGAAGCTGGAAGCTGTGGAGAATTGTGAAAGACCCTCGAGTGCTAAGGAGGTTAGATCATTTTTAGGATTTTGTTCTTACTACCGTGATTTTTATACCAAATTATTCTCGTGTGAGCTTTCCTATGCAATGCTTAGCTCATTGGACGCTATGGGGTGGCACTCTCTCAGGTCCAGAACAGAGTCAAAGTCCCATTGGCATTCGCTAGTAACACGTTAAGCAAGACTCAGCATATTTATTGTACCACTAAAAGGGAACTACTGGCGGTAGTGGTATATACGAAGAAGTATAAGTAGTTCCTTTGGGGGACTGACTTCACTTTACATACCGACCATTCGTCTTTGAGATGGCTTCTTAATTCTAAGGACGCCGAGGGGATGATTGGACGATGGTTAGCTCATCTATCCGAGTTCGGATTGGAGCATAAGCAGATTGAGCACCGTCTGGGTGAAAAGCATATCAATGCGGATGCCTTATCGAGAAGGCCAATCCGAAAGTGCCAAAATGCCACTTGTGAAGACTGCGGGGCCCACAATGCTGTGGTTGCCGGGTTGGTATATAACTATACCACCCCCGGTATCCCCTGGGAGGAGGCTGTGTGTAGCTATCTCGATTGGTCCCCAGAGACCATCAAGAAGTTTCAACAGTCGGATCCCACCACTACACGCATCTTGGAATACTTACAGAAAGGTATTAAGCCGGTAAGGCCAATGTTATCAGAGAGACAAGGTGATTCATTGCTCAATGGACCGAGCTAGAGATCCGAGATGGCGTATTGTGCAGATGGAAAACAACTTCTACTGGCAATAAGCTATTGCAAAACGTGATTCCTACCTTGATGAGAAGGGATATCATGTATTATTGTCATGGACACCAAACGAGTGGCCATTACGGAATCCATTGAATATCTGCAAAGACGATATTACTGGCCAGGGAAGAGGAGCGACCTACTTGAGTTGATTGCAACTTGTCCCGACTGTTGTAAAAACAAGCCAGGACCCTGCATGGGCAAGTTACTCTTGTCCCAGGAGCTGTTTGGTGTAAGATTTGCTCGTGTAGCAATCAACATCATAAGTGGATTCAAAACGACACCTAAGGAGAATACATGTATGATGCTCATGACAGACTATTACACGAAGTATACTCGGGTGTTTCCCCTTCCAAATCATAAGGCCGCTACATGTGCTAAAGCATTTGTGAAAGGCTGGGTGCTACATTTGGGTGTACCCCTCATGATGTACAGTGATCAAGGTAGGGAGTTCGAGTCGGAGTTATGGCAGGAAATATGCCATTACTTAGCTATATGCAAGACCTGAACCAACCCATACCGGCCACAATCTGATGGCCAGGTGGAGAGGTTCAACAGAAAACTGATACAAGTTCTGAAGCCTCTGGTGAATAGCCACCAGGACGATTTGGACGAATAGTGCAAGTTTGTAGTACACGCCTACAATAACACCGTCCATGCAGCTACTAATTGTACCCCAAACCTTTTGGTGTTTGGTGAGGACATATTTATGCCCGCTGGCTTGGTGTATGGTGTGGTTGGAATTGATCCGGAAGCTCCTTGCACTGTGCTCTTTGTGGAATCACTCTGGGACAGATTTAAACAGGCATATAAAGTAGTTCGAAATGAACTACTGAAGAATGCTAAATGGCAAAAGGTTGGTTACGACACTATTGCTCAAATGATACGTTTTAATCTAGGGGACAAAGTGCTAAGGTTTTACTAGCCACTCGAAAGGTTGAAGCTCATGACACCTTTTATAACTAGGGCGGAATTGTGGTGCTTAGACGCCATTGATTTTCGCTCTGGTTGTTTTTGCGTCCTCCAGCGGCTAGTAGTTGCAGTACCTACCTTTTTGTAGTTAGACTTTATTTTCGCCAATTTTATATTGGAAGTTGTTCCGCCGTAATGGCACAGGGAACAACTGAAGGAGACCTCCGATGCTGGCCTGGGAAGCAAGCCAGAAGTGGAAGAGGCCACTAACTGACCCAACAGCAGAAGGTTTGGATATCTTGAATATCCCATTGTATCCTCCGGGTTATAAGACAAGAGTCGAGTGCCTCGCCCACATTGAAGAGGAGGCCGGTATCGTCTATACGAACTGGGGAACCTACATCCCAATGCACCCTCAATGTTTGGGTATGGCATAGGAGCTGAGGTTCCTGAACAGCCGGGAGAGATACCCAATGATTTCAGGGCACTAGTCATCGACTCGTGTTCTGACGAGCTGGCAGAAAACATCCCAGTGTCATGGCTGCGGAACTACAAACGTCTCGCCGGAGCCATGATGTTAGACGAGCTAGCATGGGCTGTGGTATCTGAAGGGACTTCCTGGAGGACCACACAGTTGCGGGAGTTGGAATCCGACATGGACACCGACTCTACCATCACGCTGCATTCGGTCACTACAGGGCGAACTAAGAAATTAGTTCGCAAGCCTGCACCAAGGGGACTACTGACTGAGTCGGACCTCGAGGACGAGGATATCCAGATTGCGGTCGAGAGGTCTAAGTCGGAGAGTAAGCTGGGTGCCAGCATTCCAGAGGCAGCCGGCTCGGTTTCCGAGGTAGACATTGCCCGTTAACAAGCTGCTGTGGAGGAAAAGCGTCATGAGCTTGCCGCCCAGCAGGAGCTGACTGCTGTTCGCCGAGCCCAGCGCAAGCAGCAGGCCCAGCTCAAGTCGGGTACTTTGTCGGAGACTGATACCACCACCAGTAGCCGAAGGAGTACCAGCGGTAAGGGAAAGGAGTCTGGTAAAACAGATTGCAGCCCTGAAGCCAAAAAACAGCCCGTTTAGAAGAAGAAGGAGAAGAAGGTGGTGAAGGAGAGTCCGGCTGTGCCCACTCCTACTTCTGCAAAGAAGGGGGACAAAAGCCAGCCGAGGCCTCCGACCCCTACCTACACAGCCGTCACCATGGCCATTGCGGTTACTGCAGCACCCACTGTCACTACCAGCGGGTTGTCTGCTGTCACCTCAGTTGTGACTATGACTGGTACTGTCACCACCAGTCGAGTCCAATCAAAGGGGGCACAGATTTAGTCGAGCAGTGAGTCAGGGAGCGAATGCGACCCAGAGCTTCCTGAGTTGGCCAAGTCAGAGTTGCAGGCGGTAACGACGTGGGAAGACATGACCACAGACATGCTGAATGATGACAACCAGAAGTGGATGTGGAAGAATGCAGCCGAGGGATTTAAAGAACGCGTCCCTCGCTGCTTTGCCGATTCTGCCTAGGACACGATCCACTACATGTGTCCAGGCACTGTCAACATGGACGGTGACAGTGATGATGAGGAATGGATGAAATCTGGACCTAATGATACACCAGTGGGGAAATTTTATCTGATTTGGATGGATCAGCTAAAATCCAAGTTAGGACTGGTCTATAATTATGAGGCGAGGACTAGTTTAGTGGGCTATGACCCAATGGGGACCCAGCGGCAACTGCCGTAAGTGCCCATTCGAGTCGTGCCAGCTCTTGCTTACCGGAGAGAAGGTATTCAGTACCAAGCCTCAGTTCGCCAGGCACATCGTGGAGCACCATATGCACCTCAAGCCCTTGGTGAGGTGTATCCCTGGTGATAGACCCAGCAAGTTGTGTGAGGGCACCTTCGTGACCAACATGGCCTTACATTTGCAAAAGGCCCATGGAACTGGCCTGGAGAAGACACGAAAGCGTGCAGTTAGGTGCTTTAACAAGCTACTTGCGAACTGTGCTGAGCTCCCGGCGAACCAGGTGAGGAAACTTGTGTTTGAACCCGAGTTATGCGCCTGGAAGTGTGAGAATATCATCACTTACTTCGCATTGAACCCCTCGGGTTCAAAGTTTCAGCTTCCAACTGAAAAGCATGCGAAGCTGAAAAAGTGGAGAGGTGATGACGAGAGGGAGAAGCTCGTTTACGAGATACAGAAGCATGAGAAGGATAAAATCAAAGAGCAAGAGATGAAGCGGGTCAAGGAGGCCTACAAATGCTGCGTCGAAAAGAGAAAGGAAGCCGAGAAGCTTAAGGAGTTCCACGCCACCGAGAACTTAAAGTACATTACCAGGTACAAGGAGGCGGACCTTAAGTTCTTCCTCTGCTTCGGCAAGCAACTGGACGACTGGGACGGTAAACTGTGGTCTCTAGACATCCCCTCGGTTGCTGATGCCGGAGCAGTGGGAGGCAGTTCGTCCGAGGGTATGGGTGACTTGGGTTCACGTCTACTTGACTTGGACCCGAGCACTGGTAACCTTAAGCTCCTCGACAAGGAACGCAGCAGCTCGGCTCCAAACCCGGAGTCCGCTGAGAAGATGGACACGGACTACGAGTCTACCGACTTGTAAGTGTCCATCTGCCAGTTATTTAGTTCCCGAGGGTAAAGGCATCCCTTATATGCCAAAGACCATTCTCGAATGACCACCCGGATCCTAAGGACTGGAATGATGACCTGCAACTAGATGGACTCGTGGACTACCACTCGAAGGAGGCTCCATCTACACAACTTCATCAAGGCACACCATAACAGCAACGTGGCTTGCCACCACAAACATGTCGCCGGATGGAGCTGCAGAAACCCTGGAGGTGTCAACACTTTAGGGTGAAATACACCACATGTCTCAGGGCCCTGCATGGTCCCTCAGCCTCCCCGCCTTGACCAATCATATATCCCCGAAAGCACTATCAGGGCATTGCGAGGTGGGCCTTTAAGTACATGACGTGACTATGTTTACTGCACCTTAATATTTTGACCTGGCTATTTATCTTTTACTTTCAGTATCTCAACATTTATATAATAATTATCTAGCCTTTACTCAGACAAGAAAAATCTGGCTGTGACCATGTGCAGGAGTTGCCACATGCATCTAGACATGTATACCTACTAAAGGAGTGCTTACTATTTATCAGGGGGCGGGTTCACTTGGACGCGCAGAAATTTTCAAGGGGACAAACATAACTAGAAAAATGATGTTGAAATATGGATTGATCAAGCCCTGCCCTACACTTGGTGCATGCCTACACTCTCAAACTGGCTGAGATTTTTCCAAGGTTGGATGATGAACAATGTACGATGATTTCTCCCCTCCCTGATTTTCATGCATCTCCCGGTTTTTGATAGATTTAGGCACTTTTAACTGATGAACTCTCCCTGATTTCGATATTCTAATAGGCCTTTTTAACTCAGCAAATCCTATACTAGATATAGATTCCCACCACAGCGGTACAGAATGTTGTGAGGAAAGTCTCAAACCAACACTACCGGCAGTTGTGATGACACTGCCTCCCGGGCACTGCCTACACTACGCCTGTAGTCAGGGTGACAACGGTTGCTTGGTGTTGGATCACAAATCTTGCCACTCCCGCAGCACATCAGTGACGTCACCGCTGCCAGGTGACGTCAACTACGACGTCACATGTGATGTCATGGCTACATATGGGCAAAACCGAAACCATAATAGAGTTGCAAGGGTCGCTGCGCTCCCGGCCGCTAACGCGTTAGAGGGAGTATACATAAGGTACTTTCCGAAAGTGCCCATGTGGGCTGATACCCCTATAAATCCCCAAGGGACTAGCCCTCAGGTCTCAGACTCCTAAAAGACACTCCAGGTTAAGGTAATTACTATAAGCTACTTCTTCTTGGTTGGTGTTTTCGGAGCTAGGGCAGGTTATTACACATAGACAAAGAGATATATGGGGTGATTCAGTGAAGGATGTTTACCAGCCTGAGAACCAATGATATGACAAACTCAATTTATTTAACAACACTTTATTTTATTGAAAGCCCTATATCTTGGCTTGTTAGAAAGGTTGATTTAAGTCACCAACTCCAAATGCGTCAGATTTTATAGCCTGTGGTGTAAAACCATAATTCTTTACCCTCACATACATAACGTTTTTAAACAAACAGTCATAAAAGCTGTTAAATATCATCCTATATACATCAGATTTCATGTCCAAAATGTTACAATACAAGCCTTAAGGTGTAGCAAAAATGAAATCCCTGCACCAAGAACTTTTTATTACACCTCATCGCTAAATATGGAGTTCAGTGAAAGTTTTGAATATGTAGCCTAGCATTCTTACCTTTTCCCTCATATATTTAAATATAACTAGATATTTATGAAAAACATTCTCTATTATCTAGAGTGTCCCTACTTTCAAAAAGACCTCACTCTTTACCAACAATACATATACATTCTGGTCCAGATCTACAAAGGCACTTCTGAATACTCAAGAAAGAAAATGTTACGTTTGTGAGGATTTGGAAAGAGCAATACTTTTAAACATCACAGATCATCTGCATCACTATTTCTTGTACAGGACTTGTTAAATTAATCTTTTAAAGGCATATCTTAACACATTAGACTATATTATGGGTCATTTCCATCTCACTCTGAGCGCATGCCATCCTCATTGGGCAGCCTGTCCTCCTCATTAACTTGCAGACTGCAAAAGATTGAATATAATTGTTGAACAACTAAGGTGAGTAATATCAAGCAATTATGCTCTATTATTTACAGTTTCTCAATGGGGGATGAGAAGTAAGTAGGAACAAAAAATTGTTTATGGATAGAACCCCACAAATATCATTACTGACCAGCAGTGCAGCCTTACCCTAGAATATAGCAACCATAAAAAAGTTTTGAAAAGAAAAATTACAGGATTGCTACATTCACTACTATTTTAGTTTGGGGAACCATATGTGCATTTAATGGTGAATTATGTATAGTCTGGGTGGGTCTGAAGTACACATCGTAACCAAAATGAACAAAACCTCTCATACGTAACATTTTCAAATTTGTGGGAAACTTGCAAAAATTTAAATGGTAAGTGCATTAATTCTATCCAGGATATTAGATGGGGACACTTTTATAAGATTATCAACCAATTTATTTCAAAAATTCTATTTGGAGGTGTCTGGTGCAACACATATAGTAAACACCTCACATACGTAACGAAATGCTGAGGAGGGGGGGGGGAAATGAATACTGCTGGCAAAGTACATACCAAAAGAGAGGTTATATGTACTGAAATGATTGATTGTAGGTCTAGGAGTAAATAAACAATGGTAAGAGCAGGTAATCTCGCAAAATAATGCACTTTTAGGGTATGGGAGGTGAAAACTTCGAAAAATAATCAACACTTCTTACCCCAGACAGGCTGAGGTGTCATATCAAAATATCCAAACTGGACCTATTGAGCCCTAGCAGTAAAGGTAGGCCCTAATTTCAACAAATAATAATGATTTGGGGATAAATATACAGCAAGAGTAGCTCAGGAAGGGCAATTTCCATTCCGCAATGAAAACGTTACGTATGTGAGGAAAATAAAGCCTTAAAGAGTATGGGGCTTCCTGGCCAAATTAAATGGTATCACCAAGCTGCTATGGCCAGTCTAGGGCTTGGGACTTTCAATCAGAGGGAAATATAACCCAAAATACATCATTTCCATGCAATCTAAGACAATTGCAGGCCCTCATATATATAACACACACTACTTCATGAGAATCTGATTAAAATTCCTTACCTTTTTGAGAAATTTCAGTGTAAATGGAGCTGCAAAATCACAGTAGACTGTGAGCTTAGCTAATTTGAGATCCTCTGAGTGACTTCCAGTGTTCGGTCATTCCTGCCAGGGCAACAGGAAACATTTCTTTTCTCCTCCACATATTTTCGTTACGTATGTGAGGATTTCCACACCGATACCAAAAGACCCCCTCTGTGGCCTTACTATGCAGACTTGAGACATGATTTTTGTTTCAATCATTCAATTCATATACATACTACACTAGAAAAGACTAGAAATAAAGAACCATTTATTTAGATAGCCTACATACAAATAAAAGTGTACCTCACATACGTTACATTTTTGGGAGTTGAATTTTGGTTTATGAGACCTAGCTCATATCTGCAGCAGACCAGCACTTTCATTTATTTACCATCAAAACTCACAGTTTAATATTATAACACATGTGTGAAAGACAGTTGAGGAAGGGACATGGCCAAAGTGTTTTTTAATGGATAGCTATGACCTCTCACCAAAGGCAAATTAGGTTTATCACACTCTAATACTGCCTAGCTTAAAAATATATAGGTGGGAATGGTGAAAAATTGGACAAAAAGGGCATTTTTGGTGTATTGTCCAACTTCGAGCCTCCGTAACTCGTCAAATTATAGGCTGATATACATGAATTTGCCCTTTACTTAAAGCTCAAGATGTTTTCTATCAGATGTTACTAATATAATGAAGAATAGTGGTCTACATTTATTACTGTAGCTCCTCAAAGCTAAAATCCTTTCAAAATAGGCCCAGACATTGCTCAATGGATCTGCCCATATATTGCTGACTGGTGACTAGTATATTCTATTACTATTGTATCTGTATTTGGTTTGATAATATATTATATGAACTATATTTGACTGTGTACTTTTTTTATCTTCATATTTACATCCATCTATCCATTCCCCTGCATGGGGTTAAGCTAGGCCAATTATTAATCTGTACATAAGAGATCAAAATCTACAATTAATTAATCCCCCAAAAATCGTTACACCTTAGTTATCTATTTGGCTGTTCATCTTTCACTTGCAGTATCTTAACATTTATTGGATGATTATCTAGCTTTTTGAAAAGGAAAAAAAAGACACAATTAAGAGATGATGGTCTGTTTTCAGACAAATGTGCCAAACAGATATTGAAAGTATAGTCTGGTAATTAACTTAGGGTAATTAACCTGTATAGAATGAGACTCGATGTACTATGTATAACAGAAGGGGTAACTATATAGCTTCATCTACAGAAATAATTTTTTAATTTTAGTTATTATCTGTTACATTCTGTACTATGTTGTAGTTAAGTACATGACCTAACTATGTTTACTGCACCTCTATATTTTGACCTGGCTATTTATCTTTCACTTTCAGTATCTCAACATTTATGTAATGATTGTCTAGCCTTTACTCAGAAAAGGGAAGAAAAATGCACAATTAACCCTTTCACTTTAGTGGCCACACATACTAAATTCAGAATGTGCTTAGGCTTTTCAAAGAAGGCTTATGACTGTTTAAGTGCTGCGCCTGTGCCCTAGAGCAGGACATCATTTCAGAGTTGTCTATTCAAGACTACAACATAGTGTGACCTTTTTAACTGGAGAACACTGTGGGGTACATGTAGCTAAATAGAAACCAATATTATTATTTTTACATATTAGGGGCTGATTATACTGACCAGTTGTGGTTCGCTCCTGACGATTATTCTAGTCATAAGGGTCATGAGCAACACTATAATGTTGTGCAGTGTCCCCCAGATGTTAGCCTTATGAGGTACACACAGTTACACAGAGTGTTCTTATGAGGTACACACACAGTTACATTGTTTCTTTATGAGGTACACACACACAGTTACCGAATGGGTCCTTATGAGGTACTCTGATGTTAGCCTTGTCAGGTACACAGACACAGTTACACTGTACCTTCCTTTGAGGTACACACACAGTTACACACAGAGTCCTTATGATGTACACACACACACAGTTTCACAGTGTGTCCTTACGAGGTACTTTGAAAGTACCTTATGAGGTACCTGAAAAGTACCTCATAAGGCCAACCTCATATGGTGCTTCTCTCCCCGTAAATGGAGGTACCTCATAAGGGTACCTCACAAGGAATTTACCTCACAAGGACCAATTGTGGGGATGTGTGTATGTGTGTGTGTGTGTGTGTGTGTGTGTGTGCGTGCGTGTGTGTGTGTGTGTAATTCCTTTATTATACTGAACTTAGAAAGTACCCCATGGGGTGTCTTGCCTTCGGTGCAGTTAATAATGTTTGGGCTTTAAATAATATTAATGCATATAAAAGAACAAACTATGTTTTGTAACAATAGGATCAAAATCAATCAAATTTGTTAGTACTCTCAATGGAGTGTTAGTAGTAAAATATGTTTCAGAATCAGGGACGGAGAAGATTCTAAAAACAACATGTCAGATGGTATTCCCCAGGCAGATGGTATTGCCTTAATTGGACGGATCTTGATGTCCAAGTTACATGACTGATGTTTTGTTATTCAGGTCATGGTCTCAGCCTCCTATATGAGGCTTGTTTGCAAAAAAATCTTATCAGCAGAAAGATAGTTGTACAAATAAGTGTGTGTGTGTCGAGTCAAAAATCAATAATTGCGAATGACCTAACCGTAGTGGGTTTTTACACTGTTCGTCAAAGTAGTCGCTATTTTTAACCCTTTAAGGGCCGCTAACACATAAACGATGCACCAATAAAATGCTGGCAAGTCTGCCTGTGAGCACTTTATTGGAGCATCATACAGACCCTCTAGGAGTGTATCAACACTGTAGGGTCAGCAGGGTGCTCGAATGTAGCCCTGGTGAGTTACTCACGGCTGCATTCATGCATCATGACGACCAATGGGCATGATGCACTTAAGTATTAGCAGCCCTGAAAGGGTAAATGACTCAAATCTATACATTGATTTTGAAGTGCATTTTAGAGTGATTGACAATATAACTTCCAGCCTCAGTCAACACAAGTGGTCAAGCTAGGTCGTGCCCACTTGAAAAAAAAATCATTTGTAATTTGGAGATGGGTTTAGATAGAAAAAAAGAAAATTTGAAAAAGATGTCTAGAAAAACATCGAAAAACCTCTTTTGAATATTCAAAACATTGAAATATGTTTGTTAGATACCTTTCTCTAATGCTTGTTATTTGAGTTCAAAGAGGAATTCTTGTCCCCTTTTTATACCTTCAACATATCTTGGCAAAACTTGTTATTTGTCGTAAAAAGTTTTTTTAAACATTAAAATAACATTTTTATTTGGTCCCTAAGTTTGCCAAACTTTTATTTTCAACATCAAAGTAATGTCAGAACATGTACTCAAAAAACGTTTTTTGTTTACGTTCTTACAAAAACTTTTTTTGTCCAAACAAGATAAAAACATTTGCAAAAGTTAATGAATATTCAAAGTTTGTGCCAACAGGAGGGGATGAAGATTGAACTTTGAATTAGAATAAAAAGTCTATGCAGTCCCCAAATAGACGGCTCTGAAACCTTAATATTATATTTTAACATGTGATTCTGATGTCAGTATTTTTCATACATCTTCATCCACAAATCTTTTCCCCAAATGTACGAAATAAGTATTTTTTGTCTTTCCATTTTTTTTTTCAAGTGAGAACTGAGGAGAAATATGGCGAGCACATAAACAAAAATCCATACATTGATTTTGTGTGAGATGCTCAAATACCTCTACCACACAACTCAGAGTCCAAACACACTGGTCCAGCGATATACGAATGAGGGCCTTATGCATATATAGTGTCACTGTACGCATGAGGAAAAGGTGGTCACGGGACAAAATGAGGAAAAGGTGATCACATCACAGCAGAAGGAAAAGGTGGTGACAGGACAGCATAAGAGGAGGGTGGTTACAGGTCTACTAGAGGGGAGGGTGGTAACAGGACAGCACAAGGTAAGGGAGTGGTCATTATTTATCAACAGGGGGGGTGGTGGGTTTTCGGCAATTTTTTACGCCCCCCCCTTGACGGCAGTCAAAATTTTTTGCGCCGGAGGCGCAGAGAGTTTTCGCGACCCTCTTTGATCTATAGTAGCACGCGGGCTTTTTTGCTAAAAAGAGGGTGAATTATTTTAGCCCCCCCTCAAGAGGGGTCAAAATTTTTTTAGCCCCCCCCTCGGGAGGAGTATGAAAATTTTATGCCCCCCTCAAACCAACCCCCCCCCCTGTTGATAAATAATGACCACTCCCTAATGGTGGTTACAGGACAGCACGAGAGGAGGGGTGGTCACAGGATACACAAGGAGGGGTGGTCACAGGATACACAAGGAGGGGTGGTTACAGGACACACAAGGAGGGGTGGTCACAGGACACATAAGGAGGGGTGGTTACAGGACAGCACGAGAGGAGGGGTGGTCACAGGATACACAAGGAGGGGTGGTCACAGGATACACAAGGAGGGGTGGTCACAGGATACACAAGGAGGGGTGGTTACAGGACACACAAGGAGGGGTGATCACAGGACACACAAGGAGGGGTGGTTACAGGACAGCACGAGAGGAGGGGTGGTTACAGGATACACAAGGAGGGGTGGTTACAGGACACAAAAGGAGGGGTGGTCTCAGGACACACAAGGAGGGGTGGTCACAGGACACACAAGGAGGGGTGGTTACAGGATACACAAGGAGGGGCGGTCACAGGACACTCAAGGAGGGGTGGTTACAGGACACACAAGGAGGGGAACAGAATAAACAATGAGGGCGTTCCTGTGACCACCCCTCCCTCAAGTTGTCCTATGACCACCCCTCCCTCATGTTGTCCTCGTGCATATAGTGGCACTATATGCACGAGCAGCCCGTTCATATATCATTGGCCAACACACTGTGGACACACCTGGTCCAACTAGAGGTTTAATCTAAGAGGGGCTAGACTAAGAGGCAAAGGATTTACAGAGTTTAGAAATCATAATAATGGCTGTTGTGAGTTGTATCAAAAAGACATTTTCACCAGTTGTTGTTATTCTATGTTTTATGCTGTTGTTACGTGGATTGATGAATCACCACTACTGTAAGTACAAGACTATACATTTTCACCTTAGCATACATGAATTTATGTGTTTATTTTTACATGTTTAGTAAGATTCTGGACTCCCATAGACTAACGCACGGTAAAGCATATTGTGATTATTTACGATATATGGGTTCGTATTTGCCAAAAAGTTATTTGACATTTCGACTGTATTACCCCTCCTTCCGGCCTCATCACTCGGCGCAGGAATCTATATCCAGCATTTGAATTTTTTTTTCCCACATACCTGATGTTTGCAGACCTCGTTAGCATAGATTTCAATGGAGCCTGGTGGAGTTATTCACAGGAAAACATTGTTAGATATCCTATATGAACATGCCATGCCAAATTCCTCCATTTTCTTCGAAATAAATAAGAATCCATTGTTTTTCCACATCGATACGATTCGGGACCCGCCCAGTCCGGCCATTCCTTGCTCGACGCGTGGCTGACCTAGTCTCATCGCGCAGGAAACAAACCCATTTCCCATACCCTCACATCATATTATACTGGTGTGGCGAGGTAAAAATATGATGAATTGATGCTCTAAGACCCCCCCTACGATATTCCCCAAGCCCAAATAAAAATATGAAGCCTAACTATGTCAAATCTTACATTTTCTGATCGTCCCCAAAATGCCGCCATTACAAACTCTATGGCACTACCACTTGTCAAACCTACTGTGACTCGCAAATTTCTTGGAATAAAAAAGGCCTAATATCCCAGATTGGGGGGGGGTGGTTCAGTACTGAGCCTAATACTAAGTAAACTTCAGTCATTTTACTTATTTGCCATCGTACTCCCATTAAAAAATATGCAGTGGTTAATATGTTATAGCCGTTTTAGTTTTGGTCGACATGGGCCTATTTTAGCATTGAAAGTATATGGAAATGATTGATACGGCCAGACATCAAAATGCTTTATTTTTTGTTTGACATGTTAGGCTTCAACCCCCTAAAAATCCTTAAGAGGCTAAAAACTAGAATAGTTAAACTAATATTTGGCGCAATCCCCACCCAGAAAATCGAAATATTAAGCCCAGGAGAAATTATTTAGTTTTGACTTTGTTCACGTAATGATAAGTCTATGGGCGCTACTCAGTATCTGCTCGTAGATTGAGGGATATGTATGGCAAGTGTAGGCGATCAGCTGATCGGTGAAAATCTGGGTCAAGGCAAAGAATTTAATTATTTTCCGGCTTAATTTTGACAAAAACAAAAAAATAACCCCCCCAAGCACTGTAAAATGATGAAATCTACCATGAGAGTGGTGTAATTTCCCATAAAAGGTTCAAATAAAAATTTAAACTGCAAATAATGTACCGCTGATCTGAGCCTCAGTGCAATCTCTATGGGAGCAATGTCACGGCCAGACATCAAAATGCTTTATTTTTTGTTTGACATGTTAGGCTTCAACCCCCTAAAAATCCTTAAGATGCTAAAAACTAGAATAGTTGAACTAATATTTGGCGCAATCCCCACCCAGAAATTCGAAATATTAAGGTCAGGAGAAATTATTTAGTTTTAGCTTTGTTCACGTAATGATAACTCTATGGGGACTGTACCGGTAGAAGCACTGAATGGAAGACTTAATATACGAATTTTTTTAAGCTAGTTAGGCCTATATATCAGCACTGAGGTTAATACACATTAAACTTGGGATATTTTACTTCGTTCCCATCATATTCCCATTAAAAAGTATTCAGGATTTATTTAATGACAGCTCATTTACTTGTGGTCGACATGGGCCTATTTTAGCATTGAAAGTATATGGAAATGACTGATACGGCCAGACATCAAAATGCTTTATTTTTTTTTTGACATGTTAGGCTTCAACCCCCTAAAAATCCTTAAGAGGCTAAAAACTAGAATAGTTAAACTAATATTTGGCGCAATCCCCACCCAGAAATTCGAAATATTAAGCCCAGGTGAAATTATTTAGTTTTAGCTTTGTTCACGTAATGATAAGTCTATGGGGACAGCTATAAGGCGCACCTACAGAATAATTTTTGTATTGGGGGGTTAGGCCTAATTTTCCAGCACTGAGGTTAATACACATTAAACTTGGGATATTTTACTTCGTTCCCATCATATTCCCATTAAAAAGTATTCAGGATTTATTTAATGACAGCTCATTTAGTTTTGGTCGACATGGGCCTATTTTAGCATTGAAAGTATATGGAAATGACTGATACGGCCAGACATCAAAATGCTTTATTTTTTTTTTGACATGTTAGGCTTCAACCCCCTAAAAATTCTTAAGAGGCTAAAAACTAGAATAGTTAAACTAATATTTGGCGCAATCCCCACCCAGAAATTCGAAATATTAAGCCCAGGAGAAATTATTTAGTTTTAGCTTTGTTCACGTAATGATAAGTCTATGGGGACAGCTATAAGGCGCACCTACAGAATAATTTTTGTATTGGGGGGTTAGGCCTAATTTTCAGCACTGAGACTAATACGTAGTAAACTTGAGTTATTTTACTTGTTTACCATCGTACTCCCATTAAAAAGTATTCAGGATTTATTTAATGACAGCTCATTTAGTTTTGGTCGACATGGGCCTATTTTAGCATTGAAAGTATATGGAAATGACTGATACGGCCAGACATCAAAATGCTTTTTTTTTTTTTTGACATGTTAGGCTTCAACCCCCTAAAAATCCTTAAGAGGCTAAAAACTAGAATAGTTAAACTAATATTTGGCGCAATCCCCACCCAGAAATTCGAAATATTAAGCCCTGGAGAAATTATTTAGTTTTAGCTTTGTTCACGTAATGATAAGTCTATGGGGACTGTACCGGTAGAAGGACTGAATGGAAGACTTGATATACGAATTTTTTTAAGCTAGTTAGGGCTAGATCTCAGCACTTGACACTGTAAGGACTTTGCAAAAAAAAAATATTCAATTTTCTAGAAAATGATGCGGGCGGAATCCATAGACAAAATATTTTTCAAATAAAAATAAAATTTCCATTTAGGAAAATCAGGTGCGGGAAATCCATAGACCAATGTTTTCATTTGGTGTGGCCTTAGGAGTCTAATCTATTGAAACATCAGTTTGGCAAGTGTAGAAGCCACTGTGGTCAAGGGTCAACCTGAGCATCTACTCTCCCAGCAGATGATTAGGACGCTATATTAGAACAAAGAGGAAATGTGATACGCACAAATATTAAAACGATAATTCTGTTCTGTAAGTTCTTAAGCAGCTTTTTTGCAACCTAAATAAGAATAACTAGTATAAAATAGTAATAAAAATGCGAGATAAAAGCTACTTTTGTGATTTTTGTGTCAGGGACTACTTTTTCTGCGGAGTAGTCCTAACCAGAAGTAAATAACCAAGATGGCGGGACCTGCCCCAAAAGTTCAATTAAACAGTGAGTTTTTGTTTGATTTCATCGCTTCCCTGTGCCTAAACATGTAAAAATAAATATAGGAATGACAAATTTTGTGTATTGAATGTTTGTATTGACATCTCGAGCCGGTCACATTTCCCTCTCGTTTGTATAACTCACTCGAGGGAAATATGACCGGCTCTCGATGTCAATACAAACATTCGATACACAAAATTCGGGGTAGGGTCTTCAGATAAAACTAAAATGTTTTTCCTATCAAACCTTAGGGTCTGTCCTATAAAATCCTAAAGTTTGGTGGCAACAGCCTTTCTCAATGTTATGATATGAGGGGATTGATGTGTGCAATTCACACTGAAATTCCTACCAGTTTTCAATGTGATTTCCGAGCAGCGACTTTTATCATCAAAGATCTATGCACTGCACAAGCAGCAGTTCTAGAGCTGTCAAATTGCATATTTGCATTGAATTCAGTCACCTGATGATGAAGGGGGCATTGATTTTGCAAAATATTGTTAGGATTTTGCCAGAAAAACTCACAAAATCATGAAAAATACATGATAAAACTGGTGAAAAATGATTAATATTAGGCCTATAATTAATCCCACTTTTTACAGATCATATCTTACCTGGGGATCATTTTTTAAGGCATGCCTTTTCTGTTACATGCATCAAGAATACCTGTCATCAATATTGTACTAATATTTGCACTGGGGGATAAATTACTACTGGTTAATTAGATAGTTGCGCTTTCACTGAAACTTTGACGAAACACCGCAAACCCGACCAAACTTCCAATGGACCCTATGGTAGGCCCTACATGGATATCTGTGCATCAATAACCCTAGGAAGATTAAAATGAGGCTAAAATTTCATTTTCTGCTGAAAATTTCACCCTGTAGGTGGTTTATGTCCAGAAAAAGTTATGTTTTGGGAGATTCATAGAAACTGCAATATTTAGTGAATTACCCTACCTCCGCAAGCAAGGTTTTCCTATTTTTTTTTATTGACACACCATTTCTGTGACTAATTTGGCCAGATTCCTGTAAAACCATCCTTGCTGTAACAGAAAAATGACATTAAAAGGGCATTTGAAATAGGCAGGTCAAATGTCCAATCATCCTATAGGTTACGTGGAACTAATTCCATTTCCTCTATGTTTCTATATAGCATAACACATAAAAACAGCCCCCCGTAATGTTCGTTGGTAATATTTTCGACCGTAGCAAGATTAAACCATCTCTCACACACAATGTGTTAGAATATAGGATAGGCTTAACCCTGAAAATCTTAACTAAGGGAGCGATACGTACAGCAAGTGCCATTCTACCCTATTTTGGGCCTCAAAACCTCCATTGGCCAGATGAACATTTGCAGACCTGATAAAATCCCCAAACCTTGGAAAATATAAAAACTCATCTACTGTTCCATTTAGGAACTATTTGGGGTCACTTGTGATTTTTTTCATAATTTTACCAATATTTCTTGCATATGATTTCTAAGCCAATCAGCACCCAGATCACCTTCAGTGCAGGCCTGAATACCATATGACTCACGAGAGGGCAGCATTTACGTCCATGTAACCTATATACGTACCCTTGGTCCCCAAATGTTGACACAATCCATATGAACAGTCACCAAAACACACACTTTCCACAGCAAAAGAGGCATCCCAAAAATGCCCCTTATTTTAGGAAAAGACTAACAATCACTTCTTCTAAAATACATCTTGTCCTTACTCACATGGAGCTCCTTTGATCCTGAAAATATCCCTTGTTTTAAAATTTCAAGTTGTCCCATTTCTCCTTTTTTTTTCAGGTCCCTAATGCCCCATATTTTGGAAAAACAAACACAATTCATTTATCTAAAACTCCCTTTTTCCTTACTTACACATAGCATCTTTGATTCTGCAAAATGACCTCTAAATCACCCAAATTCTGATACAGAGGGCACAGTTGTTCTCCATTTTTTTTCTACCTTGTCATTTTCGGGAATACTAACTTTCAGACCTTAGTAGCGCTTTGTCCTATTTGTTTTTTAATAAGTACATGGCCTCTTTTTTTGGCACTTAAGCACACACACTCTTTATTGTCAATGTATGTACATATATACATATTCAACAGCTATAGGGGGAGATAGCAATTGTGATCATCAAAAATACACTCTTTCAACTCAGAATATGCATTTAAATTTTTACATTTCAATAAGTAAATATGAATTTTCCTTTTTTATTTTCTAAATGGACCACTATATACCTTTTTTCACTCTGCAGTTTCTCCATGGTCACTGAGTCTATCATCACAACATCACGGTGCACAACATCTTGTTGATGATTTACAGAATAAGAACCTGATATCAACATTATACAGAAATGTCTGTCGGACAGACAATGCCAGCATCTACGACCACAAGCCATGGATTCAGTTTAAATCTATTGTGCTTGTTATTCTCTTCAACAACCCCATCTACAAAAATGTACCTGTGTTGGAAATGATCTACCGACCCTTCTTTCCAACAATTGTCTACTGTATTTCTAACTATGAAAAACAGCAGGAATTAGAGAAATGGAATTTGACAATAATATCCTATAAATCGAGCCCAAAAGGCCCTGGATATCAGAATTACATATGTGTAGATTATGTGCATCAGCTTGGCCTAAAGGCAGATGGGTTTTTCTTCTTGGCTGATGACACACTGGTTAGTCTGCCAGCTCTTGGTAAATTCTCCAAGAACCCACTACCAGCAATTTCTCATGAACTGCCTAAACATGTCTGTGACATCAAAACGCCAGCTGCACATTGCTTCCACTATGGACATTACAAACATGCTTCAAGGGAAATGACTTCACTGCGCAAAACACTTTCCAAGACTCCAAATGACACGCTCGGTTTGAAATGTGACCAAAATCTGCAGAAACTGACAGGTGTCAAGGATCCCTTAACAGTTTCTCCACCTGATATTTACTTCATACCAGCCTTCTACATGCAGGATGCGAGTCACCTGTTCCGCCTTTACCATGCTCATGATGTATTCCTGGAGGTGGCTTTATTACATGTATTTGCCTGCCTCACCTATCCCCAGCATCCATTTTCATTAACAGGGAAGCACATGTTTGGTCCTGACCGGGGTGACTTGACCAAAATGGCACCACATGTCCTGTCTGGGGGTGCAATATGGGTGCACCCCTTTAAATTATCACCTTTAGTCAAAAGGGAAACCAAATATGTGAATTACTTCTGTGAGACCTTCATACCTTTCCTCCATCAACCACCAAAACATAAAGGTTTGGGGAATAAGTGAAATAATTCATACAAAAGCAAATTATGGTCATACATGAAGGTGTAACAGTTTGATGTTTCATGTATGAAATGTATGAATCACTTTTCCCAGTTCAGTGCAATCGGCACATGTTTATTTCGTAGATGTTACAATCAGTAGATATGTCAGTTCGAGCTATGGATACCAAGGTGCTCTTACCTTGACACTGGTCAAGGCTTAATAGACACTTGTAGGGGCCGGTATCGTCGTATATATATTAGTGCCGTTCATCCGAGAGACGTGTTCGTGTGGTGCCTGTTCCTTCTATAACAGCTACGTGTCGCTTTGTGATACCCCGTTGGTACAAGAGGGGTCGGCACCATGCCTCGCGTCCAGCTCCTACTAAGGAGCCGGACGAGCGGCAGAAGGCGACTGGACCTGGTCCAGTCCAGACGCGCAGCTTAACCTGTAGACCAGAGTGGAATAAAGTCCTACCCGAGAG
This sequence comes from Acholoe squamosa, assembly GCA_949317995.1. Taxonomy (NCBI): domain Eukaryota; kingdom Metazoa; phylum Annelida; class Polychaeta; order Phyllodocida; family Polynoidae; genus Acholoe; species Acholoe squamosa. Next base: position 5,412,737 of record OX439048.1, read on the forward strand.
GTAGGGGTTTCTGGGGCTTTGCCCAACCCGAACTACTTGTGTTGTGTTGGTGTTTCTAGTGGTAAGCGAGCCAAAGAGCCACCCAGCATATAAGTCAATACGAACCATTACACTGGTGCCGTGACCAGTTGGTTCGGGGGTGGTGCGCGGCCACATTGGCCGAAAGCCTCGGGAAACCCGAAGCGGATCCCCCTAGCCCTGGGCTAGAGGGATTCGAAGAGGATGACTTCACATCCCAGCATCTGTTGTTAGACTGGAAGCCCAGTCAACAACAAATGTATAATCCAGCGGGTGTCCGAACTGTTTTCTCGACACCCGGTCTGATGGACGGTGCCACGGGTGATGGCATCGTAAACTTGTATCCGGGTACACCACAAATGGGAGTACCGGATACGGGATTGTTTAAGGGAGTAATAAAACCCCCAACTTTAGACCTGAGTGATTGGTCCCAAGCTATAACTAGCAGACGCCAGCTGTGTCCTATTGTACCAGCAGGCTCGGCTAGTAACTTGGGTATCCCAGTAGCACAGAGCCCTGGGACGCGTACTGCAACCCCCCGGAAGCGGTACCAGATGGTGCAAACGAAGTAGCCCCATTAATGACATTGTCGGATCATAACAGCGACGATGATAAAGCCATAAGGGACCCAGTGGTCCCAGAAGTGAATGCGAAGATTAAGCCTAGGGATGCTGAACCGAAATGCTCGGAAAGGCATCACCTAGGCCGATCTCTAGACGAAGGCTTGTCTGACTCCATGTTCAACCCTGGAGGCAGCCGCAGGTCTATATACGGACGTCGGATGGGTCCCGGGTATAAAACTACCCCGGCCTATTTGAAAGCCAAAGAACAGGTAGAGTTACAGGCTAAGAGGCAACATGAACAATTCATGGCTGCCCAATTAAAAATAGAAGAGGAAGCTAAGTCTCGGATCGGAAAATTACGATCCGAGGAACAGGAGGCGATTCTAAAAGAATCTGACCTAAAATATCGTCTAACTTCCGTAACCCATCGTTTGGAGAGGAAGGAGAGAGACGAACGCGAGAAAGAGAAAAGATTGGCCGAGTTAGAACTCGAAGAAGCCAATAGACTTAGAGCAATCGAAAAGGCTAGAGCCGAAGAGGTTGCTAAGGCCCGGGATGTAAGCAGGCTACAATCCGAGTTGCATGCTATGGAGGAGAAGCTAAAGAAACTTCAACTCCGGAAGGCGGAGACAGAGGCCAGAATGGTCTCGGAGCAAGCCGAGATAAGGAAAGAGACCAATGAGTACCAAAGGTCTCAGAAAGAAAAGGGTGAAAAGTATCGCCTACTAAAGGATACTTTTAAGCGAGAGGCTTTGGCAGCTCAAGAAGAACGAAACCGAGCTGTGGCGGAAAATGAAAAGATTCGATCCGAAATCTTAGCAGAAAACGCACAGCTGAGGGAGGAACAGCGAAACCTGACCACAGATTTAGCTACCCTCACAATAAATAAGTCTGCCATGGAGAGTTATTTACAGGAGCAGGAGCAAGCGAATGCCCCTCCGGCGAGTAAAGATACAAACCCGAACTCGACGTTCGTTAAACAGGGTGACCCAGTCTCCTGTTCTACGCCGAAGCATCCGCCGTATAATCCTTTTATCAATGATAATGCGACGCGGAATGTAGATCAAGGGGGAGTTTATATCAGAACCCAAGATAAACATGGCCGAACTAGTAGAGTCCGGATAAGTGAAGTCCCCATAGTCCACAACCTGGACCCGGACTATGTACCCCGGGATGCCTCCGACAGTAGCGCGGAGACTAACGGATTCCACATACATGTGGATCCGAGTGATAGTGTGGGGTTGGGGGCTGGTAATGACAGCAACCAACCCAATCCATCGAACGATGGCAGTCATCCGACGGGAAACCAACCTTCCGGCGGCGGTTATCAAGGCGCGCAAGGAGGGGGCGGTGCCCCGGGTACCACAGGCTACAGTGGTACCTCGGGTCCCGGCCCTAACCAGGGTGGTGCGGGCTATACGAACCACAGTGGTCTACAGTGGACGTATACACAGCCACCACCACCACCTCCACCGGGCAACACAAGCTTCGGTGGTATGGGAGGCAATCAAACCTTGAATGAAACCAAGGCGATTGAATGGAGCAAACAGCAATGCACTAGATTGATGTATGCTCATAATTCTGCCCGAAGGGTAGCCGTTATTCCTAAGGAATATGACGGTACTCGACCATGAAAAGAATGGTTTGAAGACTTCATCGATGTGATGAACTGTAATGGGTGGACCCCATACGAGGCCAAGCCACATCTAGTAAGATGTTTGAAAGGCGGGCCGGGTCGCATGGCCGTGGAGCAATGGCGGACCTGGTACGGTCTTGTAGGGAGTTTTGAGCAGTTAGTAGAATCTGCTAGCGGACTGTTATGTAACATGGTCAAGGAGGACCCGATGGTCCGTTTTAAGAAACGTACACAGAAGCCCAACGAAGCTTTCCGAGCATACGGTATGGAGCTCCATGCCCTGCTAAGCAAAGCTAGACCTAGTACTGAAAACCAGGACTGGTATATGGACGATCTGATTACACAGTTCGTCAAGGGTCTGAGAGACCGAGATGAGCAGATTGCTGCGAGGGATGCCTGGAAAGAAGGCGTAACGCTTCACGACATATTTAATGGCATAGATATGGCCGTGAAGAAGCGAACGATGTTAGCTGGAGACATACCGAATGCCAGCAGCTCGGCTCCCCTGGTATCAGTAGTCCAGCAGTCTGAGGTACAAGTTCCCTCAGACGATTTCGAATTGATTGAAATCGAACAGGAGGACGGTACCTTCTGTTCGGTTCAATTAAGGAAAAATACTACCGGCAGGAAGTATATTCCAAGGAAGGCGCTCAATAAGCCAAGGGACTCTAGACCATCACCCGAGGTCAAGAGTGACCCGAAGGTCGGCGAAAAGGCAGCCAAACCTCCCGTAAGCACTGATAAAGTGAAGGGTCAGTCTCCAGACATGACCAAACTTATGGAGGACATGTGTAAGAAAATTACAGATGCCATCCAAGCCAGTCGGCAGAGACCCAGGGTGGATCGCCGAACTGTTAAGTGTTTCAGGTGCCAGCGCATGGGACACTACTCATCGGAATGTACCGCTGCTAAACCGGTAATGGCTGCCTTCTATGAAGCCAAGGACAATGGTGAAGGAAGGGAGAACACTACGGATTCCACTGAGGTGGAAAACTAGTGGGGGTTGTATCAACGGCATCTGATATGACCCCAAGGAGGAACGAATGCCAAAATGCTACCGGGGGTGACCCGGTGGAAGATTTCGAATCAATTACACCTGGAGGCCGGGTGGCTGTGGGTGCGCACCCCTGCACCTGGGCCAGGGACCCTAGTGCTTGTATGTACGGGAGTGAACATATGGAGGCGAGTGGCCGCACTAGGGGAGAGGAAGGATGGATCAAAGAGTTGATCCGAGTGTGTGGGACACGCCTTCCCCCAAGTCATCCGTGTCTGGAATTCCTGAGAGGACTCGGATTGAATCTTGGTGATTCGGGAGACTTTCACCAGTTTACCAGTAACCCATCACCTTTAGGGGGGAGACGGTGGTATGTACCCATATCTGTGGAAGGCCGGGTAGGAGAATTCTTGGTGGATACCGGAGCTAGCCACTCCTGTGTGTCCAAAAGATTTTTCGACTCGGTGGCCGGTAGCCATGAGAACCTCAAAACGGGGGTAAATGCTTGCACGGCCGACGGAAGCAGTATGCGTACATTTGGTAGGACGTTTATGCCTATCCGTATAGGAGGCAAAGAATTTGTTCTTTCGCCGACTATAGCAGAGGTTAGTGATGACGGAATCCTCGGACTAGATTTTGCAAGCTTGTACGGGGCCGTCTTGGACCCGAGGGATGGTATGATGAGTATACGGAACCCGTATGACTTGCATGTCCAATGCGTATTGAGACAGGTGTCTTCAGTTGCATCAGTGATACACACGGTGAAGATCCCACCGGGTACCACTTGCGACGTCCTTTGTGGCGGGTCCATGGCCCAAAGGAATGAAACTGGAGTTTATGAACCCGATACGGTGTACTTGTCGAGCATCGGGTTAGACTCAGTGGATACATTAGTGGCTAATGCAGCTTGGACTGTATTACCCATGACTAACCGAAGTGGTTCGGTAGTTTACTTGAAGCGAGGCGACAGTATAGGGAGGATGAGCTCGGTAGAACATGTCGCCGAGGCTAAATTCAATAAACCACTGAACCCTGTTAGTAAGCATCCTTTAGATGAAGAATTTCAAAAGCTGATTGATCAGTCTGATTTAGAGAATACGGAGGATAAGGATTGCCTAGCGAAACTCCTACAAAAGTACGAGAGTGCTTTTGGTAGGGAGGGCGGACCGGTGGGTAGATCCGATAAGGTGTTGCACACAATAGATGTGGGCGACGAGAAACCTTTTAAAATTCCGTATCGTAGACTTCCTCTAAAGAAGAAGTTAATTTGTGAAGAGGAAATACAAAAACAGTTGGACCTAGGGGTCATCGTGCCTAGCTCGAGTCCCTGGTCCAGCCCTGTTTGTATGACCACTAAGAAAGATGGTACAATCCGCTTTTGTGTCGACTACCGGAAACTGAATGGTATAACAAAGAAGAACTCGTATCCTTTACCAAGGATAGACGAGACTTTAGATAGCTTGGGCGGAAACCAATGGTTCTGTACCTTGGACTTACAGTCCGGGTATTGGCAAATACCGATGCACCCCGATGACAAGGAGAAAACAGCGTTCTTCAGTCATATGGGGCTATTCGAGTATAATGTCTTACCTTTCGGATTATGTAACGCCCCCGCTACATTCGAGGCTATGATGGAATCCTTACTGAGTGATCTTTTGTGGAAGAAATGCTTGGTCTACTTGGACGACGTGGTCGTGTTCGGCAAGTCGTTCAAGCAATGCCTGGCGAATCTGCAATTGGTCCTCGACCGGATACTATCAAACGGTCTTAAACTTAAACCCAAGAAGTGCAATTTGTTTAAGAAAACAATCACATACTTGGGAAGGATCATTACTCCTAACGGGGTGAGTGCAGATCCGGAAAAATTGGAAGCTGTGGAGAACTGGGAGAGACCCACGAGTGCTAAGGGGGTGAGATCATTTTTAGGATTCTGTTCCTATTACCGTGATTTCATACCGAATTACTCTCGTGTTAGCTTCCCCATGCAGTGCTTAGTTCACTGGACCCCGGGTAGGGCACGGGACCCATTCCCATGGACCAGCGAGCAAGAAGAATCTTTTAATAAAATAAAAGATTTGTTTAGGAATACACCCGTGTTGAAATATCCCACTCCCGAGGGACATTTCATCTTAGACACCGATGCGAGCAATGATGCAATTGGGGCAGCTCTCTCTCAGGTCCAGGAGGGAGTCGAAGTGCCAATAGCATTTGCTAGCAACACGTTAAGCAAGACACAGCGAAATTATTGTACCACCAAACGAGAACTCCTCGCTGTGGTGGTGTATACGAAGAAGTTCAAGCATTTCCTTTGGGGAAGTGACTTTACCTTAAGAACAGACCATTCGTCTCTTAGGTGGCTGCTTAACTTTAAGGATGCCGAGGGGATGATTGGACGATGGTTAGCTCATCTATCCGAATTCGGATTAGAGCATAAGCAAATAGAGCACCGACCCGGTGCTAAACATATCAATGCGGATGCCTTGTCGAGACGACCTATCCGAAGGTGCCAAAATGCCACTTGTGAAGACTGCGGGGCCCACAATGCTGTGGTAGCCGGGTTGGTATTTAATTATACCACCCCCCGTATTCCCTGGGAGGAGGCTGTGTGTAGCTATCTTGATTGGTCCCCGGAGACCATCAAGAAGTTCCAACAGTCGGATCCCACCACTGCGCGCATAATGGAATACCTATGGTCAGGTATTAAACCGGCAAGGCCGTTAGTATCCCTAGAAGATAGGGAGGCGAGGCGATTGCTAGCCCAATGGACCGAGCTAGAGATCCGAGACGGCATACTATGTAGGTGGAAGACAACTCCCACCAATGGTAAGCTGTTGCAAATAGTGATACCCACCCCGATGAGGAGGGATATCATGTATTATTGCCATGGTCATCAAACGAGTGGCCATTTCGGTAAGAAAAGGTCAATAGAGCGCCTACAAAGGCGTTATTACTGGCCCGGTATGAGAGGCGACCTGCTCCGGTGGATCGCCACTTGCCCGGATTGTTGTAAAAACAAGCCGGGACCCGGCCTGGGTAAGCAACCCCTATCCCAGGAATTGTTTGGTATCAGATTCGCTCAAGTGGCGATAGATATCATCAGCGGAATTAAAACGACGCCCCGAGACAATACTTGTATGATGGTCGTAACCGACTATTATACCAAGTACACTCGGGTGTTCCCCCTTCCTAACCACAAAGCCGCCACTTGTGCGGAGGCATTTGTGAAAGGCTGGGTGCTCCATTTGGGTGTTCCCCTTATGATGCACAGCGACCAAGGAAGGGAGTTCGAGTCGGAGCTATGGCAGGAAATGTGCCATTACCTAGCCATTTGCAAGACCCGAACAAATCCATACCGACCACAGTCGGATGGGCAGGTAGAGCGTTTCAACAGAACCCTCATACAAGTGCTAAAGCCCCTGGTTAATACCCACCAGGACGACTGGGATGAACAGTGCGAGTTTGTGGTACATGCCTACAACAACACTGTCCATTCATCCACTAATTGCACCCCCAACATGCTAGTGTTCGGCGAGGACATCATAATGCCCGCCGACTTAGTGTATGGAGTGGTTGGGATAGACCCGGAGGCGCCCTGCACTGTGTTGTTTGTGGAGTCATTAAGGGATAGGTTCAAACAGGCATACGAGGCCGTTCGTAAAGAACTGCTGAAGAGTGCGAAGTGGCAGAAGGTGGGCTATGACACCAATGCTAAACGAATTCGTTTTAATGTTGGGGACAAAGTACTAAGGTATTATGAGCCGCTAGAGAAGCTGAAGCTCGTAACGCCTTGGGAAGGTCCGTTTAAAATAATTCGTGTCATCTCCGAGTCCACGGTGATGATGGAGGACTGCCTAACTGGTAGGAAAAGGAAGACAAATGTCGGAAAACTTCGGCCCTGGAAGGGACGCGAAGAGGCGGAGAGGGAGTTCGGTTACAAACCACCTGTATCTGTCCCTAGTGGACCGAGCGTGGTAGTTCCGATGAAACGCCCTAGAGGCCGGCCGAGAAAGACGCCGGGAGACGAGGTTATGGTGAAAAAGAAGACGAAGGCCAGGAAACGACCTAATCGTAAGAAAAGGAAAAATGTCTCGCTGAGTGAAGGCATTACGTATGGGAAGGTGCCCGCAGTGGCTAAGCGGAATCCAGAAAAGGCCGTACGTAAAGCCGGGAAAAATAAAAGGCTAACCGAAGGCGTTAGACGCAGTCCCCGGTTGAGGTCTGCCGTAACCTAACTCAGTACACAACGAGCTGCTGCGTGTTGTCCGCCATAGGCGGGTAACATACGTTCCACGGCTGGAGATGCCGAACGTGCCCTCCCCGGGTAGCTGTATCCCGTGAGCGGCGGTTGGATTAACCGGTACATTCGCTTTGAAGCGTTGTATATACCGCCAAACTCCAGCAGATAGCACTCGGGTGGTAGGCCGCGTCTCGCATGTCGAGTCGAATGTTAGTTCGGATCTAGTTCTCTAGGTGGCGCCGCGGGTGCGGCGGGAAAGCGCGGAACTAGGTCACCGGATAGCCACGGCGGGATCTCGCGAGACGAGAGGTCTGACGTCATACTGGTCATAACTAGAGCGGACTCGTGGTGGTTAGACGCCACCCGTTTTTGCTCTAGTTAGTGTTGGGAGTTTACAGGCCCTAGCTGTCGGTTAGCTTGCCTAACGTTACCCTTTTGTTGGACGAATCCTTCGGGAGGAGTCCAACACAGACGCCAAATCATTTGGAAGTCGCCCTCAGTGCCATGGCACAGGGGACGATTGACGCCGCGCGTCAGACTGCCAACGTTCTGTTGGAGCTAGGCGAGGACCCGAAGGTCCCGTCTCGGGTCGAGGAATCTATGGATTCTTCGGCAGAGGAGGCCGCCCGGACGCTCTCGGCTATGGCCGAGGCCACCGACTGGGAGAGGATGCCACCTCCACCACCACGCCCGGAGCGCTCGTCTGCAGCAGCCGCTTCGGGTAGCAAAGTGGATGTCCTGGACATTCCAATGTACCCTCCGGGATTCAAGACTCGGATCGAACGTATGGCACACGTCGATCGCGAGGCCGGTGTAGTGTACACTTCCTGGGGGACCTACATCCCCATGCACGCCTCCATGTTCGGATGTGGACCGTTGGCGGCGCAGCAAGGCGTGCCCGAGCCCATACCAGATGACTTCAAGACTCTGGTAATGGACTCGTGCAGTGACGAGTTGGCTGACAATATGCCAGTCTCTTGGCTCCACAACTACCTGAAGTTAGCGGAGAAGATGGCGGTCAACGAGAGTCTGGCCCGAGCCGTGCTGATCTCCGAGGGCATCACCCGAAAGGCCTCGGAGTTAAGAGAGTCTGAATCCGACATGGATACAGACTCCACAGTCACTTTGTCCTCGGTGGAAACCGACCGGGTCAAGCGATTGACCCGCAAACCTGCGCCGAAGGGTCCTCTCACCGAGAGTGATCTGGAGGCTGAGGATGTACGCATCGCCGTCGAGAGGTCCACAACCGAGACCGACCCAGCTGCCGACATTCCGGACGCACCTGGTGAGATCTCGGAAGAGGACATCTCGCGCCAGCAGGCTGCTGTCGAGGCCAAGCGAGCCGAGCTTGCCAAGCAGCAGAAGCAGCTCACCGCAGCTCGCCGGGCCCATCGCAAGCAGCAGGCCCAGCTAAAATCCAAGGTCTCTTCCGACTCTGACTCCCCGGTCAGCGGAAGGAGGAGCCCTCGTACAGAGGACAGGAATCCACGGGAGTCGGATTCCAGTCCTGAGATGCCGGCGCAGCCAACCAAGGTTCAGCGCCGGAAGAAGAAGAATGGAGCGAAAGCGTCTCCGGCAGAGCCTACGGCCCCCACCAAGCCGAGGGGTAAGGGCCAGCCGAAGGCGCCCGCCTCCACCACCACAACCACCACAGTAGCCACCTCGGTTGCTGCAGCTTCCACTGCCAGTACCAGTGGAAAAAGCGCCAAGTCCTCTACCAAGGCTTCGGCTGGTACCACCACCACCAGCCGAGCCAGCCGTAGGGGAGCAGGTATCTACACGGACAGTGAGGACAGCGACAGCGATCCAGAACTGCCCGAGTCAGCCAAATCTGATTTGGAGTCCGTGACAACGTGGGAAGAAATGACCACGGATGTCCCGAAGGACGACAATCAGAAATGGATGTGGAAGAATGCAGCCGAGGGGTTCAAGGAACGGACTCCCCGCTGCTTCGCGGACTGTGCCTATGACACGGTCCACTACATGTGTCCCGGCGCCGTCAATAAGGACGGTGACAGCGATGACGAGGAGTGGATGAAATCCGGCCCCTCGGATATGCCTGTAGGTAAATTCTACCTCATTTGGATTGATCAGCTGAAATCCAAATTGGGGTCGATTTACAGCTACGAGGCCCGGACGAAAGTCCAGTGGGCAATGACCCAATGGGGACCAACCGGCAACCGCCGACGGTGCCCATTCGAGTCATGCCAGCTGGCTCTCACGGGTGAGAAGATGTTCGAGACGAAGCCTCGCTTCGCTCGCCACATCGTAGAACATCACATGCACCACAAGCCTGTGATGATGTGTGTGCTAGGGGACCGCCCGAGCAAACAGTGTGATGGCTCGTTCAGCACTCACCGGCGCCGAGACATGGCTCTGCACCTGCAGAAAGCTCATGGTATCGGCCTGGAGAAAACCAGGAAACGAGCCATCAAGTGCTTCAACGAGCTCCTAGCCAACTGGGCCTCATTGAGTGTGAAAGACGTTAAAGAGCAGGCATTCGAGACCGGATTCTGCTCATGGAAGAGTGGCAACTTGTTGACCTTCTTCCAAATCAACTTCTCGTCCACGAAGTTCGGGATGCCCAGTGAGGTGCACCTGAAGGTGAAAAAGTGGCGAGGGGACGATAAGCGGGAGAAGGCCAAGGCCCGCTCGAAGGGTCCCGGCGGAGGCACAACCACGGCTACCGGTGCTTCCAAAAGGACCCGAGCAGACCGGTCCGTAAGCCCTTCGGGTAGCAAGGACCAGCCAAGACCAGCCAACCCAGCTGATCGTCGCGAGTCGGGACAACAAGTCTCGGCTCTAGATATGCCCAGCAACCAGGCCCGTAGGGCGGTTAGCCAGGCGGCCACCCCGGCCACACCTTCAACCTCCACACCTGCACCCGCGGAACAACGTCCGGGCGAAGCCTCTGGCAGCCATGATGATGGGGACGAAGTCTTCGCTCCCCCATCTGCGTATTCGTCCTACTGGGCTGGAGAGGGATCTTCCGGCAAGCGCCCCACGTATAGTGAGTACGCGGCGAAGTTCCCTGCTATGGGACCAGCTGGACCCGAGTCGCAGGTCCTTACCTCCCTGGGCCGGACCAAACCCCGTGGTAGAGGCCGTGGTGGGCTGGAGTCCACCCGAGCTTCCCCGGGTGGTGGCCGAGGCCGGGGCGGAATAACGGTTGAGGGCCCGTCTGCTCCTCCAGCAGGTACTCCGCCTGCCTCAGTGGAAGCCACCGCGCCTCCACCAGTCATAGCTCCACCCCTGATGGAGCTAATTTCGGGTACACTGTCAGGTCTTCAGGATCCGAACACGTTTGTTGACCACCGGGATGTCCAAACGGTTCAGATCCAGAACGAGCTGATGGCAGAGTGGCAGGCATTGCACCGCCAGAAGTCGGTCGACTACTGGCGGGTGATGACTGAAGCCACCCTCAATCTGGTATACGAAGTCCAGAAGAGGGAGGAAGATAAAATCAGGCAGCTGGAAAGGAAGAAAGTCGAGGAGGCTCTCGAATCCTGCCGGCGTCAGCAGATGGAAGCTGAAAAGCTTAAGGAGTTCCACCAAGCTGAGAACGCCAGGTACATTCACAGGTTCAAGGAGGCTGACCTCAAATTTTTCCTGGCATTCGGGAAACACCTGGAGGAGTGGGACGGCTTACCGTCGTCCCTTATCTTCATCCCGGATGTCCCACCGGATGCCCCACCGGTCCTGGCTGCTCCACCGGTTCCGGCCACTCCACCGGTCCCGGCTGCTCTGTCAGTTCCGGCAGCTCTCCTGCTTCCGGCCCCTTCTGTCACCCGGACTGCTCCAACTGCCACGGTTGCTTCACCTGCATCCAAGGCAATGGACAGTCCATCCGCGGTGATGAGGGCCTTGAGCTTGGGGAGCGATACGCCCAGCGAGGCTTCCGCGGCGCTCTCTGCGAGCAGCTGTAGCAGCTCGGCTCCATCTGCCTCAGTGGAGTCGGCTGAGAAGATGGACACGGATCCGGAAGATCTTTAAGTGTCCATCTGACGGTGTCTTCTTTGTACCCGAGGGTAAAAGCATTTAATATGCCAGAGGCACTGTTCCTTACGCTGGACCCTTAATCTGGAACGGAACCTGCAGTGAAGATGGACGCTAATCCGAAACAACAAGAGGATAACCACACCTAACCGGGGCTCCATCTTCCCATCTTCATCAGGGCACAACATAACAGCAACGTGGCTTGCCACACACACATGTCGCCGGATGGAGCTGCAGAAACCAGTCGTTCCAGATTCGCCGGAAGTCCGGTATATTGTAAGGGTGATCCTGCTACCCTGGTAGGACGCCTATATTTATCAGTATTATTATTTTTGTATAAATATATTTTTATACCATATCTATATTCTTGTAATTAAAACAAACAAAATTTTTCTTGGGTTATCTACCCCACCTCGGGTCGGTTGGTTAATACTGTAAAATTTTATTCATATCATCTGATTACTCGTCTACAACTTTTAAATGCGTCTCGTTTATAATAATAACATCATTGTAACACTGTTACTATATATCACCATAGGTCGATGGTGCATAAGGCGCCACTTCCTATTTGTTATTATTAATTATCATTACTTCGGGTTATATGCGATGATGCCTCATTATGTACATATTATTTATAATGCCCCTTAAGTGTTCTATATCCTATACGAACTGTATATATAGACTTACCTATTTGTGTATAATATTACTGTATAAAGCTAACAATAGGTACTTGTTAATTACACCCAACCCTAGGTATAGTCTAGTGGGGGTGGTGTAGGGGCCGGTATCGTCGTATATATATTAGTGCCGTTCATCCGAGAGACGTGTTCGTGTGGTGCCTGTTCCTTCTATGCCAGCTAGGTGTCGCTTTGTGATACCCCGTTGGTACAAGAGGGGGCGGCACCATGCCTCGCGTCCAGCTCCTACTAAGGAGCCGGACGAGCGGCAGAAGGCGACTGGACCTGGTCCAGTCCAGACGCGCAGCTTAACCTGTAGACCAGAGTGGAATAAAGTCCTACCCGAGAGGTAGGGGTTTCTGGGGCTTTGCCCAACCCGAACTACTCGTGTTGTGTTGGTGTTTCTAGTGGTAAGCGAGCCAAAGAGCCACCCAGCATATAAGTCAATACGAACCATTACACACTATTAATTTGTTTCTCTGAAATTAAAATTAATAGACTTGAGCAAATCTAATAGTTGGAGTCAGACGACTAGTGCTGCCACCACCTGGCAGCAGCCAGAGATCAATGTGACCGTTAGTTACCAAACTGTTCCCAGAGTTAAGTACTAGCGTCCTAGACTCTGGTCTTCTGCCCTATGTATGATGGGAAGGGGACTGAAAGTAGTCCCTCTTGATAGATGAAGACACCAGATGGAGGTGCAGCATGACAGGTGCTGCCATAAGTGGCCTGAATATTACCACTACTTCACCAATAACCATGGCCTGTGATATGCAACAATCATCAGATTCCATAGCACAGTGGTAGCATTGTGATCTCATACGTCTGAGGTCTAGGGTTCGAGACTCGATTCTACTGTGGCCCTTTTTCCTGTTCAATTTAGGGCCTTATTTACATTCTACAGATGTATTTGTCTGAATTACATTTTTGTTCCTCCTTTAAATGTATATAAATGTAATTAAAGAATATATCCCCCTGTCCTGTATAAATGCTCCAATCCAGCAAGCCTTGATTATTTCTCACAATGTGTGAGATTTTTGTCAAAGAAAAACGTCATAGTTGTAATCTGCTAGTGTTTTCATATTTCCCTTCATTAAAGATTACCAAAGTAACATGCACAATTGGCAGGCAAACAAAATATATGCCTAAGAAGTTGAAAACTTTTTTTCTGTCTATATTTTTGTAAAGAAAAAAAGTAACAGTGCAAGCAGGGGTTTGGACCCAGGATTCCTCAATCACAAGATCTCTGCTCTACCTCCTAGCTAACCAGGCAACTGATGATCAAAATTAGATACAGGTATAGTCATGGCATAGGTAAACCTTAATGTTTAAACATCAATACAGTATATAGAAATTCAAAAGTTAAGGTCACTGCAGAACTACATAGTTTTATCCAGGTTTGCTTTGCATAGCAGTAATTTCCACATTCATTTATGTCTGTTTCAATGTGTAGTACAACATACCAGTAGTTGTGTTAGTTTGGATAAAAGGCTTATAGGGTCTACTTTATGGACTGCAGTAGGAACCTCACAACACCCGGCTCAAGGATCCTGCATCTAATTAGCCTGTACAGGCTCTATCCCACAATACATGGCGCAGAAGACCAGGGGTTACTACTAGTGAGGTAGTGACACCTGGTATCAGGTTGCCTTAGTTACCACACCACTTGAGCTGCCCTCTCTAGGAAGAACCCAAACTATATAATGCCCTAGGAGGTCATAATAAAGTGTTAAACATTATCAACATGATGGGGGGGGTCAGTAGTTTGTAAATGTCATATGGCTGATGATAATAAGAGCTCCAATGTGATGTGATGTCATAAGCCAATAAACTTCTTGAAATTTTTGAATTGCTATTGCAATATTTGAGGGGTTTGCCAAAAATTATAATATGTTGATCACCTCACCCTTTTTTTGCCTATGTATTGATGTATCATAATAATATTGGATATGGATGAGTGAATCTCTCATGAGATACACAAAATGTATGAATTGCACCTGAAGCAAACTTCGACAAAAATTCTTAAGATTATGAGTGGGAAGGGAAAAAGGATTCTCACTTCTTATATTTTTTTTTTGCTTTGGATAGCACAAACAAAAAGCAAAAAAGACTACAAATCAGAATTATTTCAGGCTCTTTATTGTACATATATTTCTTGTACATATTGTATATTGCATCTTGTTTATAATTTTCATTTAAAGCTGCTGTTGTTTAACACAATAATATTTTGGATGTCACATGGGGTTTTCACATAACCATGCCCTCGCGCATTGGCCTTTATAAGGTCTCTGAAATAAATCTTGAATAAGCTCCGGCCATATAGTGATATCAAAATTGAATTCCCTGCCTAGTTCATCATTGGGATATCAGAGGCCTATCCATTCTGTTTTTGGGCTTCCAAAGTTTATCATTGATCATCAAAATTGGAAACTATCAAACCATGTCTTGCAAAATTATACGCGCGCTTGGGATACAGCCTAGTTGAAATGCATCCAACTGCTTATAATGGAAGCCACTACATAAATCCTGGTGATATTCCCCTGCAAATTGATATACATCACATCAATTATCCAAAAAGTATGTATTTGGAAAATATCAATTGAAGTCACACCCAAATTGAAAGTACCAGGAGGGGATTTCCTCCGGGTACCAAATCACAGATACTGTGTAGACGTATGGTGTTTTAACAGGATCTATGGTTGGGGAATCTATATGTAATACAAAAAAATCTCACTTATAAGTTATGGTTTATGCATCATTTAAGCTTGATGTTTGTTTGGAATTTGAGAATACTCTGTTTAATACCATAAAAAAAAACCTGTATAAAGCGGCTATTCCACTGCTGTCAGTCGGCCAAATTTTCGCTTATCTGACCCATTGTTTATATACTATTGCATCAAATATAATTGGATGTAGCAAAATTTCTGCCGACTGATTGCAGTGGAACACCTGGTTAAAGCACTGGTTTTACAGGCGTAAAATGATTGAAATAGTCCTAATCCGATGATTTATAATATCAAAAGTATAGGAAGAAATCAGTAGGATCAATGCTTAAGCTTACACACCATTTCAGATGTTTTGTCCCTTGATAACAGGTCTTTTTAAGGACAGTGATTGTGATCTAACCTATGGGTTGAAGGAAGGAAGAGAGCATGCCCCATGCACATTTACAGAGGCAATGGTTCTTTTACATCCAGTATTACATAGACATCATACTAGATGGGGAGGCCTTTTTAAAGTCACCTGTCGGCCACATCCAAAGTACCATAAATTCTCTCATATACGTCATGGCTTATCCTAGAACAAAAGCCAAGGTGTGGCTCATTAGAGGTGCACAAAGTCAGGGTGCGGCTTGCATGGGGGTATTTAACCCTACAGAACAGTATAAAACCTTCACTTTGGGTGTAGCTCATAGCTTTACCCAAAGTGTGGGGTGAAGCTTATACAGAAGTGCAGCCAAGGTGTGGCTCATTAGAGGTGCACAAAGTCAGGGTGCGGCTTGCATGGGGGTATTTAACCCTACAGAACAGTATAAAACCTTCACTTTGGGTGTAGCTCATAGCTTTACCCAAAGTGTGGGGTGAAGCTTATACAGAAGTGCAGCTTATATGAGAGAATTTATGGTTGGTGGATATTCAGTAAAGTGAGTGAGTGAGTAATAGATGTGCCATTTCGACATCTTAAGTGATATTCATGGTGAGAACTACACTACATAATATCACCGAGGAATGTGAGTGAGTGAGTGAGTGAGTGAGTAATAGATGTTTAACCCCATTTCGACAGCTAAGGTCATATTCATGGCGAGAACAACATTACACAATTTCACAGAGGAATATGTCAGTGCCTGCGCATATATGCACCACACACATCTGAGGGGATAGGAAAGAGGAGATATAGACCCTTTTAAGTGGGCTAGGGAAGCCTGACCGAGGAATGTGTTGGTGCCTATACATGTGTGTACCACACACATCCGAGGGGATCGGAATGAAGACAAAGACTCTTTTAAGTGGGCTAAGAAAGCCCTCAGAGGGGATAAGAAAGAGGAGATACAGACCCTTTTAAGTGGGCTAGGGAAGCCTTGGGATTGAAAAGAGGGTGGAGGGTAGGTGGCTGTTACATTAAAATAGGGCCCCAATCAAACTCTTTGTTGTATGGGATGGATGCAGATAGCGCCCTTAGGCTTTTGAATTTCGAAAATCCATATCTAGGGTGCAGCTTTTACATGGGAATTCACAATACAATATGTTGAAGCATCAGACACTTACTTCAACCCAGACAAATGGTGGCCCTTTAACATACCATACAGTGGCACTGCCGTTGTCGGCAGTGCCACTGACGGGAATTTGAGAACCTGCAGTTCCCCACTGTTACCAGGAGAGGGTGTTGATTGTTGGGGGGTCTGGCCTCAGTTTGGCTATTTATGGTGTGAGGGCCAAGCCAGGACTGCTTCAGTTGCATGGTCAGTCAGTCCTGTCTGTACCTATACAGAGTGGTGAGTACCTGAGAAGTACCAAGGACAACCAGGACAGAGACACTCACTATCCTCATATATATATATATATATATATATATATATATATATATATATATATATATATATTGATATTACAATAAAAAATAATATTGTGAGATTTCAGTGGCTTGGAGAAGGCTTATCGTGAAAAAAAGCCATTTTAGGCCTTTCTGACCTTAGGTAACAAAAAAATATGACCTGTTTTACAATGAAATTATTTTTGCCATGTAGGTGTAAGCCTATCTGACATGGGAAAAATGGCTTATCCTAGAACAAAAGCCAAGGTGTGGCTCATTAGAGGTGCACAAAGTCAGGGTGCGGCTTGCATGGGGGTATTTAACCCTACAGAACAGTATAAAACCTTCACTTTGGGTGTAGCTCATAGCTTTACCAAAAGTGTGGGGTGAAGCTTATACAGAAGTGCAGCTTATATGAGAGAATTTATGGTTGGTGGATATTCAGTAAAGTGAGTGAGTGAGTAATAGATGTGCCATTTCGACATCTTAAGTGATATTCATGGTGAGAACTACACTACATAATATCACCGAGGAATGTGAGTGAGTGAGTGAGTGAGTGAGTAATAGATGTTTAACCCCATTTCGACAGCTAAGGTCATATTCATGGCGAGAACAACATTACACAATTTCACAGAGGAATATGTCAGTGCCTGCGCATATATGCACCACACACATCTGAGGGGATAGGAAAGAGGAGATATAGACCCTTTTAAGTGGGCTAGGGTAGCCTGACCGAGGAATGTGTTGGTGCCTATACATGTGTGTACCACACACATCCGAGGGGATCGGAATGAAGACAAAGACTCTTTTAAGTGGGCTAAGAAAGCCCTCAGAGGGGATAAGAAAGAGGAGATACAGACCCTTTTAAGTGGGCTAGGGAAGCCTTGGGATTGAAAAGAGGGTGGAGGGTAGGTGGCTGTTACATTAAAATAGGGCCCCAATCAAACTCTTTGTTGTATGGGATGGATGCAGATAGCGCCCTTAGGCTTTTGAATTTCGAAAATCCATATCTAGGGTGCAGCTTTTACATGGGAATTCACAATACAATATGTTGAAGCATCAGACACATACTTCAACCCAGACAAATGGTGGCCCTTTAACATACCATAATCTGTCAAAACTGAAAACTCAAGTAGGTCATTTCACTGATTTATTTGTGAGTGAGTGAGTAATAGATGTTTAACGCCATTTCGACAGCTAAGGTCATATTCATGGCGAGAATTACATTACACAATTTACAGGGGAATGTGTCAGTGCCCGCGCATATGTGCACCACACACATCCCGAGGGGATAGGAAAGAGGAGAAATAGACCCTTTTAAGTGGGCTAGGGAAGCCCGATTTATTTGTGTATATGATTATGTAAAAGATAGACAGGCATGTCCCAATTTGAATAATATACTAAAACTACAAAGATCAGTCCTGAGGGTCTTATTTTGTTGCATATTCCAAAATATCAAATACATTTTATTTTCAAATACTCATTCTAATTCTAAAAATATACAGAAAGTTTTATTGTATAAATTAGCCTAACCAGGAGATGAGCATGGAATTGCTCTATTGGGATCTTTTACACCTGTGCAAGTCACAAAAAGTTCATTTCACAACAAACCTCATAGATCAATACATGATAAGTGAGTGATCATTTTTTAACAAAAGGGGCTGGTGGGTTTGAGGGGGGGTCAGCATTTTTTCATCGCGTTGACCAGAGGGGGGTCAGATTTTTTTTATTTCACCTGTTATCAGGGAAAAAGCCTGCGCATTACTATAGGTTAAAAGGGCCTATTAGCAGAAGATTTTCGGTCCCTCTGGGGGTCAAGAAAATTTTGACCCTCGAGGGGGGGGGGGCCAAAATTATGTTCGCGCAACTGCTCGTAAACCCACCAGCACTTCCTAAATACATCACAATTACTGAGTCTCTCTAGATATAGCCCGGCTCACCAAAATTTCCATGAGAAATATAACAATTGAAGCAGCAATTCCCATCAACAAGAGGTAAAAGAGGCCGGTGACTTCACTAATGCTTGTCGGCTTTACGATTGGTCCGCCCATGTTGCACTTATTGGTGACTTTGGGCCAGTATTGTAGCATCCATTTGTCTATCACTCCAGACTTCAGCAATTTCAGGATGCTGTAAAAAATTATTCTCCATTGCAGAAATCTTAAAACAATATTGAATTTGAAAAAAGTGTAGTAAACACTGTAAAAGATGCAACTGGATTTTTATTTTTAAGCTACTTCTTTTTAATATCTTCAGAAAAGAGGTAAAGTTATTTCAAATCATATTTGAATTTTTGTTTTGCATCTTTTTGAGGTTGGATTATTATTTATTGTCACTGGGTTATACCAATAGTCTACTGGACCTAGTTAGCTGACTTTTGTGTAGAACATTTATGGCTGAAGTTAGCTGAAGGTGCCCAGTGAACTGGTGGTCTTTGCATGATGTACCAATGAAGTGCTGGTGTGCAGACTCACCAGCACTTCATTGGTACATCTGCTAACCACGATGCACTCCTGCATAGGTAGGTAAAAAGATTCATAGATTGGGTTAAATAATGCTATGTTTACTTACGCATGGTTAAAGATATGGAGGTAGGGGGAATTGGTTTGAAGCGGAAATGCATAACCAGAAAAGTAGAACTTCTGTTTCGCTATGTAAAGAGAGCAGTCCCCCTTGTCTGCCTCCTCTTTCTGGAAAGGAGAAAAACAACACATATTTTCATGAATCCAAAATTAAATCATACTGTAGCAAATTGATGGCGATAAGTGCAGAAGACAAACACGGTCCATGTATGGTTTGGGGTAAAACCTGTATATTATAGCAGAATAAAGTACAATCAGCAATCAATGTCAATGTCTGATTCCTTGTTCCTAAAGCTGGGCTCTGCCAGGAGGTTGGTGTGACCTGCACCTGTCTGAGACTGAGTTCCAACTGAGGAGGCCATGCCCTGTGACAAAATTATATAGTTGCCACGGGCTGCGCGCCCCCACGTGGTGCATGGACAAATCAACCTACCCCGCAGAGCCCCGCAGCAAACCTAGCGCTTGCTGCTACAATACTTTTCCTATTCCTTCATGCACATTAGGCTTAACAGATGGCTTAGATATGATTTTTTAACATTTCCACTTAACTTGGGATAATCATTACCTAGTAGACTTGGCATGATCCAAGGATAGCAAAGACTTCTTTGGCCTCTCCTTGAAAAATGCAGTTGCATTCTTGTTCACTTAGTTGACAAAATAGACTAGGCATTACAAGATCGTTTACTAAAGGGGACAAAAGATGCCACAAGGTCACACACGGGTCAAAGACACATGATGGTACAAGAACATATCATCGCCTCAGTGCTAGAAGGTTATAACTGCCTTTTTGAAGTATTGCAGGAGAGGCAAAAGAAGTGTTCCACTACTATAGCACCAAGTAGATACAGCAATATTGCAACGGGGCCTGTAGGCACACACACACACACACACACACACACACACACACACACACACACACACACACACACATATATATATATATATATATATATATATATATATATATATATATATCAAAGACAGAGTCTCATTATTCCAAAATGTCAGCTACAACCTCCTTGCACTAAGGAGACGATATACACTATATAGACGTGTTCACTTTACAATAATATCAGCTAGAATCACCAGATGTCATACCTGAATAGCTACCAGGTTTTTAATGTCATCGAGATAGATAAAGTCTGAGGTGAGAAGCCGTCGGCGCCCAGCTGAGAAACTAGCCACCATATTGTCACTGTCCCCGGCAATCTTTCCCCAAATATGGCTGTAAACGCTTCCCTCTTGGGAGTTCTGAAAGTGTAAACATTTGCTGCATGACCTTTTGGATTTTAGCAACTTTAAGTGAGATAGAAAGCTACTTGCTCGTTTTAAGTAAAATTCCTTTCAAACCTGCTGAAACTTATTTCTAGTCTATAAGATGCATGAAATATGACAATTAATTTATATCAAGTTCAAGTAAAAGTCATGTAAATCCAAATGTTGCAGTTATGATATTTTGCACTCTGTTGATGTGAAAGCTCTCAAAACAATGGCTTAGAGAAAGAACTTCATACTAAAGTTTATTATCTTTAATCCTTTAAAGATCGCAAATATATTAATGCATCATGCCTAGGCCAAAAAAAAGGAGGTTTGTTTCCAGTTACCCAACCGACCCTAGCAAATCAGGGCTGATTCTTTTTTCAAGCAGAACAATACAAAGCTGTGCTTGGCTGAAACGAACTACATCTTTTGTTTTAGGCTGTAAATTCGTCAATAATGGTCTGATTTATAAGCTGTAAAGGCCAAAATGTAGCCCAGGTCAGTCGACAGTTTGTATGGCAAGTATCGACCCTTGCCGTTGTCGGCAGTGCCACTGACGGGAATTTGAGAACCTGCAGTTCCCCACTGTTACCAGGAGAGGGTGTTGATTGTTGGGGGGTCTGGCCTCAGTTTGGCTATTTATGGTGTGAGGGCCAAGCCAGGACTGCTTCAGTTGCATGGTCAGTCAGTCCTGTCTGTACCTATACAGAGTGGTGAGTACCTGAGAAGTACCAAGGACAACCAGGACAGAGACACTCACTATCCTCATATATATATATATATATATATATATATATATATATATATATATATATATATATATATATATATATATAGATATTACAATAAAAAATAATATTGTGAGATTTCAGTGGCTTGGAGAAGGCTTATCGTGAAAAAAGGCCATTTTAGGCCTTTCTGACCTTAGGTAACAAAAAAATATGACCTGTTTTACAATGAAATTATTTTTGCCATGTAGGTGTAAGCCTATCTGACATGGGAAAAATAACAAATGTACAAATATGATACAAAATAATTTTACACAAGTCTTTAAAATGAATAACCCCCTATTTTCAGACCTGCACCAATCTAGTGAGAGTGAGACATACAGCTGTATATATATATATATATATATATATATATATATATATATATATATATATATACCTGTGTCCACCTGGTGAATTACAGCAGAGGCATGGGGGGTTTCTACATGTCGGCGCCCTAGTTCTATCGTCAATGTCAGGTATTGACTGTACACCGGACAAATTAACAGGTTAAAAGATGCACCATAGACACACATCACAGCCCTGAAGCACGAAAAACTGACGGATGCTTGGCCTTAGCGCTATGGGGAATTTCCTCACTGTTTCAGCTTGAAGGCCATGATGGCCATCAGGGCACAGGTACGGACAGCTGACGTTGGCTAGCCTCATTTTGAGTCCATTTAGGTCATGAATCTAAAAGAGCTAAATAAGGAACCAAGATAACAAACCTCAAGATCTAATAGGACTAGAAAGCCAGTTACCATAAGGATACTGTCCCTACACCGCCCACCAGTGACTGACAGTTATCAGTTTATTTGATATTATACAGTTCCTTTATGGCCTTCAAGCTGGAACAGTAATGAAAATTCCCATAGTGTTTAGACCAAGAATCCGTCAGTGCTGCGTGCTCCAGGGCCTTTACGAAGTGTCCATAAGGGAGTGAGTGAGTAATAGATGTTTAACGCCATTTCGACATCTAAGGTCATATTCATGGCGAGAACGACATAACACAATTTCACAGAGGAATGTGTGGGTGCCCACGCATATGTGCACCACACACATCCTGAGGGGATAGGAAAGAAGAGATATAGACCCTTTTAAGTGGGCTAGGGAAGCCCGTCCATAAGGGACTGCATGATGAGACTATGCAATTTTTGAATGGTCCCATGGATAGAGACATAATCACTAATTAAGTGATGAGTCATTTATTGCCAGGGGTTGGGGGGGGGGCATTTTGAAAAAGAGTCCCTTGGTGGGGGGGGACCAAAAAACTGCAAAACTGAATATGGGTGATACAACTACTCACCGCAACTCATGATTCCACACATATACGATTTTTTTTTTGGTGGGGGGCTGTCATTTTGCTCAATCAGTTCTCGGGGGGGGGAGGGTCTTGATAACTTTCATCTTATTGTCTCTAAAGACGAACAAGGCATATGAGGCCCAACCCGCATATAAGATGCACCCAGACTTTGTGGATTCTTTAGAAATATTCAAAGTGATACAACTTGTGTTGTAATCAATGTCTTTTCGAAATTTAAAAAGAAATAACAGTATCCTCTTGTAAAAGACATGCATTGTACACAATGTATAATGGTACACGTATTATGACCCTATATGGGCAGATCCACTAAGCAATGTTTGGGCCTATTTTGAGAGGATTTTAGCTTTGAGGAGCTAGAGTAAAAAATGTAGACCACTATTCTTCATTATTTTAGTCACATCTGATAGAAAACATCTTGAGCTTTAAGTAGAGGGCAAATTTATGTATATCGGCCTATAATTTGATGAGTTACAGAGGCTCGAAGTTGGACAATACACCAAAAATACCCTTTTTAGTCCAACTTTCCATTATTCCCACCTATGTATTGTTAAGCTAGGCAGTATTAGAGTGTGATAAACCTATTTTTCCTTTGGTGAGAGGTCATAGCTATCTATTAAAAAGACTTTTGCCATGTCCCTTCCTCAACTGTCTTTCACACATGTGTTATAATATCGAACTGTGAGCATCCTCACATACGTAACACTTTTTTTACACCTTAAACTTCCATGCTAAAAAAGTATCCTCACTGTTCTTATTACCTGTGTTGAGGAGGGTCCCTAGGGGGGTTTTGATGGTAAATAAATGAAAGTGCTGGTTTGCTGAAGATACAAGCTAGGTCTCATAAACCAAAATTCAACTCCCCAAAACGTTACGTATGTGAGGTACACTTTTAGATGTCTGTAGGCTATGTAAATAAATGATTCTTCATTTCTAGTCTATTCTTGTGTAGTATGTATATGAATTAAATGATTAAAACAAAAATCATGGCTCAAGTCTGCATAGTAAGGCCACAGAGGGGGTCTTTTGGTATCGGTGTGGAAATCCTCACATACGTAACGAAAATATGTGGAGGAGAAAGGAAATGTTTCCAGTTGCCCTGGCAGAAATGACCAACCACTGGAAGTTACTCAGAGGATCTCAAATTAGCTAAGCTCACAGTCTACTATGATTTTGCAGCTCCATTTACACTGAAATTTCTCAAAAAGGTAAGGAATTTCAATCAAATTCTCATGAAATAGTGTGTGTTATATATGTGAGGGTCTGCAATTGTCTTAGATTGCATGGAAATGATGTATTTTGGGTTTTATTCCCCTCTGATTGAAAGTCCCAAGCCATAAACTGGCCATAGCAGCTTGGTAATGCCATTTAATTTGGCCAGGAAGCCCCATACTCTTTAAGGCTTTATTTTCCTCACATACGTAATGTTTTCACTGGGGAATGGAAATTGCCCTTCCTGAGCTACTCCTGCTGTATATTTATCCCCAAATCATTATTATTTGTTGAAATTAGGGCTTACCTTTACTGCTAGGGTTTGTCAATGGACCATTCTGGGTATTATAATAATTTTTCACATTTACTAATTCCTACGCCATATAAAACCTAGGCTCTGCTCATGATCTACACTCAATAATCTCCTGCATTCCCCCAACAGGAACCAGGATCCATTACTCATCACAAACACACTTCCTCCATGACACGCTGTGACATAAGGTACAAGGATGTAATAACATTCCAACCTTATCTACACACACACAGTCCAACTGGAGGAAGTGCGATCCACCTGTGGTGCCATATTTGGAATGAGAGGATATTTCACAATCTCCTCTCAATCCTCATTAACATGACTCAACCACAGGTGGCAACCTTTCTACATGACACGTGTTTCTATTTCATTGAACCACGTGTATAGAATATTTCACAATACTGTGAGCTGCTCAAGCCCCTAATATAAAAGGCAGCTTGAGCAGCTCCCAATCATCTCTCCCAACTTACACCTTACACCTATACCTAGAACCTACGACAGGTTGAGCTATAGGATCAGGGGCAGAGCTTAGATATTGGCGAGTGTTATCATTGTTACCACCTTTATGAAACACTCATGTCAGCTACGCAATAAAAGGATCAAATGAACTTCTCTGGATTCCGTGTATAATCACTTCACCACTTGTAACGGTCCGTTGACAGGTTCATTAGTTTCAGTTTGGATATTTTGAAATGACACCCCAGCCTGTCTTGGGTGAGAAGTGTAGATTATTTTTCAAAATTTTCACCTCCCACACCCCAAAAGTGCATTATTTAGCAAGATTACCTGCTCTTACCATTGTTTATTTACTCCTAGACATACAATCAATCATTTCAGTACATATAACCTCTCTTTTGGTATGTACTTTGCCAGCAGTATTCCTTTCCCCCCCCCCCCTCCTCAGCATTTCGTTACGTATGTGAGGTGTTTACTATATGTGTTGCACCACACACCTCCAAATAGAATTTTTCAAATAGACTGGTTGATAATCTTATAAAAGTGTCCCTATCTAATATCCTGGATAGAATTAAGGCACTTACCATTTAAATTTCTGCAAGTTTCCCACAAATTTGAAAACGTTACGTATGTGAGGTTTGTTCATTTTGGTTACAATGTGTACGCCAGACCCACCCAGACTATACATAATTCACCATTAGATGCGCATATGGTTCCCCAAACTAAAATATTAGTGAATGTAGCAATCCTGCAATTCTTTTTTTTCAAAATGTTTTTATGGTTGCTATATTCTAGGGTAAGGCTGCACTGTCAGTCAGTAATGATATTTGTGGGGTTCTATCCATACACAATTTTTTGTTCCTACTAACTTCTCATCCCCCATTGAGAAACTGTAAATATTAGAGTATAATTGCTTGATATTACTCACCTTAGTTGTTCAACAATTATATTCAATCTTTTGCAGTCTGCAAGTTTCTGAGGAGGACAGGCTGCCAAATGAGGATGGCATGCGCTCAGAGTGAGATGGAAATGACCCATAATATAGTCTAGTGTGTTAAGATATGCATTTGAACTATTAATTTAACAAGTCCTGTACAAGAAATAGTGATGCAGATGATCTGTGATGTTTAAAAGTATTGCTCTATCCAAATCCTCACATACGTAACGTTTTTTTTCTTCGGTATTCAGAAGTGCCTTTGCAGATCTGGACCAGAATGTATATGTATTGTTGGAAAAGATTGACATCTTTTTGAAAGTAGGGACACTCTAGATAATAGAGAGTGTTTTTCATAAAGATCTAGTTATTTTTAAATGTATGAGGGAAAAGTTAAGAATGCTAGGCTACATATTCAAAACTTTCACTGAACTCCATATTTAGCGATGAGGTGTAATAAAAAGTTCTTGGTGCAGGGATTTCATTTTTGCTACACCTTAAGGCATGTATTGTAACATTTTGGACACGAAATCTGATGTACATAGGATGATATTTAACAGCTTTTATGACTGTTTGTTTAAAAACGTTACGTATGTGAGGGTAAAGAATTACTGACGCATTTGGAGTTGGTGACTTGAATCATCCTTTCTAACAAGCCAAGATACAGGGCTTTCAATAAAATAAAGTGTTGTTAAATGATATTGAGTTTGTGATTTTATTGGTTCTCAGGCTGGTGAACATCCTTTACTGAATCACCCCATTATATATCCTCTGCAATTCACCTTGAAATTACGTTTCTTTTGATATATAACATGCCTATATGGAGAAAGATTCCTCTGAGGCGAGGGAAAGGGTAGCTTTAAAAAAAAAGAAAAAAAAGGGACCTACCAACCCTAGCATTTTTTTTTCATTCTTTTTTTTGCCCTATCGGTTGGCATGATGCATGAATGCAGCAATGGCAAGTCACTTGCCCGGGCTTCATTTATGCATCATGCCAACCGTACATGGTTGATATTGTCCCCTAGGGTCAGCATGATGCTCTAGTGAAGTGCAGGTGAGCTGGCTCTCCAGCACTCCATTGGTGCATCATGCCGACCAATGGGCACGATGCACTTCTGGATAACTACCCGCCCTTTAAGGGTTAACCAGTGAGGCCAGCTTAACCCTGTAGAGGCTGCTGATGCAGGAGTGCATCATGCCTATTGGTCGTCATGATGCACCAATGAAGTGCAGGCAAGACTGCTCCCCAGCACTTCATTGGGGCATCATGCCAACCCTTGGGGGCTCTTTCGACTCCATAGGGTCGTCATGATACACAAATGCAGTCCTTCATGCATCATTCCGACCAATCGGCATGATGCATCAATGCATCCGCGGCCTTTAAAGGGTTAATGTTTTAAGATACTGTGGCCAATTTTCAATGTGAAACACCAACCGCAAACACATCACTGATGGCCTGGCCGGTAACGAGTCCTATGTCGTACTGGTCCTGGTCTCCCAAGTCCTCCAGTGTATCTACAGGTACGGTCACCTGTAATGTAAGCGAGTGATCATCGCCTTAGTGCAAGAATGTTGTAACTGCATTTTTCAAGTTTTGGAGGAGATGCAAAAGAGGTGTTCCAGTCAGGGAGCGGTGACAAATGGATAAATTCTTTATGCCCCCCTCAAGGGGGTCAAAACTTTTCAGGAGGGTTCTGATTTTTTTTTGTTCCCCTAAAACCCACCGCCCCCCTGTTGATAAATAATGACCATTCCCTTATTTTAGAACAAAGAAGATACAACAACATTGCAATGGAGTCTGTAGACATATACATAATGGACAGAGGTTCAGTACTTTTACAGAAGGTAGATAAGGGTCAATTGATGTTAAAACAGAGGAGAACTCTATTTTGCCAAAATGTCAGTTACAACCTTCTTGCACTAAGGCGTTTCTAATACAATACCTTGGGTACAGTAAGGTATGCGGTCAGGTTGCCAGTGTAGGTAGCTGCCAGTATGACAAACACCAACCACCATAACCCAAGAGCTGCTCGTGCCGCCGTGTGCCGCGGTAACCAACTCATACCTGCTCAACACATAGAGGAGGAAAGTTAGATACCGTAATCCTCTGTTCACTCTGGATCCACAAGGGGGACACTAAGACTTTTCTTATGATATGTTACATACCCCTAAGCCATAATAAGGGGGCCCAGGGGGCCCAAGCTACACATAGTTTTTTTGAATTTTGAAAATCCATTCAGTAGAACAAATGTTATGATTTTTTACTTTTTTTTACTCTAGGTGCGTCTTATATGCAGGATGCACCTTATACGCCGGAGATTATGGTACTGTGAATTCTCTCATACAAGCTTATGTATACAGTCATGTCTCGATAATATCGGTCTTCAAAAAGTTGGCTGATTCACTTATCTACCACAAATCTCTCTGAACATATTTGATTATAAACATTGATTTCTATTGTAAAGCTGATTCAGAAAACCAGTCGATTCAGTAACCAGCCAATTTTCATCTCAAACGGAGGTGGCCGGTTTATAGAGACATGACTGTACTAGAGTGAGTGAGTAATAGATATTTAACCCCATTTCGACAGCTAAAGTCATGTTCATAGTGACAACTACATTACAAAATATAACAGAGGAATGTGTTGGTGCCTGCACCACACATCTGAGTGGATATGAAAGCCGAGATATAGACCCTCTTAAGTAAGCTAGGAAAGCACGATGTATACCGGAACCCTAGCCAAGGTGTGATTTGCCCAAAGTCAGGGTTCAGCTTATACAGGGGTATTTATCTTAAAGGTGACCTGATTGGCTGATCCTGACAATCGAGAGTATCTGCGTGTATGTCCAATCGAGTCTGACAATATCAAACGAGACAATACTCCATAAATACCAATCTAATCTAACCTGTCTGTTGTACTCCCTAGATACCAATCTAATCTAGCCTGTCTGCCGTACTCCCTAGATACCAATCTAATCTAGCCTGTCTGTTGTACTCCCTAGATACCAATCTAATCTAGCCTGGCTGTTGTACTCCCTAGATACCAATCTAATCTAGTCTGTCTGTTGTACTCCCTAGATACCAATCTAATCTAGTCTGTCTGCCGTACTCCCTAGATACCAATCTAATCTAGCCTGTTTGCAGTACTCCCTAGATACCAATCTAATCTAGTCTGTCTGTTGTACTCCCTAGATACCAATCTAATCTAGCCTGGCTGTTGTACTCCCTAGATACCAATCTAATCTAGTCTGTCTGTTGTACTCCCTAGATACCAATCTAATCTAGCCTGTCTGTTGTACTCCCTAGATACCAATCTAATCTAGCCTGTCTGTTGTACTGCCTAGATACCAATCTAATCTAGCCTGTCTGTTGTACTCCCTAGATACCAATCTAATCTAGCCTGTCTGCGGTACTCCCTAGATACCAATCTAATCTAGTCTGTCTGTTGTACTCCCTAGATACCAATCTAATCTAGCCTGTCTGTTGTACTCCCTAGATACCAATCTAATCTAGCCTGTCTGCGGTACTCCCTAGATACCAATCTAATCTAGTCTGTCTGCAGTACTCCCGAGATACCAATCTAATCTAGCCTGTCTGTTGTACTCCCTAGATACCAATCTAATCTAGCCTGTCTGTTGTACTCCCTAGATACCAATCTAATCTAGTCTGTCTGAGGTACTCCCTAGATACCAATCTTATCTAGCCTGTCTGTGGTACTCCCTAGATACCAATCTAATCTAGTCTGTCTGTTGTACTCCCTAGATACCAATCTAATCTAGTCTGTCTGCAGTACTCCCTAGATACCAATCTAATCTAGCCTGTCTGTTGTACTCCCTAGATACCAATCTAACCTAGCCTGTCTGTTGTACTCCCTAGATACCAATCTAATCTAGCCTGTCTGCGGTGGCCTTAAAACCTTTACTTTTCAAGCCTTAAATGCACCTTACAGCTTCTTCCAATTTCGGGGATGCGGCTTATACAAGGGTGTGGCTCATATGAGAGAACTTACTGAAGTTATCGTTTTTGCTTATATGGTGTAAAATTTGCTGTTGTTCATTGACAATCATTCTAAGTCATGTAGAAAATTATATAATGATCATATGAAATACTTCTGCTCCCAATCACAGAAAACCTGTGTACTTTATCTATTCCTATCCTACTTTTAGTAGCAGCAGATTCACAAATCATGTAAGTTTGTGCCAATTTACATCCCTAATTCAAACAAAATTAATTTGAAAGAAAATGAAGAAACAAATAGACTTACTTTGTTGACACTGGAGACCAATTGACATAAAAAGAAGAGACACAAGTCCAGGGGTACGTTCCTCTAGATGCTGCGACAATCTCCTCAAACTTCGACTTCTGGAAAATGTGCCACCGGATGATGCCACGCCGCTCCTGGACTGATCCAGAAACTTTTCTTCTGATATTACTGCATAGTGAAAGAAATAATGAAAGTATTTAATTTGATGCATGTGTACTTCTAAGTTTTTATGTCCATTGTGGGGTTTTGTTCCTTAAGGAGAAGGTTTTGTAGTAAATGAAGAGATCACTTTTATACAAACTCTGAAGAACTTGATTCAGTGAAGGCCCCAATTGCAAGCCATACACTAAAAAACCAAAAAGCTGCCAAAATAATGTGGTTCTCCAACAGCTTAGGGGAAAAGCTTTCATGGCTATTTTTTCAGAGATTCCTCATTACAGAGTGTTTTAGTGCACCGCTCTCTGGGCTTCATTTTAAAAGTCACACTGATTCACTACATTAAAACTACTGTCATTCACTGAGCAGTTTACAGAGATATGCCTCAACAAGTGTTGATTCAAGTCATTTCTTAAGCAGATTATTACACCGAAGGCGATTTACAAAAATCACCCAGATTCTAATCGAATTTGAGAGAAATAATGCATCAAATTTTTATGGTCAATTCCTCATGCATTTCCCCACAATTCTGGCAAATTGTTTTTAAAATTTGACCAGACGTTAGTGAAAATGCATTGGGAAGATGACCAATTTGCTCCTGATTCAAAATTTGGAATAAATCGACTTTGGTGGAGCACCCACTTTAGTGTGTAATCTTACCTCCTTTCACTATATCATTAGAGAGTACAGACAGGCCCCATAGGGCACATGCACAAAGTGGTATAACAGCCAGTATACATGCCCACACCGGGGTACTGAAGGGGCGTAGGTGGACAAGTAGGCGGCCCTGGTCGGAACGAGTGCGCATGATCATACCAGCAGAACCCTCCCAGTAAGGGAAGGTGAAGTCTATGACCGCCTCACGGCCCGCTGTTACCGTGAAGGAACCAACAGCAAAATCTACCTCCTGCAACAAGAATCAGTATTTGATTTAACTGCGAGAAGATTTTTTTTACAGTGCATGGAATTCTGTCCTGATGATTTCTCTTTTTATTCCGCAGGTCTGGTTTAGCTTTTTCTAAAACCTTTTTTTCTAACTTTAATAGTCCATGTTTCAATGTGTAATATCAGGAAACTCTAACCAAAAGAAAATTGAGAAAAGAATTCTCTTGTTTTTCTGATAAGGATGATGATGACAAAAAAAGGTTTGGCCTTTTAAATACATCTTTCATAAAAAGAAGGTTGTAACTGCATTTTCAAGTTTTGTAGGAGAGACAAAAGAAGTGTCCCACTTACTAAGTACCAAGTGGTTACAGTATTATTGTACTGTGCCTGTAAGCACACATATCACAGGCAGAGCTTCAGCATTTACAAAGTAGGTAGATAAGTGTCAATATATGATAAAACAGATGAAAACTCAATTTTGCCAAAATGTCAGTTACAACCTTATTGCACTAAGGCGATCAGGGCAATACATACCCTCCTCATGACTAGACCAATCATACCGCTATAGGTGCCATCTTTACGTCTTGCGCCCCACTGGCCGTCAGGGGGTGCCTTGATCACATATCTACAGGAAGAAGTGCAGAAGTGCATCATGCCCAATGGACTGTATGATGCACTAATGAAGCAGACTCGCCAGCACATCCTTGGTGCATCATACCACCGGCTGTTTATCAACCCTCAAGTATTGGTATGATGCATTATTTAGGCCTGGTAAGGAACTTGCCAGTGTTGCATTCATACATTGTGACAACCAATGGTCCTGTACCTGCTGTAGGCTTACTATGATAATACATTGACTCCTAACCTTTATTATTGACAATGCTAGACGGGCCTTTTTATAGTGACATGGGACACTGAGATTTTGTCATGGGAACATGAACTTTACTTAAAACTTCCTGTGATCGTCATAAAATTGTTATGATGTATAACTGGTCAGAAATTCACAGAAAGTGCCACTAGAATTAAAGGTACCAAGTGATTATTCCATATTTCATGCAATGTAAATGATACATGTAAAATTGACATACGTAAAGTTGAGGTGGGAGGCCAGTTCATTAAGTAGGTCAAACGCCAGGCCCTTAAACGTACCATCCTCTTGAAGTATCTGGAACATCTTGTTCTGAAAACAAAAGCAAAAGGACATCTTTGTAGAATTTGAAAATAAAGAGAAATAAGTGACTGGGAGAAGCTTTCTTGGTACCGCCTGTAAAAAGCCCCCAGCCACATTATCATGTGATCATAAAGAATTCTTAGGCTGTAAATAACCCTAATAATGATCCGTTTTGCGAGCCGTAAAAAAACAACAAAATGTAGCCCAAGGTCTCAAGAATACAGCAAGAAATTCACTCTTGTAGTTTGGCAATTTCTGAGGGCCCAACTGTGATTTTCCTGTGTCCCGTGAGTTTTCGTATTAACTGTAAAGGATTGAAAAAAAGAAAATCTAAATTGAAAATTGAAAAATCACTATTTAAAAGAAACTCACCGGTAGGGTCGTTATGGTAAACTGATGTCCATTAAAACCATGGAACGGCTCAACCAAACGGAACGGCAACTCAGCAGTAGAATAAGGATTCATATAGCCTAGAAATGACAATGATGACGTATGTTGTGACTTGGACCAGACCCTGAGTGACGTCATAGTCTGTTGCCTCGTTTCCATGCTGGTGGTTGTGATGGGGTTGGTACAGTTGGTGAAGGAGTGAATGGTTCCCATAGTAACGCGTCGGAACACCTCCTTGGATACCACACTCACTATATTGTATAGATCCTTCAGTGCAGGAGTAGCCTCTGGAATAAAAGAGATGGAAATTAAATTATTCTAGAGATCCTGAAGTTCTCGATTGCAGAAGCCGGGTACTTTTATGCGTAATTATTGCGAGTAATGCATTTATGATGAAAAATAGCACAACAAACTCTAGACGTTTAGCATTCATTAACTCTTTTTTTTTTTTTTAAATTAATTTAAAATGATTTTTTTAGATCACCAAGACTGTTATAGTATAGAGGCAAATAATTATACCACTATACAAATACATCTGATAACATATGTCTAAGTATTCTGAAAAAAGTTCATAACAAAACAAAATTCTACATACCTTGGTATCTGCATTGAGACCTGTGCTTCTTGTACATGGACTGTTATACAAGTAGAAACCTACCTTTCCTTGCAGTGGATATACACTTGTAACTTTTTTGTAAGAACCAAGAAGAAAAAAGTCATTTGCATTCATGAGTAAATGCTATTTGTAATGATTCTCATAGGGGGGTTTTCAAAAATGTTAAATGCCCACAAGAGTTACCCCCTGCGTTTAGGATTATCAAATTCCTTTTTGACATGATCCTTTTTACGCCTGCAATTTGATAAGACATGTATGGATTGATCGTTACAAAAATACTGATATCACAAAACCAATAAAACTTTTAGAGGTTTTGGTATGTGGTCAATATGGTATTTCTCAACAACTTTGTAATAACACAATATGATGAACAACCGCGTATGGTGACTGAATTCATTTAATCAAAAATTATATTAGCATTGATCTTGGACATACATGATGCCACCCGCTAAAGTCTTTTCACTATACTATCATGGCTTACTATATTAAGTCCAGAATTTTATTTACCCATTTCAAAATAGAATTGTAGTCCCAATTTCTCTCATGTACATATTGACCTATTGCAATCAGTCACCAGACAATGGAAAGAACTACAGCAAAAGGTGGTTATTCAAATCTCAAAATGATATGATGCTATTCTCCTTAAACAAACCCCAAAAGATGTGATGCTTATGTCATTATACTATCCCTGTAACCTAGCTGTTTTTGAGGAGGGATGTGCTTTGGGTGGTGGTTTCACACAAGCACTCCCCTGACCTGTAAGGACACCCAGGATGGTTTCCATAGGTCACCGTATGCCTGTAAGTCAGTGGTGGGGAGGTCTTCAGTATCTCTTGTTTTACCTTGAAAGAACCAAAAGATATTGGTGGTGGGGAGGTGTCGAGGATCTCTTTTTTCACTTCAAATGACATCAATGGGCTGGTCTTGGAGTAGGAAGGTGGCGGTATTTGATCAATGTCAAGGCGTCTTGATTTCCGGCTGTAGTCACTATTATCACCCTCCTCACGTTGCCGCTTGCCGCCTGGGTTGGCTGTCTTTTGAGTGATTTTGGCACCGGTCGGACTGATTTTGGCACCAATTGGGCTGATTTTGGTTACAGGAAAGCTGATTTTGGCACCAGTTGCGCTGATTTTGGTGCTTGCTGGGCTGATTTTGCCACCAGTTGGGGTGATTTTGGCACTGGCCGGGCTGATTTTGGCACCAATTGGGCTGATTTTGGTGTCAGGAAGGCTGATTTTGGCACCAGTTGGAGTGATTTTGGTGCCAGGAAGGCTGATTTTGGCACCAGTTGGAGTGATTTTGGTGCCAGGAAGGCTGATTTTGGCACCAGTTGGAGTGATTTTGGTACCAGTTGCGCTGATTTTGGTTCTTGCTGGGCTGATTTTGGCACCGGTTGGGCTGATTTTGGCACCGGTTGGGCTGATTTTGGTGCTTGCTGAGCTGATTTTGAGACCAGTTGGGCTGATTTTGACACCAGTTGGGTTGATTTTGGCACTGGTTGGGCTGATTTTGACGCCAGTTGGACTGATTTTGGCACCAGTTGGACTGATCTTGGCACCAGTTGGACTGATCTTGGCACCAGTTGGACTGATCTTGGCACCAGTTGGACTGATTTTGGCACCAGTTGGACTGATTTTGGCACCAGTTGGACTGATTTTAGCACCGGTTGGGCTGATTTTGACACCAGTTGGACTGATTTTGGCAACAGTCAGCCTGATTTTAGTACCAGTTGGGCTAAGTTTGGTGCTTGCTGGACTGATTTTTGTGCCAGTCAGGCTAACTCTCGTGATCCAAGATCCGGTTGTAGGTATTGCATCTTTTTCTTTTGTCTTTTCTGAGATCGTTCCGGTATTTGCTGGGAAGGGTGTAGTCAATGACGTCACAGCCATAGTGCTAGAAGAAGTGCCTGCAGTGCCTGAGAAATGAGCTGGAGTGCCTTCTGGGAGTGGTATGCTGCTTATAGAGATTGGGGTCATAATTGTTTTGACAGGTGTACGGCACTCCAGGACAGGTTTGCAGAATTTGAATTCAGCGATATGACCCCCAGTGCTGGGTTTGATAGCTACTGCATTTGCTTGGCTTCTCTGTTGTTGCGGTATATAAAACGGCTGCTTCTGTTGAAGTGATTTGGTACCTGAGGAGTAGGAGCTCTGGGTGGTTGAGGTCTCCAGTAGCTCTTGTTTAACTTTGAGTGGCATCCCTGAGGTGGAGGAAGGTGGTCCTTCATCGTGGGTGACTCGTCGCGCTTTCCGACTGTAGTCAGAATTAGTCTCTTCCCGCTGCCGCTTCCTGTTCAGAACTACTTGGCCTGATGGGATAGCAGCAGTGCTTTCTGGGATGGCTGAGTCCCTTGATCGGACACCTGAAGAGCTTGTTTGAACTTCTGTCACACTTTCTTGTTTTGCCATAGTGCTTACTAGATAGTCTTTTATGCCCTTGTTCTTAGATTTGACATTTGCCTCCTGCATTGCTGTGGTATGTGTTGAGATAGCTGTCTTGACATCTTGCTTTGTGGGGGTGTCTGTAAGCCTAGATGAAGTGCCTGCAGACCCAGCTGAAGTGTCTGTTAGCTTAATTGGCTTAGATGAAGTATCTGTTGTTTTAGCTGAACTGCCTACTGGCCTAACTGCAATGGCTGCTGACCTAGATGAAGTATTTGCATGCCTGGCTGTAGAACTTGTTGGCTTAGTTGCAGTGCCCAACAGTCTAGCTGAAGTGCTTTCTTTCATAGCTATAGTGGTTGCGGCGATAGCTGCAGTGCCTGTGGGCAGGGCGTTGACAATTGTTGAAACCACTGTGGTTGTCGCTGGAATCACTTGGTTTCTTTTTGGGAAGGCCCTAGGCGCTGAATAGCTAGATGACTGTTGATCAAATGGGGGAGCAATGGCAGAATAGGGAGGAGGGGGTTGTGCCTGGTCCAAAATGATCTGTGCCAGTCTTAGAGTATCAGCAGGAGGTGGTAAAACCAATTGTGGTGCCATGGAGAACTGGTACTTGCCACTGTTGTCAGTCATAAATCGTCTCGCATAGAGAAAAATACGTCGAGGATGCTTAACATTTCCACTGATTGGACTTTTTGAGTTATCATTGTTCCTTCCAGCATTGTTTGCAGCTCCTTTGGCATTGCGGCGAGCAATCCGCTCTTTGTTGCTTGTTATCCGACCCCCGAGAGATGCATTTTTGACCATAAAGCGAGGGTTTAGATACGGGCGCCTGAATTTCCATTCACCGTTTATCCTATTTCCTTTGTTGATTACAGGTTTGTTTTTTGTGTGAGTGGGCTTGAACCCTTGTTGTCTACGGCCCCATGAGAAGTTCGATCGTTGTTGGATTTGTCGTCCCCGTTGCTTCTGAAAGGGGTTCTGGACACCAGCGTACTGCTTATTGTATGCAAACTGGTACCCTGTGTTTTTCTGCTGTACAGAGTATATGATGGATGGTTGATTTTGTTGTCCCTGAGAATAATGCCAATGCCTATTATGGTAGTTTTGGTTTGCTTTTGCATGCCAAGGTTTCTTTCCTCTGGGGCGATGCCTTCTCCGATGTTGTGATACGTAGGGCAGTTGCTTCTGTTGAAGGCTTCCATATTGTGCTTGGTTCTGGTAAGGGTTCGGGACATCCACGCACTGCTTATTGAAGGTAAACTTGTAGCCTGTGTTACACTGTAGTAATGTGTACATCGTGGACGAGTACTTCTTCTACGAATAAGCCGGTAAATGGACTCGGTGTTAGGTAGGTGCAGGCAAGCTGTGGGATAAGCAAGGAGAAAATATCTATGATAAAAAATCTAGGGAAAAATAACTTTTCAGAAAATATTTTCTATTTCTTTCCATTTACTCTTTTTTTTTCTGTAAAAAGTCTATGAGAAAAAGAAAAAAATCGTTTAGAAAGACAAACAAAAAATATTTTGGGGTTACAAGGCAAAAGGTTTTTTGTTTCAGGTAACCCGACCCTACCTATCAAAATTGTATTTTATTTACCACAGAGATATATACCCATTTGGAGGGTGTCTGTCATTCAGCCAGGGTTTTGCCAATGGGGAAGGATCTATACCCACTTAGCGGAATTGATTATTAGCCAATGAAATAATCAGAACTATTCAATGCGGGGGCAGGTGGTACCCATCTGATAACTGTTATCAATGATAAACGCTGGTTACCAGCTTCAGCAATGGCCGTGTTACTCGACAATCCACTACCTCGGTTATTATCAGACCCATACACCCCCTTCCAACAAGCGTCTGTATCTAACACCCTATCCCAAATTATATAGAGCGATTTTTCTGTGTCCTCTTTGGTAGAGTACGGAATATCAGATAGGTATGGTTCAACAAATTTAGATTTACACCAATCTATTTTCAATTGTTTAAAGTACCATCTCACTGAATACCCAGAGTCATTTGCGATAGAAATCACACGTTCATGGTATCGACGATCACGTGCACCTATGAGTATATTTATTGGATCATACACGTTTCTTCCATATCTATTCTAAGGGCAGTGAGAGTGATCACATACTGATCATATCTAGAATGAGATATGAGTAAATTAAAGCTTCAGGATCCTGCTCTATTTAAAACACGTCTTAAAGCAAGATCCACCATCCAAATAATAACGTCGGTATGGTATGGGCCCTTTCACAACAAGGAACCTAATCTCTTTTCAATTCATTGAGCAAGGTGTAAACTAGGAAGAGATAACTCCAAGACCAAGTGTAGTATAACTCTGATTTATTTCTCTACAGTTCACATGTATATATCAGGTACATACATTCATCAACCAATCAGGGGTCACCACATGTAACCCCAAGCCATGTCTATATATGGGCATTTCCACTATTGGCTGGAAGCGGGTCTGGAACTGGTTTCTGGTGACATGCACTGATAAGAACTGAAGACATGGGACCAGCATGTCCCTGGAAGTGGGTGTTACCCAGGGACAAGGTACCCATCATAGTATGTCTTATCAGTGGGGTTTACCTCAACCAGCAAAATTCAAAATGGCAGACCCACAAGATGTCAATACTAAGGGAGTGGTCATTATTTATGAACAGGGGGGGAGGGTGGGTTTGAGGGGGGGGGGCGTAAAATTTTCAGACCCCTCCCGAGGGGGGGCTAAAAAAATGTTGACCCCTCTTGAGGGGGGGGGCTAAAAAAATTCACCCTTTTTTTAGCAAAAAAAGCCCGCGCACTACTATAGATCAAAGAGGGGTGCGAAAACTCTCCGCACCTCCGGCGCGGGGGGGTCGCAAAAAATTTTGACTGCTGTCGAGGGGGGGGGGGCGTAAAAAATTTCCACGCGTCCGCGTGAAAACCCACCACCCCCCACTGTTGATAAATAATGACCACTCCCTAAGCCCTATACACCCCTCATGCCTAATCCTCCCATCTACCACCTCATTCGAGACCAAGGACTGTCCACCAAAAATCGACCAAAGGCGTTCGGAGTACAGCCAAGGGATCAATGCTGGTTTGTAAGGCCACCCCCTATTGGTCCTCCCCATGTAGGTCAATGTTGATCCCTGAGTCAACTTACTACACTCCCAAGCCTAGTTAAGGATTGGTACCTAGCCAGACCTGGCTGGGGTGGAAAGGGGTGGAGGGAACCAGCTAAGGTTGTGTAGTAAGCGTTCAGGTCACCCCCACCCACAATGCACTGCATATGATATGGTAAGAAAACCGCTACCCGAACGCCTCGAGTATAGAACCCCTCTCCATACTCCACTCTCTACCAGCATGCATCATACTCCCTCCCTCCAGGCTTAGCATGTAATCCAAAACACATACCCTGATCTCCATGGTAACCTCTACTGACCACTACTAGCCCATATACCCGATACTCTCCCTCCCACCCCTCAGATAGGACCTCCGTTACACAGGTAACGATGTAACTAATCCTACAATAATCAACACCTGGGAGAAATAAATAGCACAGTTCATTATTTTGTGGCGCCATGGTATATATTGAGAGTTTTGGGGAAGGGGTCATTTTGACGTTAGATAAGTAAGTTCATCAGTAATAGTACTTATATATGGGTTTCATTAAAGAACCTTTACTTTAGAATGGCGTTCATCGTCAGTGAGTATTGGTTATTGCTATCAACGTTATGGTCAACATAGGAAAGGGACCCCCGAGAGGCCCCTCGCGGAGGTCCCTTTTCCTGTGCTGATCCATTTGATTATGGGAGAAGCTGGCGGGAGTGCTCTGGCATATTCAGGACCCTCGATGAGTGAGATTCCTTCAAACTTGGATACCTCTCCTCTAACGAGTTACCGGATATAGTCTCATATGTGTGCACACGTAAAGGAGATTGAATGTCTAATACAGACTATGAGGTAACAAGACTTTACTTACATTCGTGTTTTCAGTACACCAATTGTGTTATCCGAGTCTCCATAAACGTCAACTGAGAGATCTCTACGTGGGTAAAACTATAGAGCTCTCAACCAGGAAATAGTATAATCATTTTAGGATTTTTGGTTGACAGTCCTTGGTCTATTTTCACGACTCCTATTCAATGTAGTTTCTGTCTGTGAAAACGAGTATGCCCCCTGCTTGATATTTTGTAAAGGGTCGAACTAGAGGATGATTATTATGTCTGGGGTCTGAAATCATCAAGTGATTATAATCATGATTGTTTCTTCTTTTTTTAATATTACCTCACTTGGCGTGTAAGAACTGTAGATGCGACCCTTAGGTGGATTTTGTTCACCCAGGCGTGTCGGCACGTGCCATTGGTGATTGGACGTTAATGGGCTCTATGATTGGCCTCTTAGTGTGTTCTCACCCAAGGCATCTAATGGCCCTTTGCTCTACACAGGCAGCATTCTATAGCGTCACTTACAGATGTAGATTTTTCACCTATATAGTCCTCAGCGGGCAAACCAATGCACTAAATTGATATGAATTTAACCTTCCATTGACTCTGGTTGACTTTACCTGTGCTCTGTATGACCTACCATTGACCCTGTTAAACCTTACCTGTGTGACCTTCCATTGACCTTGTTTGACCATGTACCTGTATTCTGTGTGACCTTCCATTGACCTTGTTTGACCATGTACCTGTATTCTGTGTGACCTTCCATTGACCTTGTTTGACCATGTACCTGTATTCTGTGTGACCTTCCATTGACCTTGTTTGACCATATACCTGTATTCTGTGTGACCTTCCACTGACCTTGTTTGACCATATACCTGTATTCTGTGTGACATTCCACTGACCTTGTTTGACCATATACCTGTATTCTGTGTGACATTCCACTGACCTTGTTTGACCATATACCTGTATTCTGTGTGACATTCCACTGACCCTGTTTGACCATATACCTGTATTCTGTGTGAAATTCCATTCCACTTACCTTGTTTGACATTACCTGTATTCTGTGTGACCTTCCATTGACCTTGTTTGACCTTACCTGTATTCTGTGTGAAATTCCACTGACCTTGTTTGACCTTTATAGATTCTCTATTACCTTAGTTGTATTGTGTATGACCTTCCATTGACCTTGTTTGACCTTACCTGTATTCTTTACGACCTTCCATTGACCCCAACTGACCTTACCTGTACTCTGTATGACCTTCCTTTGTACCAGTTTGACCTTACCTCTATTCTACCTGACCTTCCATTGACCTTGTTTGACCTTACCTGTATTGCATTGACCCTATTTGACCTTATCTCTCTATTCTATTTTACTTGCCCTTGTTTTACATTACCTGGTACCAGATGACGTAATCTTTGGTTGAAACTTCTCTGTTGGTAGCGGCGTCTTACGTCAATTACAATGACGTTGTCTGACGGCTTGATGACGTGACTGACGTCAGAGGGGGCGGCGTCTATTGCCAGTATGACCCACGTCTGTACTGGGGACAGTAGTTCCATCTGACGGGCCTGACAAGGTCAATGGTCACAAGGTAAAATGTATCTAAGGTCAAAGGGTAGAACATATTCATATTATACTTATAAGTTCAAGAACTGTTCCAATTAGGTCTTTAAGGTTGGTGAAACAAAAGGTATACACCTCCAGAAAAAAAACAATTAGATATCTCTAATTCCCAATTTCTTTTCGATTTTCTTCTATCACTCCAAGGGACTTTGCATGATGTGTTATCTAAGGGAGAGGTAACAAAAGCGAGCGGGGGGGGGGGGTGGCGTCTTTGATATCACAATTTTAGAATTTTATATCAGGGTTTCCTTACTTTGATATCACCGTTTCTTAGTCTGATATCAGAGTTTTTCTGAAATATATCAGACTGATAATGTGATACATTCATTTCCCCACCTTCCTTTTCATTTTATAGATAGAACAAAAAGCCTTTGTGTTGATTGTTTCCTGATATTTCTCATATTCTGTAAGCTCCAGTATCAAGGCGAAACATGAGTTTATTAGAAACTTTGATATCATAGTTTTAAACTTTATTATCACAGTTAATAACTCTGATATCAAAGTATATAACTTTGATATCAGACTTAAAACGTCGCGATCACATCCAAAACCTGTGATATCAAAGATAAAAGCTATGATATCACAGCTAGAAACATTGATATCAGAGTTAAAAACTGTGATATTAAGGTTTTTGAGAAACTGCTGTTTCACCCCGATACTTGAGTTTACATGACATGAAGAATAATGAATGGATTGCTCTGATCAACTGAAATATCAGTCAATTATTCCCTTATAGGCAACATGCAATCTCTGAAAGACGTCAACTCACCACTTTGAAGATGTTGAAGCTGAGAGAGGACACTAGTACGACAAACAGCCGGTAGAGGTCTCTGTGGTGGTTCATGTCAGTGTACACGTCACTGGTGACGTCACTGAGAGCCTCAGCCTCTATGACGTGAGTATTATAGAGAATCGTGTCCATATTGGCTGATAGTAACGGTTCTGAAATAACATGTAACAAGTTGAAAGAAAAATAGTTTTTTTTAACGTTTTCAAAGTGGGATTCCTTTTCTAAATGGTAGCTAATGGTTTGCTATGGACCAGATAAGTAACAAGTAGAGTTTGCCTTTAATATATATTCTTTATACTCTCTCTCTCTCTCTCTCTCTCTCTCTCTCGCTCTCTCTCTCTCTCTCTCTCTCTCTCTCTCTCTCTCTCTCTCTCGCTCTGTCTGTCTGTCTCTGTTTGTCTGTCTCTATTTGTCTGTCTGTCTGTCTGTCTCTGTCTCTGTCTGTCTGTCTGTCGGGCTGTCTGTCGGGCTGTCTGTCTGTCTGTCTCTGTCTCTCTCTCTCTCTCAAAAACTAAATCTTACTTGTGTAGTTATCGACTATCAGTACTATACGACTATTGTCCCCGATGGCAGCGCCCTCCTTGGCCATTGTCTGAATCACCTTACGCACTACCGGAAGTATGATACTGCTTGCGGGAAGTAGGCGGCCCGCAGGTGTCTGCGGACACCACCAGGGCGCCGCCACCACCACAGGGACGCAGCCCCAACCGGAAGCTGCTACCAGCGTCCCAGTCCACTCACATTGTGACGTCACAGCCACCACCATGAGGGCATTCCCAGATAATGTACCAGATACTGAAAAGTGAATAAGGACATGGAATTATGAACTTTCAGCTTTTTGTAGGTCCTAAAATGCATTATGGCCATTAGCCAATAATGTGAGTTTTAGTTTTTTTTGTTGTGCTTTTCTTTTTTGGTTATATCTCAGCTCTCAAATTCCCCCAGAAATTGGCTAAATGACAACGACAATTAGCTTTAAAGGGATTTCACTTTCTATCTATTTTGTGAGGTATTTTAAGGTTTTCATCAGCATTACCTAACCACATATTTAGGTAAATTCCTCCCTTTCCCCAACATGAACATCATCTGATTAGAAAGTAGTGTTTATATGTAACAGTCTAATTCTAGTAGATTTATTAGAAAACTCAGCTTTATTAAAGGGAAATGAAATACAAGTCTGACAATGGCTTGATCATGGGCGTCGACTGGTTACCAGGTTTACTCTGTGTAGGTGTTATCCATATGCTATAGAAGGTTTGGACAGTAAAGGGAACAGTGCTGCCCTCTGGTGCTTTTATTTGCTATGCACAGACCTTGATTACGTAGGTGAGTGGTGACTTTGCCAAAGTAACCCCTCACCTCC
The DNA here is from genome assembly GCA_949317995.1 of Acholoe squamosa. Taxonomy (NCBI): domain Eukaryota; kingdom Metazoa; phylum Annelida; class Polychaeta; order Phyllodocida; family Polynoidae; genus Acholoe; species Acholoe squamosa. The sequence goes on from OX439048.1 coordinate 5,455,810, forward strand.
GTAACCAAGGTCTGTGCATAGCAAATAAAACCACCAGAGGGCAGCACTGTTCCCTTTACTTTCTCACCCTTCTATAGCATATATGGATAACACCTACACAGACTAAACCTGGTAACCAGTCCACGTCCGTGGGTCTGATCACGGTTTCAGATCCTACCTGCCTTTCCTAATGTGAAGGGCTGTAAATGAGACGGCCATGACACATGTTCTACATTAACTTTGTAACTGGTATGGACCTGTGCTGCCACCTGGACTACCAGTGACGTCACGTTGTCATGGGAATCTGTCAGTAGAACTGGAATGGAAGAAAAATAAGAAGAAATTAACCCCACATCCATGCATCATGCCGACCCTCCAGTTTGATACAGTCTCGTATTGGGGGGACGACATGATGCCCCACGATGCTGGCCAGCAGACTTTCCAGCACTTTATTGATGCATCAGGCTGATCGATGGACATTAAGGGAATGGTCATTATTTATCAACAGGGGGGTGGTGGGTTTGAGGGGGGGGGGTAAAAATTTCAGACCCCTCCCGAGAGGGGGGCTAAAAAAATGTTGACCCCTCTTCAGGGGGGGGGGCTAAAAAATGTACCCTCTTTTTAGCCAAAAAGCTATAGATCAAAGAGGGGTGCAAAAATCCTCCACGCCTCTGACGTGGGGGGTCGCAAAGAATTTTGCCTACCATCGAGGGGGGTGCAAAACATTTCCGTGCATCCGCACGAAAACCCACCACCACCCCTCTGTTGATAAATAATGACCACTCTCTAAAGGGCGGCTAGCATGCTATTGCACGCTAGCATTAAAAAGTGACGTGAACACCCCTTGGCCAATTAGATCGTCACAATTTTTCCGCTGATTCCCGCGAAATTGTGAACCATCTTTGAACCGGTACTAAATGGTTAAAGTGCACAGAACTTCAAATATTAATGTGGCGGTAGGTGACACTCTGCTTTCAGGTATTGGCCAAGTTTTCAGTAAACATGCTATCTGGGTTTGCCCTAAACACTACATGAAATATTCACTTAACTTATTCAATTAACTTATTGACACCTTGTCTCTGATCTGCATGAAAGGATTTATTCTAGGTGACCAAGAAAAATTGTCATAGAAAAAGGTCTGATATGTGATATCCCACCGTGGATATCCTTGGTTGCCCGGGGTAGTGGCAATAAAAGAGGCTGAAAGAACATGGAACATTTCTTTGGGAGGGAAGGGGGTGGGGGTTGGTGGAATCTAAAATTTCCAAAGATGTAAAATTCATAATTTCCCAGCCAATCTCTCCCCCATCCTCCACCCCCCCCAAAAAAAAAAGGGGGGGGGGGTTGGATCCACCACACAACTGCACAAGAATCCACATTATCAGTAGTAGGAAGTGATCGGGGCTGGACATATAGGGGTAGAGATATTTCAGGGGGAATAAAGGATTTCCTCATATGAAGTGAACATGAAATATTGTAAAAACATGCAGACTCTTACTTAAAGTTCAGCTGTTCTTGACAAAATGTGCAGGATAATTGACAGGTCAATTGTTAGATGAGGCCCGCCTACAGGTACAGATGCATGTATCCCCAACATCTAGGCAGGTTGCCAGCCAAGGCTTTCAGCTGACCTTGAAAAGATTGATTCTCACGCTTGTCCAAGGTTTTAACTGTATGTGTAAAATACACATTCATACTTAGGCTCTGAGATTCCCTGGTGACGAGGAATGATAGTGAACTGGTCTGTATTTAGGGGACCTATATGTTTCTATGTAGATATTTTAAGTCCCAGAATGTGTAAATCCAAACTGCTTATCAATACTCATGTGGTAGAATCACTCTGTATGCCCAGCCAGTTCTCAGGACACACATAAAAGTCCAAGAGGTAAAGTGAGTTGAAGTATCCTTTTATTCCACTAACAGCACATACAACTTTCAGATATCAATAGACAGTAGATTCTCCAAACACATGGTCTTTTATATGAGGCTCTCAGTCTGAAGGTGACATTTAGATGGCCTTCACCCTGGGCCTGAGACCACTCACCCTGGGTGTGGCAGTACCCTCACCTTGGGTGTGGCCCTGCCCTAACATAACACTCACAGACTGTGCATGTCAAGGTCCAGCCACACCCCTTCTCAATGATATCTGTCCATTTAGTGTAACTACCTACATGATACATTTGAGTTATAAAGTTTCCACTAGTTCTACCTTCAGTTTAAATACATTTTAGGTACTACACCTTTCACAAGCATATATTATATATATGTGCATTCAAGCAATGCCAGATTTAGGTAAATATATATGCATCTGGAATTATAGACCAGTGCAATAGTCTAGACCAGGTTTGTTATGGACATGCAGGCTTTCAATCACTTGGGCAGATCAATTGTTAGACAATAGTTTTGTGAGGCACCAGCAGGCGGGTGTGAAGTATTTACTCCCTGCATAGATTGTACTTTTCAAAACAAGTGTACAGAACCACGGGCATGGACTGGAGAGAACAGTGCTGCAGAGGTGAGTAATGACTTTGCCAAAGTAACCCCTCACCTCCGTAATCAAGGTCTGTGCATAGTTAATAAAAGCACCAGAGGGCAGCACTGTTCCCTTTAGTTTCTCATCCTTCTATAGCATATGGATAACACCTACACAGACTAAACCTGGTAACCAGCCAATGCCCGTGTATAGAACAGACATGTAAGATAAGTCCATTGTGTTATAAATAATTATAACAGCTACCTCTCTGCCCTCTGGTGAGTTGGGATGGAAACATATTGATTGACAGGTTATAGATAGCATCAACACGCTAAGGTCCCCCCAGCATTACACTGGTCGCCTGCAGGTATTTGAAGGCATGACACCCACAGGCCATGACACACGCAGGCCATGACTAATAATATTTTCCCCAGATCCTGGGGGGGGGAGTACTCTTGAACTCCACTAGATAGGAGTATTTTTATTCTCCAATCACAGTTTATATTCCAAACATCTGAATAGGAGAAACAGGTTGACCATTTGGATGATAGGCCTAGGGTGCCCTCTTGTGAGTAAGGGTTAAAAGAGGGGATGAATGACTGGTAACTTCTTAGACATGGCCAGCCAACCCCAGCAGGAACCCATGTTCCTAATTGTTCCGACTCATCAGAATACTTATGAAATCAGGGAAAGACTAATGGCATACTTAGTAGTTAGGAGCCAGGAAGCGCTTAACAATGAACTGACTACATAGCCTCAAGGCTGCTAACCAAAGAAAACAAATCAAAAACAAAATTGTTGTTTTGTCTAGTTAGATCATTTGGCCATTTTTTGGTGACATTTCGACTTTGTACCTTTTTAAAAGTGACATGTGACATGTCCAATTCATAAAAAAGTGAATTTGATCTGAGGCCTTAAATTCTGAGATTATTAGACATGTTTTTCCCCTAAAAAAGTGACATGTGACCTGAAGCCTTGCATTTTGGCGACATTGTGACCTCAGGGGGGGGTCCCCTTGGGGGCCCCATCAGAGCTTGGAGTGTGCTATCTGTGTAATCACTTTTCCCCACTTGCATTATATTCCATATCCGTTGTCAGCTTAGGTGGCCGACATGGTGACCTCATTTGCCCCTATATGGACAGAAGACTAAATACACTGGCGCAGAACTAGTCTGCTACCAGATTCTTTGTGTTGTTCATGGCAAAGGTCCAGGGTCTGCCACTGACCATGTGCCCTCTCTTCCCTGTGGGTAAAAGTAACCCTTCTCCCCTGTGTCAACATGACTGCAGTCATCAAAGCACATGGCTATGGCTATAATTAGCTGCATAGGTCCCAGACTGCCAGCTCACCATTGAGGTTACACTGGGGCCCTTGATGGGGGGTCCCAATGTCATACATAGGATTCTAAGAAATGCACAAGTCCCATATTAAGAGCAATTCCCAGCATAGCTAATCCAAAAAAAGTACCGGTATGATGATGTGGATTCCCTTTTTTGTCTCGATCATGGCCCTATCCAGTGAAATACCTATTTTCATTATGAATTCAGTACTCTATATTTTGAGTAAACTTATTCTGACAAAATCTGTAATGCATCTGCTACCATTAAGGCAGGCATTCATCTTATATACCCCAGAAACTTCTTTTGGTGATCTCTCTATGTATAAAAAAGACACTTCCCCTTTCCTTTATACCCCCTGATAAAATAAGTAATATGCCCTATTTCTCATGTCACTAAGCCCCATTTCACATGTCGAATCTAAAAAATGGCCCTGCCACATGTCACTAGCATAGCCATGTCTCATGCTAATTTTAAGAAATGGCAATGTCAACTGTCGATTTCAGTGGTCACAACACTAGCTTGCCAGGCACTGGCAGTAGTCAATTGGACTCAAGGCTGCACCCAGAGAGTTGGAGTGTGGAAATTGGTTTAGAATAAACAGCAGCTGTAAAATTATGAGAGCCTTACAAATAATTCCCATAAAGCAGAATACTTGCATATACAAATTTCTGATATATTTTACAGACTGGAAGATTTTACTCATGAGACAAGGCAGAAAATAGTTTACTAGAGTTCTGATAGATGGCAGCAATAGGAAAATGACTAGTGTCACACCAGGAGGAGAGCCCAGTGCTTAGGCGCCACCTTGTAGCAGACTAGAGTATGACCATGTCTGACAGAGCTAGAAGGCAAGGAAATGGTCAAAGTATGACACAGTGGAGACATCATGTGAGTGGCATGGGAACTAAGCAAACATGAAATGTACCAGAAATGACTTCACTGAGCTCATATTAGTGGTAATTGAAATATCTTTCTCACTCTCTAGGAGTGGTGCTCCAATGTTCTCTACTGCACCCCCTCATACATTAGACATTAAAATAATTTTCACAAAAAGTAGATTTAATGGATCTCAACTCAATTATTTTTATGAAATGCTCAAAGTTGACCTTTAGAACAGCCCATTATCAACTGAAACAGGATGGATTTCTCCATACTGATACATTGAAATGCAGCTAACCTGGACCCATTACATAGAGTGAAGTATATGTGATGTAAATGTATCATAGGATATTTGACACATGTGTTAATATAGCAGAATTGAAGTATTTCCTCAGGCATACTGAGCTATACACACAAACATGAATGTTACAGTTGCCACAAGATGGCGCTGAAGCACTGGTCACCCCCCCTGGTGTCACACACTGGGCTCTCTACACCACCTCTTAGCTTGGAGATTGTACTGACTTAGTTCTTGCACGTGAATGAATATGATATAGCAGTTGTTCCCGATTACTTTAGACAGATTTTACCTTGTTTATTCTATGTCGTTCAATTAAAAAAGCCAAGCGACTCTACAACTGTTGGATTTACTAGGGTTCATCGTAATTGTATAGCAGTGAACTAGTGTAGGTTTTACTAGAATCCCCAGGTGGCAGCACAGTGGTACAAGGAATCTCTTTATTAAAATAATGATGAATCACTGGCATCTTTGGGATGAGGTTTCCATTGTTATTTCGGCTACCTTCTTTTTACAGTGGAGATCTTACTTTTTCAATGCTAGAAAAATATCATTTTGAATCAAGAGGAATGAAATATTCCTCTTTTATTTTATCTTAAAGAAAAAGACAACCCTATTTTTATGATTACTCATTTTGGTAGTATATTCAATGAATAAAATTCTGCCATACCTTTTAACACATCTGCTACTGTAAGGGCAGGATGGAGACATCTGTGAGGTAGAGAATGACGTCAGAGGAGACCCGATGCATCAGGTGCTGCAATGCTTTTAGCATGGAGGGTATTACAAAATTATGTTTCTACAGGTGAAGTAAAATGTACTGCAACCTTTTACCATGCAGGGTAAATCAAAGGGATTACTTTAGTACTAGTAATATGAAAGAGAATAAGAAAGCAGGATTTAAGGACACTTGTAAGCAATGTTTGTATGGAGAGACAGTATTGTACAGTCAATACTCGGATGCATGTGGTCTCCTTTGACGTCATATCCTGCAGCAGAGAGTCCCCATCTTGCCCTTACAACAGGAGATGTATTAACGTGTATGGCAGAATCTTTTTATTCAATAAAAATACTGTCAAAATAAGTCATCATGAAAATAGGGTTATTTCCTCCTTTAATACTACATATCCATAGTACATTTAGATACTTTCTCTATATTTCAAAGAAAGGTAACAACACAATCATATATTCATATATTCTCTATTGATAATTCACGATCGGTAAATGTGCTGAATTTTGCATTTACAGCTCACTTTACATGTCTCAGGCTGGGTTGTGTAAATTTAACCGGGGATGAATATATTCATGTATGGCCTATTGTCATGAATAATCATCATTTGAGCTGGTAGGAGGCCATAAAAATCTATAGTGGCATATTTAGCCCATGACTGACGGATTAAACACACAGGTATAGAAGGTTGGTTAACCATCACAAGGATCCTGAGTATGGAAAGGTCTAGTATAAATATTTTGTCAGTAGCTTCACTGATGGGCTTTCAATCAATGTCTGTCGTGTTGACTACAGTCAGGGGGAAATATTCATCAATTGGTCTTGAAAGACATGCTTTTAGCAATGAACAGATCCTGATGAATCACCTGTCTGCTATTGTGTGTGCAGGCGCCATTCACCCCTATCTCCATATATCTTTAAGCGCTGATGAAAATATTCATCGCATAGCATTTGGTACTGTGGTATGGATACCCTATGCACATCCATTAACCGGCACATCCCTTAAGTCGTCCCTTTATCGGATATATGATGTTGGCTCTTAAGGGATGGAACTCAATACAAAACAAACCGCCTACTGTCGGCCGATGGATGCCTATCAGTCACAGATGGATGAAGGTTGCAGGACACCAATTGACGGGAGGTGGCAGCAGGAGACACTTTGTAACTCCGCACTGAAGGGTGTTGTACAATGATTATTGGTCTAAAGTCTGACAGTGGGTAGACAAACCAGGTATCAAAATTATCCTTAGGGTTTATATCAATTGATTTGAGTGTTATTTAGGCTGATATTTGATGGTAAGTTGAGGGGGGTGCACTCTATTTAATTAGAGAATTTATTGAAATCATTCACTGCAAAACCCCCAAATCTGGGTATGTCCGCACTCAAGGCCTATAGCACAAAGGTTAATCACATTGTACCACATGCCATGGCCCTAAATTATTGGGAAAAATGTATATCTACAATAAAATAATAGTGGCTAAGCCCAGATACTTGCACAAGTATTTTATTTTCGCTCAAAAGCTATATAGGCCAACAGTGGAAAAATAATTAGTGTTCTGCAGCCTCTACGGGCTATATAGGGCCTTCTACCAGGTTTGTCAAATCTCGCTAAAATGTGTTTATTTTGCTTAGGGTAAGTCTGTTTGACAATGTTATGGTGAGAAAGGGCAAGGGAATCACTGTAATTAGTGTGAAATCACTGAAAATCATAGTAGCGGAGTTTCAGCCTCGGAGAGATTTCTGAGAAATATTCTGTCGTCAATCCGCATGCCTGATACTTCTCTCTAGGGGGTACCAGGTAACCAAATTCATAGTTTTCAGGGTCAAAATGACCTGAATTTTACATTCTAAGCTGTTTAACCTCAGCACTCTATGGGAGGGCTTTACATGCATCGGAGAAAAACATCATTTTTCTCTCCCCGAGCTATGCAGCCAATGAATGTCTACTGACACTTAATAAAATGTCCTTGTATTCACCATATCTGGTTTATTTTTTTGTCCTCACATGAGGTGACTTTAATAATATGCAAATGGGGCTGTTCAAGCCATTGCACATGGAGTAAAGATGTATTTTGTCAATTCTTTTCCTTTATAACATTATATTTCTGAGGGTTTTTCGTATATTTTACCGATAATTTTCCATGTTTTATAGCACCTAGAGAGGAAATGACACTCAGTGCCTCACGTGGTGTCTCTTGGCAATCAGTATGTCAAATGTCTTAGCCCTGTGTCTATTTTTTCTATGGGAAAAGACCATAACTGCATGTGAATATCAGAAATTAGTAAAATTTGAGGAGAGCACCCAGACTGATACCCGCTCTGGGAATCGATTCTCAGTGTACTTTGAGGGCCCAGAAGGGCATGAAAGTAAGGGAATCTGGATGAGACAATACTGGGGCCATGAATAAAAGCTCATCAAGCCATTTCATTGACCACCAAGGTTCCATCCTAAGCCTTTGAAGTAGTCCATTATCCTTAGCTTTTTTTGTTCTATTAGAGCTTAGAGTAGGTTATTTACATTCCTCTTCTTCCCTGGATCTATTAAGAGAGAGGCGTGACCACTTCTCATCCCTTAAGAGCCAATGGCATATCCCTTAAGCGTCCCTTAACTGCCGTTGCTGATAAAGGGATCCTTTTATAAACGATAGGTTTTGCAGGTAAAGGGAAGTTCATGCAAGTGGGTACAAAGAGGTTATGCTAAACTGTAAAAAATGTTGTCGGAATAACGGCGCATTCCTCATCACAAAGTTGCCAGAGATCTGTCATTATTTTCACAGATTCCCTGTACAGTTGTGTACCACTGTACTGCTACCTGGGGCTTCTTGTAAAAACTACACTGGTGCATTGCAATATAATTATGGCCATTCATTGTTCAAGTATCCCTGGTAGATTCAAAAGTTATTTTTACAGTGTAGTGATATATATATATATATATATATATATATATATATGTAGGGGCTCATGGAGCGTCGTATATGGTTTCCGCTCCATATTCGAGAGGGCGGGTTAGTCGGTGTGGTTACCACCGGTAGGTCCAGAGGTTGCTTCGATCTCTGGCCGCTATGGGGTGGAGGCAGCACTGGTCGTCGCTGCACCAGTCCCTACCTGGGACCACGTAGGGAGTTCAGTCAGCTTCTAACTACAGCCAGAGCAACACCTGCTGAGCACCAAGCTATCCTTATAGCACTAGTTTGAACTCATGTGACTCCTGAATAAATATGTGCCGGTTGCACTAACCCGAGCTAACTTGTCTGGTTTTGCTTGATATTAACATATCTTAAACTCAACTGAAGTTATATAAGAACTCAAACCATTATATATATATATATATATATATATATATATATATATATATAATGGTTATGGGTGATTTGCATATTTTTGCATTCAAGTTTAATGATAAAAGCAGTTCATGTATCCGCTACTATAAAGAACGATGTTGACACTTGACCGTGCCATACATTCACAGCGAGTTGACTCATATTCTTTACCATAGCAGACCGCGGGCTGCGCATCTCCGCTGTAGTGTCAACATCCCCTGCCACACTGCAGTCCCGCCGTCTGGTGTATAGATAAAGAACTCCTCTGAGACGGAGCCGTGGCCAAACAGACCATCGTATTTTTGTCATTTCGAGGGAATATAGCCTTGAAATCATCCATCAAAACATAGAAATAATAAGAAGAAGGCCTACTCCTTGTTGTGTGAACCCGAGGAGGCACCAAATTCTCTATAAATGGTGGAAATTGAATGTTATTCTCGGCGGACTGCAAGGCATGTTGACAAACAAGCAATCCAAAATGGCGGAATGGCTTCCTTCTCGTCCGCCCCACCTCACACAGGAAATCATTGTTTTTAAAGGTAACTAGTGGCTTCACCACTAGATTGAGGGGCATATCTCAATGATAAAACAGAGATTGCCTGGTAGGTGGAACCCCTTCCCCCTCCTTACCTCATCGTAGCTCTATCTACCCCCCCCCCTCTAAACACACACACTTCCCACTACCTCTTACGCCTGCTATGCCCATAAGCGTCGTGGCAATGACTGAGCTTAGTGATGTGACGTTGCATAGTGACATGACGTTGCTAAGTCACACGCTACATGGTGGCAACTCCACCCTCCAAGCAGGTTCTCTCGGAGGTCGCCATTTTAAAACTTTAGGATGGGAGTACTCAATTATTTGTCTACATTTTGCAATCATATTTCAGTTCTAAGGGGTATGGATGGAATATTTACCATGGGATTCTGTGGTATTTGATGCCAGCCACCCTATGGATAAGCTATTTAAATGCAATGCTTACAACTCAAATAATGGCCGACCTTTACAGAGTATGCAGATTTCCTTTACATTTTCTCTTAAATACAATTAAGATTGAACAAAAAGTTGCTAAAAAGGGAGTGTTATCATATTTGAAGCTTCAAAATATTAACAAAATTAAATCTAAAGAAAAAAATCGAGTTAACTTTGACTTTAGTACATGCATCCTCATTTGCCTTTCTGATACCTGGCAAGCTCCTATCTCTATCTTAATGTGAGAGGTCAGGAGTAGGTACCAGCAACGAAGCAACCCCGTTTTTAATATGGGGTAGATACCTTATATATAGGTCTATGGAGGGTACCGTGGTATAAAGAGCATGTAAGCTTTATTGATCCGCGAGTTGACTTTAGGCACTATAGATACAATGAACGAGGGCGTATAATGCCCTCGTTCATTGTATCTGTATCAGGATAAACCCCGAGTGTCTGTCTGTAAGCAGTAAATTACCAATGGGTGCCATCATACCCCCCTCGGGGTGCACCAGTAGTCTGCTTAGTTGTTGGTTTGTATATTTAAGGTTATCTACACAGGTTTGTTAAAGTAAACAGATTGGTATATCATGACATTTTTGTTAATCGGATTGATTTTTTTAAAAAAATCATCACTTAGTATTTTCTACTTTATTGAGATATCATTGATAATAAGAGTTTTATTGTTGTAAACATCATGGTATGAGCAGATATCACTCATCTGTTATTGAAAAACGAGGAGACTGTAAACATAGTTACTTACCGCAATAAAGATGAATTTACTAAAAAAGTGAATTTTTTCTTTTACAGCGTACATTTGTTCCTGCAATTCCTGACAATACATCACACGAATTGAATTTAAAATGTGGCCGACTGATAAAATTGGAAGTCAAAGTCCTTTGTCAAGCTCTGCATATTGGTAATGCATACCTGATAAGGGCCTAAATTAGCCAATTGAGTAATTTGAACGAACAATGGCCATGATGCACTCAGCGGCCCCTAAAGGGTTAAGCGTTATTACCAATATGTGCCGTCTACCCCCTCGGGGTGGATCGATGACAATATATCCCACGGTTATTCACCTTTATGTATATATTTATGTAATGTATCTATGGATTCTTCGGACAGTTTCATGTACATACCTTGGATATTTTGATGTTTGTAAGTTCCGTCTTCATGATACTGAAGAAAAATCCAACATGGCGGCGCCCATAAATTGTCGATCGCTATGGTTTGTAAACAAGCTAAATTGATGTCTAAATATCTACAACACCATACAAGACTGGGGAGTCTCTTTTCCTGAGGAGTTGTGAACAGTTTTCACTATATTTTTGTACAAATTCGTATTACACCTTGGTCCATACCAACTCCGAAACTTATGTCGCAAAAAGCCACTAGAAGTACGAAACTTTCTCCGCACCTAGCTCTACCCAATACAGCCAGATCCAAGATGGCGGCTTCCGGTAGGACTAAAATCAACATACCACAACCTGAAAATTCCGATTCTGAAGGTGAAGAAATGAAATATTTACCGAAATTAAACTATAAAGCCAGCACAAAGGACCTGGTAGATAAGGTAGAACTGGAAGCTCGCTTAAAATCCCAGGAAACCATAAATCAAAGCACGGTACGGTTACTGCGCGGAATGGAACTTCGCTTATTTGGTCCTAATGGCTTCCCTGCGAACGAGTCAATGTCAATACCAAAGATTGAACAAAAACTCACTGAAATGGAGGAATCGGTATCAACCCACAGTGATAAAATTGAAAGTAATGTAGCTGAAACTGGGAAAATTCACAGTTTAACAGATAAACATGAAGACCAATTCACACGTATTGATGTAGACCGTAAGAAAAAAATCCTCATTATTGAAGGTCTAAATGAAGACAAGCCTGCGAGTCTAAGAGAAACATTGGATCAGCTTCTGCATGACCTCTCATTGGACTTTAACAACACTGCTGCTGAAGCAATCTACCGTAGAGGCAAAAGGAAAATCCCAACCCCCCAGCAAAAAAAGAATCCTCATTTCAAGCTACCAAACCGACCAGTAGTTGTAGTGTTTTCCTCTGCTCAATACAAATTGAGAATGTTTGGGAATATCAAGAAACTTCAAGGAAACCCTACATGGAAGGGACTACACCTTGCAGACGATATTTCACCAGAGGAGAAAAGAATGCAGAAGGACGTAAGGGCAATACAGGCCCTAGCCAGAAGTAAAGAAATTGACTGTACTGCCAAAGGTACAAACTTGGTGATAGAAGGCAAGTTATTCCCATACAAGGAAATCAACAATCTACCATACGACTTGTCTCTAAAGAATGCTAAGACGATTGAAACCCCAGACGGGCTAGCTTTCCAAGGAGAACATTCTATATTTTCTAATCTATACAAATGTCCCATCACATTTGAAAACCAACAATACGACTCAGTGGAAAGGGCCTATCATGCTAAGAAATGTATAGTTAGTAACCAGATGAACACCTTAAGGAAGGTCCTCACTGCTAAGACTCCTATGGACAGCATGTACGTAGCCAAACAATGTAATATCTCGAACGACTGGTACGACATTGATGAAGAGGTTATGAGCAGATTACTTGAAATAAAATTTGCACAGCCTAACCTACTCCAAGCCTTGGTTGACTCCAAAGGAAAATACCTGTACGAGGCCACTTACCACAACACCTATGGCATTGGCTTCCACCTAGGTCAGAGAGACCAAATAACTATAAAAAATGTGGCCCACAACCAACTTGAATGTTCTAATAAATTGGGGGAAATGCTTATGAAACTCAGGTACAAGCATACAAATGAAAACCCACTACCAACAGCTGAAGAAGTTAGGCTACAAGATGCTAAAAGAAATTAAATATTGATGTATATATATATATATATTACTTACCCACATAGTTATTACATACCTATATTTAAATACAGAATTGTTTCCACCTTATCCCATGCATTTGTTTTTTGATCGCTTTCATGCTGCTGCTATGATTCAACACACCTGTATCAACTGATGAAATCCTACTATACCGGTAGAGGGTGCGGCACTAAGGCCTATGCCCCTTTCGTGGTAAAATATTTGATAATTGTTTATGGAGTCCGGGGGGGCTCTAGTTGTAATTGTATATATAAAATTTATTCTGTAACAGTGTATTCTATACTGCTCAACTTGATATTACTTATATATGCAACACACATTACTGAATGACCTATCAAGCACCAAGGGTCTACGACTGATGCATATGAATGCTCGTAGCTTTAAATGTAATTATGCTAGTATCTGTGCTGAAATTTATCCTGCTAATTTTGAAATTTTTACTTTCTCTGAAACTTGGTTTAAAAGTGAAGATGATGAATCGAATTATCAATTTTCTGGCTATACACGGTATAGATTAGATAGGCAAGTTCTAGATGAAAAAGGCAATATTAAAACTGGTGGTGGTGTATGTATCTATATTAAGCAGGGACTGAGACATGATTATGATAAATACTCTACACTACTCCACTCAGATCCTAATATCGAACTCCAATGTATTACTATAACTAAGGAACATATGAAACCGATCTTACTATTTAATGTGTACAGACCCCCTGACGGGTCTAAATCTGTTTTTATAGATACATTAATTGAAAAGGTTTCTACAATAGACGATAAAAATCAATACGAAATTATAGCCATGGGCGATTTTAACTTCAATATTACTGAAGATTGCGAATATGTCCACGACTTATTGAATAAGATGAAGGGCATTGGTTTAAATCAAGAAATTAAGTCCGGTACTAGGAAAAAATCTATACTAGACCTGATTTTCACCAATTTAAGAAGGAATTATATCTACACGGGTGTCTGTAATAATATTATAACTGATCATTTACCAGTGTTTTTGATAAGAAAGAAATGGAAAACAAAAACTGAAAAGGTCTATATTACCGGTAGATCATACTCTAAATTAGATAATAATACACTATTGAGGGAATTTGATGCTTATGATTGGACTGAATTCAATAATACCAATGATGTAAACTGTGCTTGGTCTCATATGGAATCAGCTATAAGGAAAATCCTGGATAAATACTGTCCAGTTCATAAATTTTTGGTTAATAAATATAGGGATCCCTGGATGTCTCAAAATGTGTATGAGATTATACGCGAAAAAAATGCGAAACTTTGGAAAGCAAGACGATCTGGTAAGGAGGAAGACTGGAAATCATTAAGAGAAGCACGAAATAAAGCTAACAAAATTATAAATAAAGCAAGAAAAAATTTCTTCAAAGAACAACTGGAAGTACACAAGAGTGACCATAAAAAATTCTGGAGAACCATTAATAATATTCTACCGGGTCACCCCAATCGATCAAATAAAATCTCACTAGTTGATCATGAGAATAATAATAGTCCGATTGAAGAGGAAAAAGTTCCTGATTTTATCAACCAGTATTTCGTTAATATCGGTCCCTTGCTTGCCAAAAACCTATTTATACCATGGAAACCATACGATGAATATGTGATGAATCAAATCGATAATATTGAAACCAATGTACAGGAAGTAGTTAAACTGGTACATGATATAAACACTATTAAGTCTTCAGCCATTGAAAATATATCTTCAACTATACTAAAAACAGTTTTTAAGCATGCTCCCTCTAAATTAGTCAAAATCTTCAATCTGTCTTTTGCCCAAAATTGTATCCCTAACTCATGGAAGATTTCAAAGGTTACCCCTATACCCAAAGCGGGTGACAAGAAATTAGTAAACAATTATAGACCGATCTCACTACTTCCTTTACCAGGTAAACTAATAGAGAAAATTGTACATAATCGAGTTTATGGATTTTTAATAAAAGAAAACATACTAACAGCGAAGCAGGGTGGATTCAGGTCTGGCTTTAGTACTATTGATACATTGGCAAAATTTACTGACGACATTAAAAGAAATTTAAATGTGGGTAAGTCAACAGTAGTTGCTTTTATAGATCTCAAGAAAGCTTTTGATACTGTAAACCACTCAGTTTTACTAAACAAAATACACCACTATGGTATCCGATCGAATACATATCACTGGTTTAAAAATTATTTAGAAAACAGATACCAAACTACCTTGGCTAATGGAATACTATCTGATCGAGCTAAAGTATTATGTGGCGTACCCCAGGGCTCGATTTTAGGCCCTTTACTTTTTTTAATCTATGTCAATGATGTTACCAAATGTGTGAAAAATTGTGATGTTAGACTATATGCTGATGATACTGTTATATACTCTTCCCAAAATATCTTTGACCAAGCAAAAACATATTTACAGAATGACTTAGAGGCTTACGAAACCTGGTGTATACAAAATAAGTTATCCATAAATGCCTCTAAAACAAAAATTATGTTTTTCTCCTCCAGTACAAGGAGATTAAATACACTAACCGCTAACATCAAACTAAACGATCAACTATTACAAGTCGTACCCAGTTATAAGTACTTAGGTGTTATATTTGACCCACTTCTTCTTTACAACCTGCATTTAAGTAATCAAGCCAAAACTATAGCATACAAGACTTACAAACTATGTTTACTAAGAAAATATCTAGATGTCAAATTGGCTATACAAATATACAAATCAACTATATTACCTTATATGGAATATGCAGATATTATATTCATGTCTACTTATGATAAGTATCTGGACCCACTCCAATATGCACAAAACAGGTGTTTAAAAATTTGTTTAAAGGTTCCGCACTTAACCAATACCAAATATGTACATAATACTACTAGAGTGAATATGCTGGATGATAGGAGAGAAGCTCATTTATTAAATTATATGTACAATCGATCAAGATGTGATATGTATAGTGACAAAAGAAATCTAAATACTCGTTTACATGATGCCCCCATGGTAAAATGTATTACCCCAAACTGTCTTTCCTATGCTAAAAGTGTAGAATTCAATGGTGCCATTGCTTGGAACTCCTTATCAAAAGATCGAAGAAACACTTTGGAATTTAAAAAATTTAAAAATGATACAAATACTCTGTTGAAAAGCTTATTGCCCTATGATGAGGCTTAGTCCACCACTATTATGTGATGTGTGATGTGTGTACATGAATCACCTATCGATTGATAACTCACTGTTATTTTTATTCGCTGATATACTAGTATACCCCCCCCCCGTATTCTCCACATTATTAGTTTTTGTATAATTAAGTGTCATAAGTTTCTAAAATAATCTATAAGTCAGGTAGGACCAGAAGTATCAACCCAAACACTTCTGTGGGGATGAGGTCCTCTGCCTTCTTTTTTGTCTTTATTTGAACCTGAACTCATAATACTATTGACTCTCATTTTGTTTATTGTCTAACAACTTGTCCAGTTGTATTTTCCTCTTTGCCTTTTGTCAATATTATTGTCTTTACCGTTAACTACGTACGATGAAATAAATTTTGACAAATAAAGTGAATTCAAAACAAAAAAAATGTATTTTGGCCTATGTTTATTCCCAAACCTCATGACAAGAAGGCTCTGTACAAAATAACTGCTGCATCTACAAAAGATCCTTGTAAAACTGAACAGTGAACCACCGTGACTATTTCACAGAGAACCTGTGTAGTATTTACAAGAAGCCCCAGGTGGCAGTATAATGGTACAAGGAATTTTTATGACAATAACTACAGCAATTCATGACAGGAATACATACCACAAATTGATTTTAGAACGTGGCAGACTGATAAAATTGGAAATAGAAGTTCTTTGTTAAGGTGGCTGGCAGCCTTTGAAAACGTGTCTACTGAGCAGCTTTCTGCGCACCTCTAAATGAAATTCCTCCAGAAGTCCCCTCTATCTTAACTAAATCAATCTCTATCTATAGTTGAAAAAGTGTTCCAGTGTTGCCCTCAGAAGGAATTGAACCCGGGATCTTCTGATACACAGTCAAACCTGCTACCACTGTGCCATGAAGTCTGTGCTAAGGGTCCCTCTTTAAATACCCACTTACCTGTCCACACACCATGTGTTGAAAGCTGATCATCTTTTTTTTTATGCCCCAAAACAGTAGAAATATGTCTGGGACCATGAGTCAGTATCACATTTACTGCAAAGATATCTTTATAATCTAAATGCTCAGGAGGTTATAAAAAGATCTAATTACTTTTGGATATCAATCTTGGCATTTATGTAGCAAATCACTATATAATCCTATATAAAGTTAAAGGTCCAATATCTCAAAAATATGCATGGGACCCCCACATTTTTTTACATGCATGAAAAGTACAGATCATTTTAGGACTCTGATGATGATATGGCGAAAATCTAATTACTTTCAGTCTTTACCCGCCAGTCACCTTAAGCTCTGCATATTGGCAATGCATACCTGATAAGAGCCTAAATTAGCCAATTGAGTAATTTGAATGACCAATAGCCATGATGCACTCAGCGGGTTAAGGGTTATTACCAATATGTGCCGTCTACCCCCTTCGGTGTGGATCGATGACACTATATGCCACGGTCATTCACCTTCATGTATATATGTTTATGTAATGTATTTTGGCCTATGTTTATTCCTAGACCTCATTACAAGAATGCAATGTTTAAAACAACTAAACAGTGAACCATCCTGATTATTTTGCAGAGAACCAGTTTTTACAAGAAGCCCTAGGTGGCAGCACTGTGGTATAAGGAATCTCTATGAAAATAACGGATATATCTCTGGCAATGTTGTGACTAGGATTCATCTTTATTTCGACAACATATTTTTTTACAGCGTACATTTGTGCCTGCAATTCATGACAAGAATACATCACCCAAATCAATTTAAAAATATGGCCAACTGATGAAATTGGAAATCAAAATCTTTTGTGAAGCACTGCATATTGATAACGCATAGCTGAGGGGCACCTAAATTAGGCAATTGAGGAATCTCAATGCCTGTTTAATGGCAGGATGTGGTTTCAATGCAATACATGCTGTCTGTTGCTAGGTGATAAGCTAAAGATAAAAAAAAAAAACCAAAAAAAAAAAAAAAAAGACACACTAAAACAGTGATGGTTCCTGACAACTTTGGGGCAAAGCTTTCATTGCTGTTAGGGAAGAGTCATTTATTGCCAGCCTTGGGTGGGGGGGGGGTCTTCATGGATTTTGCCAGATTGGCAGATTTTTTCCGACCCACCCACCACTACAGTAAAATTAGTGCTATACTCCTACTAAGAACTGAATTTGCATAATGAGTATTTGGATTCCCCATATTTACCTTTGACCCTCCCCCAGTATGAAGGTTTATTGGGTTTTGCCCCCCCCCCACCAGGGGGTTCCTTTTGCAAAATGAGCCCCCTCCCCTATATCTAACAAGCACCCACCACTTGGCAATAAATGACTCAACACTTATTACAGAGATTCCTCATAACAGAGTGCTTCGTTGTACTGTTTTCTGGTGCTTCATTGTATAAATCACACTGATTCACTACATAAAGAATACGCTGATTTTGAACCCTCTGAGGGGGTTTGGGTCTAAGGGGGATTTTACCATACATGACGAAAGACGAAAGCTGGTGGGCTGGGTGAAATTAACCAAAAAATGTAATAAAGGGATTTTACCTAAGTTATAGTAAGCATTTAATAGCCTCAATGTTTTATCTAACTTATGGGGTCAGGAGTAGGAGCAGCC
This sequence comes from Acholoe squamosa, assembly GCA_949317995.1. Taxonomy (NCBI): domain Eukaryota; kingdom Metazoa; phylum Annelida; class Polychaeta; order Phyllodocida; family Polynoidae; genus Acholoe; species Acholoe squamosa. Next base: position 5,474,446 of record OX439048.1, read on the forward strand.
ATGACAATTCTGGTCTCATACAAATGTTGCCAGCCACACAATGCACGATTGTTCACATTGCCGGAAATACTTCAGCCCGAGATGGTTGCCGGAAGTCGCTGATGTCAGCATCCATGTGTTGATCTCGAGAACCAATCCGGTCTCAAAATGCTGAAAGCTAAACCAAACCTCAGGGACCATAGTTAGTACCTCCCCCCAGCTCTGATTCATGCATCATGCCACACTCTAAGAAATAACTGCTGTATCTACCAAGAATCCTTGTAACACTCAAAAATGAACCACCATAATTGCATTGCAGTGAAGCAGTGTAGTTTCTACAATGAAGCCCCAGATGGCAGTATGATGGTATGAAGGAACCTCCATGAAAATAACGATGGATGTCTGGCAACTTTGGGACAAGGGATTCACCATCATTTTTACTACATTTTTACAGTAAGGGACAACAGTTGGTGACCCCCTCCCTATCTCTGATTCTTTAATCATACCAGCAGAAGCACACAGCACTAGTATGGATGACACTCTAAAAGTGCTAAAAGGTGTAAGAGGACACAATCCGCCAAGGCTCAATAACTCCCATTGTCTATGTACCCTATTGAGGGACAGACTCAGTCTAGGAGCACTGAATGGCAAAATCAATAGTTTTTAATATGGGTCTATGGAGGGTACCATGGTATAAAGAGCATGTAAGCTTTATTGATCCGCGAGTTGACTTTAGGCACTATAGATACAATGAACGAGGGCGTATAATGCCCTCGTTCATTGTATCTGTATCAGGATAAACCCCGAGTGTCTGTCTGTAAGCAGTAAATTACCAATGGGTGCCATCATACCCTCCTCGGGGTGCACCAGTAGTCTGCTTAGTTGTTGGTTTGTATATTTAAGGTTATCTACACAGGTTTGTTAAAGTAAACAGATTGGTATATCATGACATTTTTGTTAATCGGATTGATTTTTTTTTAAAAATCATCACTTAGTATTTTCTACTTTATTGAGATATCATTGATAATAAGAGTTTTATTGTTGTAAACATCATGGTATGAGCAGATATCACTCATCTGTTATTGAAAAACGAGGAGACTGTAAACATAGTTACTTACTGCAATAAAGATGAATTTACTAAAAAAGTGAATTTTTTCTTTTACAGCGTACATTTTTTCCTGCAATTCCTGACAATACATCACACGAATTGAATTTAAAATGTGGCCGACTGATAAAATTGGAAGTCAAAGTCCTTTGTCAAGCTCTGCATATTGGTAATGCATACCTGATAAGGGCCTAAATTAGCCAATTGAGTAATTTGAACGAACAATGGCCATGATGCACTCAGCGGCCCCTAAAGGGTTAAGCGTTATTACCAATATGTGCCGTCTACCCCCTCGGGGTGGATCGATGACAATATATCCCACGGTTATTCACCTTTATGTATATATTTATGTAATGTATTTTGGCCTATGTTTATTCCCAAACCTCATGACAAGAAGGCTCTGTACAAAATAACTGCTGCATCTACAAAAGATCCTTGTAAAACTGAACAGTGAACCACCGTGACTATTTCACAGAGAACCTGTGTAGTATTTACAAGAAGCCCCAGGTGGCAGTATAATGGTACAAGGAATTTTTATGACAATAACTACAGCAATTCATGACAGGAATACATACCACAAATTGATTTTAGAATGTGGCAGACTGATAAAATTGGAAATAGAAGTTCTTTGTTAAGGTGGCTGGCAGCCTTTGAAAACGTGTCTACTGAGCAGCTTTCTGCGCACCTCTAAATGAAATTTCTCCAGAAGTCCCCTCTATCTTAACTAAATCAATCTCTATCTATAGTTGAAAAAGTGTTCCAGTGTTGCCCTCAGAAGGAATTGAACCCGGGATCTTCTGATACACAGTCAAACCTGCTACCACTGTGCCATGAAGTCTGTGCTAAGGGTCCCTCTTTAAATACCCACTTACCTGTCCACACACCATGTGTTGAAAGCTGATCATCTTTTTTTTTATGCCCCAAAACAGTAGAAATATGTCTGGGACCATGAGTCAGTATCACATTTACTGCAAAGATATCTTTATAATCTAAATGCTCAGGAGGTTATAAAAAGATCTAATTACTTTTGGATATCAATCTTGGCATTTATGTAGCAAATCACTATATAATCCTATATAAAGTTAAAGGTCCAATATCTCAAAAATATGCATGGGACCCCCACATTTTTTTACATGCATGAAAAGTACAGATCATTTTAGGACTCTGATGATGATATGGCGAAAATCTAATTACTTTCAGTCTTTACCCGCCAGTCACCTTAAGCTCTGCATATTGGCAATGCATACCTGATAAGAGCCTAAATTAGCCAATTGAGTAATTTGAACGACCAATAGCCATGATGCACTCAGCGGGTTAAGGGTTATTACCAATATGTGCCGTCTACCCCCTTCGGTGTGGATCGATGACACTATATGCCACGGTCATTCACCTTCATGTATATATGTTTATGTAATGTATTTTGGCCTATGTTTATTCCTAGACCTCATGACAAGAATGCAATGTTTAAAACAACTAAACAGTGAACCATCCTGATTATTTTGCAGAGAACCAGTTTTTACAAGAAGCCCTAGGTGGCAGCACTGTGGTATAAGGAATCTCTATGAAAATAACGGATATATCTCTGGCAATGTTGTGACTAGGATTCATCTTTATTTCGACAACATATTTTTTTACAGCGTACATTTGTGCCTGCAATTCATGACAAGAATACATCACCCAAATCAATTTAAAAATATGGCCAACTGATGAAATTGGAAATCAAAATCTTTTGTGAAGCACTGCATATTGATAACGCATAGCTGAGGGGCACCTAAATTAGGCAGTTGAGGAATCTCAATGCCTGTTTAATGGCAGGATGTGGTTTCAATGCAATACATGCTGGCTGTTGCTAGGTGATAAGCTAAAGATAAAAAAAAAAAACCAAAAAAAAAAAAAAAAAAAGACACACTAAAACAGTGATGGTTCCTGACAACTTTGGGGCAAAGCTTTCATTGCTGTTAGGGAAGAGTCATTTATTGCCAGCCTTGGGTGGGGGGGGGTCTTCATGGATTTTGCCAGATTGGCAGATTTTTTCCGACCCACCCACCACTACAGTAAAATTAGTGCTATACTCCTACTAAGAACTGAATTTGCATAATGAGTATTTGGATTCCCCATATTTACCTTTGACCCTCCCCCAGTATGAAGGTTTATTTGGTTTTGCCCCCCCCCCCCCCACCGGGGGGTTCCTTTTGCAAAATGAGCCCCCTCCCCTATATCTAACAAGCACCCACCACTTGGCAATAAATGACTCAACACTTATTACAGAGATTCCTCATAACAGAGTGCTTCGTTGTACTGTTTTCTGGTGCTTCATTGTATAAATCACACTGATTCACTACATAAAGAATACGCTGATTTTGAACCCTCTGAGGGGGTTTGGGTCTAAGGGGGATTTTACCATACATGACGAAAGACGAAAGCTGGTGGGCTGGGTGAAATTAACCAAAAAATGTAATAAAGGGATTTTACCTAAGTTATAGTAAGCATTTAATAGCCTCAATGTTTTATCTAACTTATGGGGTCAGGAGTAGGAGCAGCCATGACAATTCTGGTCTCATACAAATGTTGCCAGCCACACAATGCACGATTGTTCACATTGCCGGAAATACTTCAGCCCGAGATGGTTGCCGGAAGTCGCTGATGTCAGCATCCATGTGTTGATCTCGAGAACCAATCCGGTCTCAAAATGCTGAAAGCTAAACCAAACCTCAGGGACCATAGTTAGTACCTCCCCCCAGCTCTGATTCATGCATCATGCCACACTCTAAGAAATAACTGCTGTATCTACCAAGAATCCTTGTAACACTCAAAAATGAACCACCATAATTGCATTGCAGTGAAGCAGTGTAGTTTCTACAATGAAGCCCCAGATGGCAGTATGATGGTATGAAGGAACCTCCATGAAAATAACGATGGATGTCTGGCAACTTTGGGACAAGGGTTTCACCATCATTTTTACTACATTTTTACAGTAAGGGACAGCATTTGGTGACCCCCTCCCTATCTCTGATTCTTTAATCATACCAGCAGAAGCTCACAGCACTAGTATGGATGACACTCTAAAAGTGCTAAAAGGCGTAAGAGGACACAATCCGCCAAGGCTCAATAACTCCCATTGTCTATGTACCCTATTGAGGGACAGACTCAGTCTAGGAACACTGAATGGCAAAATCAATAGATTGACATGGACAGGTCTATAGATATGCAAAGCCACAGCTACCGTATGGTAATAAAGAGCCCCCCTGATGCTTATGGATTTGGAGTGGTGGCTATTCAAGGTTATCAATAGTGGTCAGCGGTGGATACAGGATTTATTTTAAAAAGAAGGGGAGCAGCAGAAAGGGGTTATAAGCAAATGTCCATGACCAGGGAATACATTTGCATCGTATTCACCCAGGTGAGGCTGTCCGTATTCAACGATGCCTTATAGACAGAGTTGAATGCGGACAGGCCTCACCGAGGTGAATACGATGCAAATTTATTCCCTGGAATGGACATTTGCATTTATTTCATGGTTTTACAGTGTTAAAACAATGAAATTCTACTGAGTTGTAGCATGTTTACATCATCAGAATGTCACATGACCTGGCCATGGAATACAGGAATGTTGTATTCAATGGGCCCATGTGATACGGAGGTCCTTGGTTAAACCTATAAGACTGTTGTATTCACCATGAAATAAAATATGGAATCCAAAGAAAGGAAATCAACTCTTTATTATTTAAAAGAAATGAGGTGGGCTCATAACCCTCTTGTCCATCATTGCTGCTTATCTAAGGTTACATGATAACCAAAAAGTAAAGGGAAAAAATAAAATATAACAAAATAAATAAAAATCGTGAGCTTGAATACCTATAATCAAGCATCGCATATTGGAAACCTGGCGTTTAGAAGCATCAATAAAGTACACATGGAAATGACAGGTGACAGGTGAATGGACATGTCAACATTGTCATGTTGCAATGTCTCTATGCAGATTGTTGTCCTATTGCTCTGTAGCTGGGTATTATAACACAGGAAATAACACTGTCAACTGTCTGTCACTCCTATTGATTCTCTACTTTCTCTTTCTCCTTCCTGGCTGGGGTCTAAGGGGGATTTTACCATACATGACGAAAGACGAAAGCTGGTGGGCTGGGTGAAATTATACCAAAAATTGTAATAAAGGGATTTTACCTAAGTTATAGTAGGCATTTAATAGCCTCCATGTTTTATCTAACTTATGGGGTCAGGAGTAGTAGCAGCCATGACAATTCTGGTCTCATACAAATGTTGCCAGCCGCACAATGCACGATTGTTCACATTGCCGGAAATGCTTCAGCCCAATATGGTTGCTGGAAGTTGTTGATGTCAGCATCCATGTGTTGATCTCGGGAACCGATCCGGTCTCAAAACTCTGAAAGCTAAACCAAACCTCAGGGACCATAGTTAGTACCTCCCCCCAGCTCTGATTCATGCATCATACCACACTCTAAGAAATAACTGCTGTATCTACCAAGAATCCTTTTAACACTCAACAATGAACCACCATAATTGCATTGCAGTGAAGCAGTGTAGTTTCTACAATGAAGCCCCAGATGGCAGTATGATGGTATGAAGGAACCTCCATGAAAAATGGATGTCTGGCAACTTTGGGACAAGGGTTTCACCATCATTTTTGCACATTTTTACAGTAAGGGACAACAGTTGGTGACCCCCTCCTTATCTCTGATTCTTTAATCATACCAGCAGAAGCTCACAGCACTAGTATGGATGACACTCTAAAAGTGCTAAAAGGCGTCAGAGGACACAATCCGCCAAGGCTCAATAACTCCCATTGTCTATGTACCCTATTGAGGGACAGACCCATTCTACACTGCAAAAATGGTGTTTAGATTTTAAACATGTTTAGGTCTAAACATGTTTAAAACCTAAACATATAGGTCAGTTAGGTGTCTCATCGACTACACATTTAGGAAATGAACATTTTTTTTCTAAATACATTTATGCTAAACATGTTTAGATGTTTAGAGTTGAGACAGTTGAATAATAGGTGTTTAGATTTAAACATCAACATGTTCAGATACTTGGATGTTGAGGTAGCAGCACTACCTTTGACTGGACTATCTGCACACAGTTATAAACAATTGTTGTGACAAATGTCCCCAAATCCCATGTTTATCATGGTTTTATTTCAAAGAATGTAATGTGAATAGAAAGGGCAATAGAAAATTGACTAGATTCACCTCATGCCACCATCATTACCATAAAATAATCAATAAACTCCATGACTGACACCTATTTGATGTTATTCTGGAATAGATAAGGCAATGTCCTTCCTGCCAAGCTGTTGTACTTTCTCAAGTCTCTCATTCTGATGCAGTGTGTAATATATGTACACATATCTAGCTGTGGCTGACATCTTTGGAGACTTTGACAAGTAAATACCTGCTTATGCCCCCCCTCCCAGTAAATGAGGAAAAAACAAAACAAAATATATCTCTGTTTTTTAATGCAGACATGTCTGCAAACCTTAACTCTCCATCAAATCATTTAAACATCTAAACACAAAAATTCATATATCTAAACACAAAAATTCATATATCTAAACACAAAAGTTTTAACCTAAACACCTACATTTCTAAACACTTGAGCTAAGCACATTGTTTGGCTAAACATGTTTAGGAAATTAATGTGATTACAAAAACGTTGCAAGAATATGTTTAGAATTGTGTTTAGGATCTAAACACCATTTTTGCAGTGTAGGAGCACTGAATGGCAAAATCAATAGATTGACATGGACAGGTCTATAGATATGCAAAGCCACAACTACCATATTGTAATAAAGAGCCGCCCTGATGCTTATGGATTTGGAGTGTTAGCTATTCAAGGTTATCAATAGTGGTCAGCGGTGGATACAGGATTTATTTTATAAAGAAGGGGAGCAGCAGAAATGGGATAATAAAGAATCCAAAGAAAGGAAATCAACTCTTTATTATTTAAAAGAAATGAGGTGGGCTCAAAGCCCTCTTGTCCATCATTGCTGCTTATCTAAGGTTACATGATAACCAAAAAGTAAAGGGAAAAAAATAAAATATAACAAAATAAATAAAAATTGTGGGCTTGAATACCTATAATCAAGCATCGCATATTGGAAACCTGGCGCTTGGAAGCATCAATACAGTACACATGGAAATGACAAATGACAGGTGAATGGACATGTCGACATTGTCATGTTGCAACGTCTCTATGCAGATTGTTGTCCTATTGCTCTGTAGCTGGGTATTATAACACAGGAAATAACATCCTCAACTGTCTGTCACTCCTATTGATTCTCTACTTTCTCTTTCTCCTTCCTGGCTGCCTTAGGAATAAACTTTGCCTCTTCTGTACATTTCCACTACCCTACACCCTTATTGGTGGGGATTCAATTTGAGTCATGCTGAGCCCTCCCATCAGGTCCTAGAACATTAGAGATTGAGAGTGTCTATATGCTGTGGAAACCTTGGCAATAAAGATATCATGTTCTAAGTTTCTAAGTTTCTAAGTTGGATAGAAACTTTTATGGGGTTTCTACGGGTTATAGACCCCCAATGCAGGAGTGGGTCTATAGCCCATTAACGTTTCTATCTCATACAGACCAAGACCAGACACACTACATTTACATACATGTTTTAATTTCTATTGCCCTACAGGGGGCCCTGTTTGAAGTAGCTCCATAAAAGGAATTAGTGCTTGTCTTGAATAAGCACCAGGGGATAGTACATATAAAGTGTCTTTATTATAAAAGAAAATGGTATAGTTACCTGTTTATATCAAAGCACCCTTGGGCCTCTAGAAGTCAACCCCGCTCTAACCCGGTCCTTATTCAAAACTTAGTTTATAACGTATTCTTCCAAGTGCAGAGCTACTCGACCCTTGGTACTTTTTCAGGACCATTGCTTATTCAAAGACCAGGTGTTTATATAGGCCTCTAAAATAAGCAAAAAAGGCTCAAATATGAGTAACATTCTTGGTATTTGTATGCCGTTTTCTCCTATTGAACAAACAATGACTGCCTAGAATAGTAACCCTTGGATAAACTGTGTTCAAACTGTGTCATTTTTGGTCAATCAGGGGTCTAACTAGCTTCATCAGCCCGTCTGCTCAGACCTGCCTCTAATCTTGGAAAAACACACTATAGTCAATTCAGGAACAGGTTACACCAAAGATTGTAAACATCATTACTAGCATAAAACCCTGCATATAAGCCATGGCTTAAAGACAATTTCAAGCGCTTAGTGTGGCTTATAGCATTGCCATAAACTCAGCACGGCTTTTACAAGGGCTTTCACTTTTGTCAACATTAGTTCAACAGAATACTACCATACTGACACAAAGAAACATTTCCTGTCTAGTTCATCGCTTTTCAATTCACTCCATTTTCTTTTTCTGTCTTGGAAATATTGCAGTAGCAAACCATATAATCTCTATGTTGGACAACGATTGAAATGAAATTGAAACAGTTCATAAAACCACAAGATCGATGGTGGGTATTGAGTTCTGCAAAATAGATGAACAGATATATGAAAAGGAAAGGATGACTTAGATGAAAAATCACCAGTAGTTGTATTCACCAGAGATGGAATATTCACCACTCGTTCAATTGATCTAACCCAATGGATGTACACATACCAGCCCACTTTGGTTTCAATGTCACATAACCCTTTAAGGGCTGCTATAGATCAATACGGCAAGAAAGGGTGACCTTCTGGAGAAGTTGTTGATAAAGTCTGTAGACTTTTCTTGATAAAATCTATTAATGATGCAAACTTTCCTTGTCACATCTGCTATATGATACCCATTATTTAAATTATAATTGTCTTGTGAATCCCTTGGTGTAAGTCATTTACACAAATGGTCATTACAAGCAAAGTTACGATCATCCCACCGAAGTTGACCTTAACACAACTTTATTCATGAAAAAGTCACCCCCCAATGCAGGAGTGGGTCTATAGCCCATTGACGTTTCTATCTCATACAGACCAAGACCAGACACACTACATTTACATACATGTTTTAATTTCTATTGCCCTACAGGGGGTCCTGTTTGAAGTAGCTCCATAAAAGTAATTAGTGCTTTTCTTGAATAAGCACCAGGGGATAGTACATATAAAGTGTCTTTATTATAAAAGAAAATGGTATAGTTACCTGTTTATATCAAAGCACCCTTGGGCTTCTAGAAGTCAACCCCGCTCTAACCCGGTCCTTATTCAAAACTTAGTTTATAACGTATTCTTCCAAGTGCAGAGCTACTCGACCCTTGGTACTTTTTCAGGACCAATGCTTATTCAAAGACCAGGTGTTTATATAGGCCTCTAAAATAAGCAAAAAAGGCTCAAATATGAGTAACATTCTTGGTATTTGTATGCCGTTTTCTCCTATTGAACAAACATTGACTGCCTAGAATAGTAACCCTTGGATAAACTGTGTTCAAACTGTGTGATTTTTGGTCAATCAGGGGTCTAACTAGCTTCATCAGCCCGTCTGCTCAGACCTGCCTCTAATCTTGGATAAACACACTATAGTCAATTCAGGAATAGGTTACACCAAAGATTGTAAACATCATTACTAGCATAAAACCCTGCATATAAGCCATCGCTTAAAGACAATTTCAAGCGCTTAGTGTGGGTTATAGCATTGCCATAAAATCGGCACGGCTTTTACAAGGGCTTTCACTTTTGTCAACATTGGTTCAACAGAATACTACCATACTGACACAAAGAAACATTTCCTGTCTAGTTCATCGCTTTTCAATTCACTCCATTTTCTTTTTCTGTCTTGGAAATATTGCAGTAGCAGACCATATTTTTAATCTTTATGTTGGACAACGATTGAAATGAATTTGAAACAGCTCATAAAACCACAAGATCGATGGTGGGTATTGAGTTCTGCAAAATGGATGAACAGATATATGAAAAGGAAAGGATGACTTAGATGAAAAATCACCAGTAGTTGTATTCACCAGAGATGGAATATTCACCACTCGTTCAATTGATTTAACCCAATGGATGTACACATACCCGCCCACTTTGGTTTCAATGTCACATAACCCTTTAAGGGCTACTATAGATCAATATGGCAAGAAACGGTGACCTTTCGGAGAAGTTGTTGATAAAGTCTGTAGACTTTTCTTGATAAAATCTATTAATGATGCAAACTTTCCTTGTCACGTCTGCTATATGATACCCATTATTTAAATTATAATTGTCTTGTGAATCCCTTGGTGTAAGTCACTTGCACAAATGGTCATTACAAGCAAAGTTACGAGCATCCCACCGAAGTTGACCTAAACACAACTTTATTAATGAAAAAGTCACCCTTTCTTTCCGCATGGGTCTATAGTAATGCATTATCACATTGTGTGTATTTGTAGGCATGATGCCCCAATGAAGTGCAGTTGAGCAGCCTCACCAGCACTTCATTGGTGCAACCATGGTGAGTTACTCGCCACGGGGAGTTACTCACCAGGACTACATTCATGCATCATGACGGCCAATGATGCATTACCAGCACTGAAAGGTTTTTAAGTGCTATACATCAGAATTTCATGAAAATGGTCATTACAGAGTGTTTAGACCAAACTTAGCAATGGAAACGTTTTCAGTATCCCTTAATAATTACTTTAAATACTTTGTGTATGGTATACGTTTTTTTTCAATTCACTCATGGCTCAAAGGAAAATTGTAAAAAAAAAAAAAGAACTCCCATTGAGGGGGATCATTGGATGATTATCAGTTTGAAGGCAGTAATTGTCGTCAGGGCACAGCTATAGGCAGGTGATGATGGCTAGCCTTGTTTTGATTCAAACTAGGTCATGATGTCGTGACATCACATGCAGCAATTGCAGCTGCCCATCTAATAATGGAATTTAAAAGATTTGGGATGAATTGTGACCCCAATTAATCATACTCAAAGCTCTAATAGAACTAAAAAGCCGGGGAGCGCTAAGAGTACTGTCCCTATGCCGTCTGTCAGTAGCTGACGGCTGTCAGTACATTTGGGTCATTCCACCCCTCGGGGGAGACAGAGTTGATCAAGCCCAATGTACACCATGGTCGTTTAGGTAGCGTTTAATCAATGTTATGAGACAGCACTCGTGGGTTTATGGGTTCAATATTCCACAACCCGCACAGCTGTCTCATAACATTGATTAAGGCGTTTATCTCATAGATTCCTCCATTTTGTGGTAATTTCTTACCTTATAACCCCATAGTAAATCCAGGAGAAGAGATTTTGTTAGGCTGAGCAATAGAAAAATAATCCTCGCCATGTTATCAGCGGAAGTCCTCCTGTGCTTTCTTGTCCATATTCCCGGGCTGCTTCGCCACAGGGCCCTGGCATGTGAATAACTAATTTCTTACATTGAAATGTTATGATATTAACCTTTTAACCTATCTATTCTATACTACATGGTGCCGAGGATTATTATTGCCATGTTTCAATGCCATTCTGGTCTATATAGAGGCCAAATACCAACAAATTCTTTATAAATCAAAGCGAAATGCCAAGCCGGGCCATGTTGACACTGTAAAAGTAGACCGGATGTCGGCGCGTGACACACTTATGGATCAAAGGTCAGCAAGCCGCAATGGCGGGTTTCGACACATATTGCTATGGAAAATCAATGGATTCTTATTTATTTCGAACAAAATGGAGAAATTAGATATGGCATGTTCATCTAGGATATCTAAGGATGGTTCTCTGTTAATAACTTCACCTGGGTCCATTGGATTCTATGCTAACGAGGTGTGTAAACTTCAGGGATGTCGGAAAACTTTTTCAAATCCTTCATGTACATGGGTTTCTAGCACCGGTCGGCTTGGTATAGTGGACAGCGAGCTCATCTCCTGCCACAGCGGCCGGGGATCGATTCCCCATTGAACCCTGAACAGTTTAACTGGAAATGTATGGCGAGGTTGACTTTGTATACTTCTCCAATTTATTAACATGTCCAGACTCTAACCAAAGGCTTCTTGAAGATGTCCAAAAGGTGTTAGAGTAGGGTTATGGCCTGATAATGCACTGGGGTTATAACAAAAAAGCACTGTCCAAGCCAAAATCGTGAGATAAATCTGTCTAATTACCTAATGGGATGGTGGGTTTGAGAGGTGGTTGCACAATTATTTTAACCCCTCTGAGAGGAGGAGTAATCTAAAGAGATTTTACCTAAGTTATGATAGGCATTAAAATCCCCCATTATCTGAAACTTGAATTTGATGAACAGCCTCCATCTTTTTTCTCACTGTTTGGGTCAGGAATACTGTATATATAGTGCTCTTTCAAAACAGTGTGCATGGCAGCCAAGACAGTTCTGATCTCATGTGAATGTTGCCGGCCTAACATTGCACCATAATAATTTTATTGCAAGAAACCAACCAAAGAGCGAGATAGGTGCCGGAAGTCGCTGATGTCAGCATCCTCAAACCAAACCTCAGTGTTCTAAAAAAGAACTGTTAAATCTACCAGGGATCCTCGTAAAACTGAACAATGAACCACTGTTACTGCAATGCAGTTACGTTTCTACAATGAAGTCCCAGATGGCAGTATGGTGGTATAAGCAATCTCCGTGAAAATAATGATGGATCTCTGACAACTTTATGACAAGGGTTTCACCATCATTTTGACATTTCTTTCACAGTGAGGGACCACAGTTGGTGACCCCTTCCTTATCTCTGATTCATTCATCATACCAGCAGAAGATCACAGCACACTACCGTAAAAGCGTATAAGCAGAACCTCCATATAAGCGGCACCCTGACTGTGGGAGAATGCTATAAGCGGATCAAGAGGCCTGAAATTGTTGTCATTCCTTACTAAAGTCTATATAGGTAAAACCCCTCGTATAAGCCGCATCCTGAGTTCAACGGAATCTTATAAGCCACACCAGCGGCTTGAAATGGTCCATAAGCCATGGCTTATATGCAGAGTTTATGGTAGTATGGATGGGAATCTAAAAGTGCTTAAAGTGGTAAGGGGACACCATCCACCAGAGCTCGATACTTCCCATTGTCCATGTACCTTATTGAGGGACAGACCCAGACCAGGAGCGCTGAATGGCAAAATCAAGAGACTGAAACGGACAAGTTTATAGATACATGTATATGCAAAGCCACAACTACCGCATTGTGATAGAGAACCACTCTGATGCTTATGGATTTGGAGTGGTAGTTATTCAAGGTTGTTTTTTCCAGTGTATATAGATAGTGGTCACTGGTGGATACAGGACTTTTAAATAGAAGGGGTGAAGCAGAAGTAATTGAAGGAAAAGTAAGTCAACTCTTAACTACCAAATTATAAGAGAAGGAGGAGGAGGGAGGAGGGACTCATAGCCCTCTTTACCCCAGCCTTAACTCACCATGGTTGCTTAATTAGGATTATATGACAACCCCTCTCCCCCCCCCAAAAAAAAAAGGGAAAAACAATAAATAAGAAATTAAAAAAAGAAGAAAAAGAAATAAAGCAAAAACAAATGAATATTAAGCGTTAAATGTATGTTATGGGTACGCACGAGTGGGTTTATGGGTTAATAATCCACGAGCCCGAAGGGCGAGTGGATTATTAACCCATAAACCCACGAGTGCGTACCCATAACATGCATTAAAGCGTTTATCGAACATATTTCTCCATTTTGTATTAATTTCTTACCTTATAACCCAAGAATTAATCCAGGAGAAGACATTTTGTAAGTGCATCCTATCCGCACGGTTTGCCAAGCCAGCGTAGCCATTGTTTTTACTCCACCCGTCAAACCCTCGTATTTCCAACGAATTTTCGGGTATAATCCAAGGATGTCAAGCCCTGTTATTCTAACACCGCCAAATATACGATCTCTAGTTGGTGTTCGCCTTCATTTTGTCTCCATTTTCTTCAAAATAAATAAGAATCCATTGATTTTCCATACCGATCCAACGCACACGGCCCGGTACACGGCCATTGCTTCTTGTTGACAGAGCGGGTAGGTGCCCGGATGTAAAAACTAGGTCAGCCACGCGTCGAGCAAGGAATGGCCGGACGGGGCGGGTCCCGACTCGTATCGATGTGGAAAATCAATGGATTCTTATTTATTTCGAAGAAAATGGAGGAATTTGGCATGGCATGTTCATCTAGGATATCTAAGGATGGTTCTGTGTTAATAACTCCACCAGGCTCCATATATTCTAGGCTATCGAGGTGTGTAAACTTCAGGTATGTCGGAAAACTTTTTCAAATCCTCCATGTGCAGTGGTTTCTAGCACCGGTCGGCTTGGTATAGTGGACAGCGAGCTCGCCTCCTGCCCCAGCGGCCGGGGATCGATTCCCCGTTGAACCTAAACGGTTTTAACAGGAAATGTATGGAGGAGTTGACTTTGTATATTCCTCCAATTTATTAACATGTCCAGATTGAAACCAGCAGCTTCTTGAAGACGAAGAAAAGGTCTGAGAGTGCGTTATAGCTATATAACGCACGGGGGTTATGACCAAAAAGGCACTGTTGGGGCCCAGATAGTTAGATAAAACAAAATATATACAAATCTTGGATGCTTATGAATATGACAGCATTGTGTATTAGATACCCAGCACTTAAAAGCGTTGATACGGTAGATGTGGAAACAACAGGTGACAGGTGAATGGGCATGTCAACATTGTCATGTCGCAATGTCTGTATGCAGATAGCTGTCCTATTGGTCCCTAACTGGGTATTATGACACAGGAAATGACACCCTCAACTGCTTTGTCTGTCACTCCCTCTGTTTATACTTTACTTTCTGTTTCTCTTTGCTGCAATGCCTCTAAACATTGCCTCTTCTAATATTTGTACTACCTTACAATATCAAAGGGAGTATTCCATTAGTATATACTTTAGAGTCCCTCTGAGGCCTCCTAGCAGGTCTTAGATCACATTCACATGGGTACTAAGATGGCTGGAGCAGCTCCATAAAAGGAATTAGCGCTAGTCTTAAATAAGTGCAAGTATCATGTTTTACAAGCGCCACAGGGCTCCTATATATCAACCTCCCGCTACCCCTGTCCATTATCCAAGAAAATCACTTATTCAGATATGGTTGAATTTCAAAGTTGAGACAACTTAATCAAATCACCCATGATTCGGCACTTGCACATCAGTGGTGATTAAACATATAGGTGCTCAATATCATTGGAAATTGTTGAAAACATTTTGATCATTTTCAACATATTCCATGCATAGATCAACATTGTCAACCCATTCATATGCATAGATTAACATTGTCAACCCATTCCATGCATAGATCAACATTATCAACCCATTCCTATGATAGATCAACATTGTCAATACATTCCATGTATTGATCAACCCATTCCATGCATAGATCAACATTGTCAACCCATTCATTGCATAGATCAACATTGTCAACCCATTTCTATACATAGATTAACATTGTCAACACATTCCGTGCATTGATCAACCCATTGCATGCATAGATCAACATTGTCAACACAATGCAGGGATGCCAACTGTTAGAAATTTCTTCTTAATTGTTACGATTTTTGGCCCCTATTACAACCATTACAATTCAGGTATCAAAACTACAATCATACTAGAACAAAAATTCCATCTAGATGTATTGATTTTATGTTCAGAAGTGGTGTCTGAAAGCATGTGGCCATATATTTATTTTTTTCTATGGCGTATAAAACTTGTGAAATGTGCCAAAACTCATATCATATAGGAAAGTTATGACGTAACCTATTTGAGAGAAAAGAATGAAAATACACGTTTCATCCACTGCTAAATGGCTTTTATACTGTTACGAATTGTCTTATGATTTTGAAGATACTTCATTACGAATTTTTGCTTAAAAAATTGTAACAAATATGATTTTTGGATGCTCCAGGTTGGCATCCCTGACATTGCATGCATAGATCAACATTGCCAACCTATTGCATGCACAGATCAACATTGATCAACAGACTTCATGCATAGATTAACATTGTCAACCCATTCCATACATTGATCAACATTGTTATCACATTCCATTACATTACATTCAAAAGACTTTTAAAGAACAAAAACAGTTTTAATGTAATAAAAAATTGTTTGCAAACCTTAAAAATATACTTTTGCCAAGTGAGCATAATCAAATCAATTGTGATTCAACACAAATTTACATTTCAGTGCTGATTCAAGATAACATGCTCTATATCATGGGAAAGGTGTTGAAAACAGATTACTCCACATTGCCAACACATTTTATGCATTTGTCAATATTGGTTCAACAGAATACTATGATCATTTATTGTCATAGATGAACATGGACCACCCCTCCCCCTTCCCGCTCAGTCTTTATTCCATTCACTTGGTTTTTCTTTCTATTTTAGCATTATACAACAGTAGCAGACCATATATCAATTTTGGGCAATAATAAAAAAGAAGAGCTCATAAAACATCAGAGTCAATGGTGCCTATTGCATTTTTAAAATGAATGAAGAAATAAAGAAAAAAGGAGAGAAAGAAAGAATAAATGAATGACTGAAAATCACCAATAAGTGTAGTTGGGAACAAAGCGGAGTTGTGTTCACACTGAATTAATTGATATACGGTAATGAAAACATTGCTGCCAACTCTGCCTAAGGCCTTTAACCCTTTGAGGGCCTTGATGCTTTGACAGTGTATGATAGTGGAAAGATGAGAAAAGAAAGAAAGACCAAGGAGGAATGGCAAACTGTGATGTACTTACCAAGTCGTGGTGCTGTTGTTTTCTGACACAGGATAGAGTTTATACATGGTAGAAGGATGGCAAGTGATAGTCCCAGCGCCATTTTGTAATGAAATATCCGCAGAAATCACCGGGCAGTTAAAGCGGGTGATCACTTCAATGACTGTACTTGCAGGAACATGCACAAGTAGCTGTGACAAATGGAGAGTGATCAGTGAGTGAGATACAACAGGATCCAAATAACTTTTGAATATCCGCGACAGCTCTCAGAGGGTAGTGGAACCCAAGCTTTATTCTGTCTTGTTCCAGTTCTGCCCACTATACTATTAGAGCAGCACCAGATGGAATTTCTGTCTTTGTTCCAAATTGATGGTACACTGACCAATTGCAAGCAGAATCTAATGATGTCCAGTCCACAAACTTAAGATTAATCAGCATGTGATTTGTTCGGGAAGTGCAAATTATGTTATAAATTTTTTTTTTGTGGTAGTGTTTCATAGGGTGTGGATACACCACTCCCCGCTGCAACTTGTGTTATTCCTGCCTCCGATAATGGAGAGCTACACTTTTAAAAAAAATGTCATCAAATTACAGCGAAATCCTTGTCCCAATGTTGCCAGAGATGCATTGATATTTTCATGGACATTACCTGTGTAGTGGTCAGCGGAAAATGTCATGGAGAAACCGGGACTCGAACCCGGGACCCTCCAACTTCGAAGCGGAAGCTCTACCCCTGAGCTACTTCCCCTGGCCTGACATTCTCTACCTTCCAACTACACCTGGATCGGTATGATACACACACTAAGGGGCAGTGATTACCTGGTACCGAGCTCTCTAGAGATCCCCCTCGCAAGGTGGGACCACTCGGTATCTCCTCCAAGTACGGGGAATTACTGCCCCTACACCTGTACCACTATACTGCCATCTGGGGCTTCATTGCAGAAACTACTCTGTTTCACTGCAATACAGTTACTTCACTTTTCAGTTATTTTATGGGATCCCTGGTAGAAATGACATTTATCTTTAAGAGTGAATATGCATTTCCTACCTCCTTTTATAGAGACCTCCATCAAAATTGTTGGTTTTGGCACTTGCAGCCTCGCAGCATCGATCTCATACATAGGGCCGAGGATGCCGATCATTGCCTGTATCTTCAAAGCTGAGCTGTGCTAGATGTTTTGACCCCTTTTGATGTACAGAACCTGTCTGCTCTTTGTATTCTATGTCCCTATTTGGCAGTACAGTTGGCAAGCCATTGAGGGTGAGTTTGGATCCTCTCCTATGCTACAAGTAACATAAAAGTGAGTGTTATATCATAAGGTATCTATGTACCATAATGGTTCGTTTTTAAAAGCACACTCAAAACCTGGAAGATCTGAAACTAATCAGTGGTGACGACTTTAGGTCCTCAGGTTGACAATACCTAAAACAACTACTTTAGGTGATCAAAATGACGACTTTAGGTTATCATCCTGAAGACCTAAGTCATCAGTATGACAATACTGACAATATATTTTGACTACCTAAGGTAGGTGTTTTAGGTATTGTCAACCTGAGGACCTTAAGTCATCGTCACTGACTAGTTTCGGAACTTCCAGGTTTTCAGTGCAGCAGGGTATGAAATAAGCTCTGTAAGTGTAAAAGCAGTATTCAAAGTGCCTGTCACAAATTGGGGCTGGGCATACAGGTATTGAAATGGTACTGGGCCACTATATGGTAGCTGAACAAGTTGCCCCTACCTTCTATTTGCATAAAGGTATAATAGCTGGGAACCAGAAGATGTCTAATCTAATACACAAACGGAATGCGCTTAACTAAGGTAACCCTTTAAGGGCTGCTGATGCATTAATGCTTAATGCGTATTGCTAGTCATAATGCATGAATGTAGCTCTTGAGAGTCTTCCATCCAACCCTTTACTGGACTGATACACTCCTATATCAAGAAATAAGCTGCCGGTTGAACACCTGCTTAAAGGCCGCTGATGCAATAGTGCATCATGCCCATTGGTCGTCATGATGCACCAATGAAGTACTAGTGAGACTGCTTTCCAGCACTTCATTGGTGCATCAGGCCAACCCTATAGGGTCAATACATAAACACCAGGAGAGATGCACCAAATGAAGTGCTGGTGTGTAGTCTCGCCAGCACTTCATTGGTGCATCATGACGACCAATGGGCATGATGCATTAATGCATTAGTGGCCATTATAAAACGGCAGCCCATGCACTGCTGCACAATAGAAGTGATCTTGAGTGCATTATAGGAGTACATTTACAGATATTCTTCATCTCTTGACTCTCTGTTGGACTGTAACCCACTCTGGTCTCGGGCCTGATGAAGGCCCTCGACCATCGTGCTTTATAGTCCAACAGAGAGTCTCGGCATGAAGAATATCGTTGTCTATTCTCTAATTAAAGGGTTAGACAGCCCTTCAGTGGTTAGAGCATTGATTTGGGTCTTGGGTTGTTCAGCTGAAGTAGATGTAAATAATTCATACGCTGTAATCAAATCAGGTAAACATCAGAGACTGAGTACCAGTGGGTGACAGGGGCTGGGTGTCTGTAGTTCAGCAAATGCCAGTGATAAATTGATATTTTGATCTTGTTATTGTGAACTTTTTTTTTTTTTTTTAGAAACTGACCGCTTTTCTCTATTGCACAGGTAAAGGGAACGTTCAACAATTACGTCACTGCTTAGGGGTTGGGGGTGGGGTGGCGTTCTCTATATATGTTCCATACAAAAACAGTGACAAGGGGGCGGGTGGGTCCTGAAAATGCATAAATACCAGTGGCATAATTGTTGAACATTCCCAAATGTTTAAAAGATTAAGTTTTATAAGCAAGTCATAATGGACCTTAGTACACCTTATGTCTTGAATTTGGTGTATTTGGTGCCTGTTTTTAGCACTAGTTCTAAGTGTGGCCCTTAGCTATCCTTTCAACTCAGGATCTGTCAGGGTGCACCTAATACGCAAGGTCTTATGATATTTGTGCCTCCAATATGATTATTGCTCCAAAAGGAATTATTCAAATTACCAATATTCAATTGCCAAATTCGAATGGCAACTGGTTCTGAGTGACTATATCTATACTTGTAGTGGTCATATGTATCCATTGTTGCTACATTGGTATAGTCCAACTCCCTCTAAAACGTTGACAGCTACAGAGAAAGGGTGCCCCGTGTAGAGTAGGCAGATGGTCCTTTTTGATTGTCCAGCAACAAATATACTCAAAAACTGATGAATATTAGCAGTGCACCGTTGACTGTCCAGCCACAAATATACTCTAAAATGGATATCTTTAACCTAGCAGTAAATGGTTTCCACAAATATACTCCACTCCAAACAGCAGTGCAGAGATAGTGTAAATCCAAAGTGGCCAGTGGTGTAAGTGCTGCACCTTCCTGGTCTAGGTACTTGGTGTGTTTGAGTAGTGAGATGAAGTCCTCTACTGCTCACATGTGCTCAACTGCTCAGAGCCACAATGAGCTGCTCCAGTCTCCAGCAAAGGTTGCCAGCTGAGCAGCACTGTAAAAAAGATGTTGTCGGAATAATGGCAAAATCCTTGGTCTAAAGCTGCCAGAGATCCGTTGTTCTTTTTACAGAGATTCCTTGTACCATGGTAGTGCCACTTGGGGCTTCTTGTAAAGAACTACACTGGACTAGGATCCCTAGTAGATATAGTGCACCAATATAGTGTAAAAACTACACTGGACTAGGATCCCTGGTAGATATAGTGCACCAATATAGTGTAAAAACTACACTGGACTAGGATCCCTGGTAGATATAGTGCACCAATATAGTGTAAAAACTACACTGGACTAGGATCCCTGGTAGATATAGTGCACCAATATAGTGTAAAAACTACACTGGACTAGGATCCCTGGTAGATATAGTGCACCAATACAGTGTAAAAACTACACTGGACTAGGATCCCTGGTAGATATAGTGCACCAATATAGTGTAAAAACTACACTGGACTAGGATCCCTGGTAGATATAGTGCACCAATATAGTGTAAAAACTACACTGGACTAGGATCCCTGGTAGATATAGTGCACCAATATAGTGCACCACCACCCTGAGCTAAAACCTCCGTTTTCTTATATGTAGTTTTGCTGTGTTAGAAGTGAGAGTAGTGAGATCATGTCCTCTGCTGCTGACATGTGCTCACCCACCTGCTTATAACCGCTCCATTCCCACTATGAGCTGCTTCACACCGTAGCGCACCAGCTGAGCAGCCTTCTGAGCTAAAACCTCCCATATCTTATATGTAGTTTCGTTGTGTTAGTAGTGAGCAGTGAGAGAAGTGAGTCCATGTCCATACTGCTCACAGGTGCTCTTCCACCTGCTCAGAGCAGCTCCATATGGTACATTGAGCTGCTCCATCTACCACCACAGAGCACCAGCTGATTAGCTCCCTAAGCCTAACCCTTTTATGCCCCTATGATGCATTAATGTACCCTGCCCAATGAAGTGCTGGCAAGACTGCTCACTAGCACTTCATTGTAGCATCATGCCGACCATCTGGGAGTATATGTATCAACCCCATAAGGTCGGCATGATGCTCCAATGAAGTGCTGGCGAGCAGTCTTGCCAGCACTTTATTGTAGCATCATGACGACCCTCTGGGAGTATACGTATAAACCCCATACGGTCGGCATGATGCTCCAATGAATTGCTAGTGAGCAGTCTCGCCAGCACTTCATTGGTGCATCATGACGACCAATGGGAATAATGCACTCCTGCATCAGCAGCCCTTAAATAGTTAAACCTCCCCCTATTGAACATGGGCTGTGTGTGTATTAGACCTACCATAGTGCTTGTATTATAAGCACCCCGGCGCTTATAGATTTCAACCTGCCTTTACCCCTGGCCCTTATTCAAGACCGGCGCTTATTCAAGACTTAGTTCAACTGGATTTTTCAATTTCAATGCTGCTATGCCCCTAGTGGTTATTCAAAGACACGGCGCTTTTTCAAGCCACTACGGTGGTGAAATCATGTCCTTACAGCTCACCCACACCATCTATGTAACAGTGAGCTGCACTGTAAAAAATAACTGTTGAATCTACCATGGATCTTTGTAAAACCGAACAGTGAACCACCATGATTATACAACAGGGAGCCAGTGTAGTTTTTACAAGTGGCAGTATGGTGGTTCAAGGAATCTCTGTGCAAATAATGACATCTCTGTGAAATAATGACAGATCTCTTTGGGATGACGGATACTTCATTATTTCGACAATTCTTTACAGTGTGTTTCACTCTCCACCGCAGAGCTCCACTCTCCTGCCTGAGTGGTTGTTCAACAGCTATATCTGTGTAAACAGCCGCTATGTGTTATAGTACTGTATCTAGAGGTTAACCACCCTACACACTGCTAGGGTGTTTACTCTCGATTGAAATAATTGTGCTACATTAAACTAAAACCGATCATCTGAAAGGTTACTATGTCTGATAGACAATGCAGCAAACCCCAGATTGATCGATTTATAGTTGTTGAGATATTGAGGGGATTGTGCGGTAAATCATCTTAATTTTTCATGTCAATTCGAGCTGCTCAGTCCTCCAGGCTCTGAGCAGTACCACTTCTAATAAAGATAGAAAAGTGGAGGATAGTTTCAAATGTAGATCAATGTGTCCCCTGTGCCCTCAGCGCATCAGATGTACTGATAAAAATGAAAAAAAGAATGGATTTACAATGAAATGCACTGCCCCTCCCTCCCCTACTACCCAGGAAGGCCTGGAGGGTGTTGCTCCTATAGTAAAAGGAAGAGCTGGCTAAAAATTCTCATGTTTCCAGTCCTTTCTTTTCATGTAGCTATAACTTGTCCTTTTTGTTGCTCACAAGTGGTCATTCAAGTATGGTGCTAAAAAAGGGGAATTTGAGTAGGTACCTAGTTGGGAGAAGTCAGTCAGTATAATATACTATAGAGTGTGTGACATGAGTAGGTACCTGATAGTGCAGCTCTCTCTGTTTTAAACAAGGCAGGTGACTTTTCAGACTAATGTGGTGAGTGCAAGTTGAATGGTGAAACAGAGCGTGACTTCTTTTGAAAAGAGGGTATATACTGACAGCTTTTTTTTTTACCATAGGAGCAACACGCTCCTGTGTTGTACCACTGTAGGATCTACATGGGGCCGTTTTCGTGGTACTCAGTGGTGCAGGTGAACGGCCTAAAACTAAAACTGCCAATTGTCTAAAAAATGCACCATATCAACATGAGTGTAAAAAAGATAAGCGTAACAAACAAGAGATTCACCAGATTGTGATTGCACCTTCCATGTAAAATAGGTAATGGTGCATGGCTGTACACTGAACTTCCAAATCAAATTACTGTCATCAATAATGTGATATGCTATTTGCATTTGTTCCTCGTATACTACAATAGCATGTATACATAAAATGATAAATACAGCAATAATTATACTCTAATTGCCTCTTCTTTGTGTATATATGATATGTGGATGTGTTTTGATTACAATTTGAACCATCTGAATGGCCCTGGTCACTACACACAAAGGATTTAGGCTAAGTGTCTGATTCATAAGTGAACAGCGTAAAATAAATGAGGTAAAACAGGTCAACTTCTCCTCCCTTGCACTGACTCTACATCTTGATAATTTTAGATGGTCCAAGCAAGATTGTGTGTACTCATATTTGTTATTTCTTATCTTATAACGGTCTATTTCTGACCCTATTAATGCATTAATGCATCATGCCCATTGGTCGTCATGATGCGTGAATGCAGCACCGGCAAATAACTTGCCAGGACTACATTCATGCATCATGATGACCCTACTGGGCTGATATGTCCCCAGAGGCTCGCCATGATGCTACAATGAAGTGCTGGCGAGACTGCTCGCCAGCACTTCATTGGAGCATCATGCCGACCTTATGGGGTTAATACATATACTCCCGGATGGTCGGCATGATGCTACAATGAAGTGCTGGTGAGCAGTCTTGCCAGCACTTCATTGGGCAGGGTACATTAATGCATCATAGGCGCATAAAAGGGTTAGGCTTAGGGAGCTACTAAGCTGGTGCTCTGTGGTGGTAGATGGAGCAGCTCAATGTACCATATGGAGCTGCTCTGAGCAGGTGGAAGAGCACCTGTGAGCAGTATGGACATGGACTCACTTCTCTCACTACTCAATACTAACACAACGAAACTACATTGGTGCATCATGGCGACCATTATACACTTCTGTATCAGCGACCCTTAGCGGGTAAAGTAATTGGTGCCACATACATCATTCATTTACATTTACCTCCAAACAATAAATCTTTTATTATTACAAACTCTCTATACCTCTTATATATGTCCTCAGGAGAGTGTCCAACAATGCTGGCATTGGGCCAATGGCCTGTAGTTTTAATTTTCAAAATTTCATTTAAAAAGAAAACAGTTTGGCCAGTTCTTTTTCTCAAATTCATGAAATTCATAATAGACTGCCCACACTTCTGGCCAAAGCCACCAAATCTTAATGTCTACCTCTGGTGGTTATTTAAAATTCATGATAAAGGTAGATTTCTGTTGAGCACCCTCCCTCTCAGTATGTCTGTGTGGTACAGTGCACACGTGTATAATGTTGAACAGGTGCACCTGTTTTATCACTCTGATAGAGTGCAGAAAGGCTATGGTTGTGGACCACTAAATTTGACATGGTGACATGACCGTTTCATAAAAAACGACATGGGCTTTATTGACATGAGGTGAAAACTTAGTGACATGACATAGGTCCTTTCTTAAATTCGACATGGGAAATGAAAGGTTCTTAGAGGTGACAGGGGATATGGGGATTTAAGTGACATGAGCATTATTTAAAATTGACATGTGATACAGGGTCGGATCCAGGATCTGGAAAAGGGGGGGGGGCGCTGCCCTAAAACAGGGGAAACCCCCTATTTCTAAACAAATTTTGGGGTCCAAAATATCTAATTAAACTCTTAAGTACTGGGAAAATGGGGAGCGCCCCTCTTAATCCGCCACTGTGATATGGGGGACCTCCTATCCAGACCCCAAGGCTTTGTACTGGGGATGAGTCCAGAAAATTCAATGGCGATTTACCACAGAGATTAAGCCCACATTGTAAACAATAGCCGTTAAGGCCAAGTGCTACAGGCACCTAGTGGCCATTTTGTGAACTACAGCTAAAACCGTGTTCAGAGGAATCTGTCAGTTTTAAAGCTAGTTTTAATCATTATTTATTCAAAAGGTAGCCTTAAATAGATAATTTCTTCTTTTCCTGAAGTATTCAAGCATTTTTATTACAGATAGCAGATCCATCCCCCCCTCTACCCCCCTCCAGGTGTGACCCATAGACTCAATGCTTAAGGTCCCATCCCATCTGCATTCATGTGCATATAGAGCAGAAAGTAGCTCTGGAACCATATGATTTTATGTGACCATTTTAACTGATATATATATTTTTACACTTATCTTTATTTTTTTAGAAGAATTCCTTGTCTAGTTTGGGATTCATTGAGGAAAACTCACCAGAAATCACTGATTTTTAGGTGCTTGCCCATTGAAGCCCATAGTGAAGACATCTTCAAACATTGGCTAGTCCTGGGAAAACTAACACTGGGACCCTAACTATCTATTTCATATTTTGATTGCAAAAGGTATAAACAATCTTTGTGAAAATAACGACAGATCAAGTTTGGGGTAAGCATAAGTTTTGACAACATTTTAATTTTTACAGAGTCATGGCTTTGATCTCTGCCTGAGTCTGGGATGACATCAATATACAAAGTGGGGGCTGGATAAATGTCATGAATACTCCTAAATTGTATTTGTCAGGGGGTTTAGGGTTGGCCATACTAAATAATGAATGTCCTATTGTGCTTTCCATCACCATTTGAATCCTCTACTCTTTTAACTGCTTCCTAGTGTATTAAGCCCATCAAAGGCTTTTACAGAATGGTAGTGCTTCGTGCCAATTGGTTGTGGTTTACCCCATTGTTGGTAGGCATTCTATTTTGTAGAAGCCTCTTGAATTCCAGTTACATGCCTCAAATATCTAGGCTCAGCAGGTCAGACTTTTTAATTTTTTTTTATTATTTTGTATAGAAATGTATGTGTAGATAAGCAACATTCGTCAATTTTATGGTAAAACTATGAAAAACATGAGAAAGGTGCTAAAAAATTCATGGTAGGCTAAGACTCGAGACCCATAGAAATATTGATGAAGATATAGGGAAAATAGGGAAAAATAGGGAAAATTTCCTGAAAATTTATTAAATTTCTCAAAAATTGACAAGAAAATAACTAGGGTTTGCCATACTAGCATACGGTCATTCACTTTTGTCTATATATATGTATGTATGTATGTATGTATGTATATATATATATATATATATATATATATATATATATATATATATATATATATTTATATATATTTGGGGATATGCCAGGAAAAAACAGTGATGTACCACAGAGACATAGGCAAAGGTTCACGAGTATTGGGACTGACTGATGGTTATCTCGCGAGGCGAATCTTTGTTATTTTGGACAGACATGTTCAAAACTATATAAAGATGGCATAAAATGATGATTATAATTATTTACATGTATGCTTTATGGTCATTTGGAGTGTCATTCCTGGCCGTGAGATACGGAAGTGAATCAACACACTCATGAATAATCATTATTGTACATACCTGGATGTTATAGCAATATGTCATATGGGGGGGGGTGAGATGCAGGTAAAACCTAGGCTCCTAGGTTAAACCGCTCCTAGGTTAAACCTGTGGGGCATGCATAGTCCCATGTTCCAAACGTGAAATAAATAGATAGAACTAAATGACCGTGGTGTACGAGGTGGCCGATCCACCACGAGGGGGAGGTCTCCCCCGAGGGCTAACGCCCTCGGGGGAGACCTCCCCCGAGGGGTGGATCAGCCACCGAGGACACCAGGGGAGTTTAGTTCTATATTTATTTTATGTTTTTAGAGGTTTTAATAAGGAAAAATTATCAAAATCTGGTACCGTAGTTCCCCGTAAAAGCGCCGATCCGCCATTTTGAATGTTTACATGCACCCAGAACGAGGCTGCAGTGGTGGATCGGCTGCTGTGGTGGATCGGCACACGTTATGCCACTGGTGGTGTGCGGATCGGCTCCCTAATGCTATCTCTACGGGAAGAAGTTATTCACATAAAATAATATGCCTATCCTAACACCTCCAGTATTCGGGGTGTGGGTCCAAGATGAACAGTTTGTATCATGATGACCAATGGCCATGATGCACTCCTGCACCAGCAGTCCTTAAATTGTTATGGTTAAGAATGGTGTAAATCAATGTCACCATGGTGACACCAATTAACCCTTTAATCCTTGAAAACCTGTGTGATGTATTAACCCTTTAAAGACAGAGAGATTAGGATAATTGAACAACAGTAGGGAGTGTACCAATCAGTGGCCATTATGCATGAATGCAGGCCTGGCAAGGAACTAGCACTTGCGCATCATGATGGTCGATATCCTGGCCAGTGGTCATGATGCACATCATAAGTGTATCATGACAACCGATGCAGATACTGACCAATGGGCATGATGCGATACCACATTAATGGCTCATAAAGGTTACCGTGTGCGGGACCTACTGAATCGACACATTCATGAATAATCATCAATGTACATACCTGGATGTTATGGCAATTTACTCGGAAGCATTGTATCAGTATGCTTGTTGTAACAATACATTAGCCACTCATAACGGTTAGCGCATAAGAAAACTACCTGATCGATACAGTCCAGAATGATCATCAATAAACATTCTTCCATGTAATGTGGACAATGTACACTATGGGGCATACCACTGGTACTTTGCACCAATAGTTTCCTAATGCATTGTTGTGCAATCAGTTACCTACTTGGGGTAGAGGATTTTCAGGTTGACTATTAATATTCAGGTTGACTATTAATATTCAATACCCTACAATGAGGTAAGATGGGCATTCACCTATGATTGTATACATAATCAGTTGTTTGTTTTGAAATGCCCCCGATGACTATTGTTGAGGATAATTATGTCTGCTTTGTTGGATTGACCACAGAGCGCATTTGAAAGGGTATTTCATAAAAGAAGGTAAAATTACATTTTTGGTGTCCTGGGTACATCTTGAGTAGAAGATGTGAGATTTCTGTGTTCACCTGTGGCTGGTCAAAGCCAAAAGATATCTAAAATTTCAGGATGAATTAACTTTCTCTGTGCACACCAAATCCTTGCTCCAGTGGTCATGATGACCTCCTGCATCAGCAAACCTTTAAAGGGAAACAGTACCCTTCTTTCATGACATCATGTTTTGATAGTCTTTGTGTCAAATAAAAAGAATCTGGCATAGATACCAAAATCTATACCACTATAGAGTAGAGTAGCAGGTCTATGTTATATATCTGGTGACGTCACAATTGCGCTAAATGTACGGAATTAATGCTTGCACAGCACTGTAGGTCTACAATCAGAGATTGTTTGAACCATTATACTGGCATAGTTTGTCTATTTCCTTTGAGAGATATTAAGAGATAACCCTACGGGAGGTTCTGGTATAATGATGGTGTACAATTCATTAGTCTAATTATGACACATTTTGTCATTCACTCCATACACAAATAATGCAACACCTGATGCATTTAGCCCAATCATGAAGTCATCAGATGCATCAAATATACCCGCTGCTCTCCATGTCATGAAAGTAGGGTACTGTTTCCCTTTAAGGGTTTATATGGTGTTTTCCGTGCCATACATTCTACCCTTACACCACACACATCCCCCACTGTAGATGTCCAATAAAGGAGATGCTGTATTCCTTCAGGTAGACGTGCTCCTTTTTACACGGTTCGTAGTCCCCTGAATGAAGTCTTCTGCGCATTGATGATTTTTACACAAGGAAGGCTTTCTCTTTTACTACATAGTGTAGTGTTGTCTCTTGAAATTGAATGAACCCTTTTAATCACTAATGGTAGGAGAGATGTATTGGTGTCACAGAGTAGATGTACAGGGATTAGGACACTTGCATTTGTATATAGGGCTCAGTATGGATGCCCAGTGGATCAGATATTACTTGATCTGAGACCTGGCGAGATAGGCACTGATAACAGCCCAAATGATGGGTACCAGTAAAAGAATCTGCAGTAAATGGAGGGAAATATCTGATTGATTGATAATGTATCCTGGGTCAACCTTATAGTACATGTTGAGGGTTGCGTATTTGGGCACACTGTAAAAAATAATTGTTGAATCTTCCTTGGATCCTCATAAAACTGAACAGAGATCCGCCACCATTGTGTTACAATGAAGCCCCAGAAGGCAGCACATATGGTACAAGGGATCTCTGTTAAAATAACAACAGATCTCTGGAAACTTTGGGACAAGGATTTCGTTGTTATTTCAACAACATTTTTTACAGTGCACAAAAAGAGAGAAAGAGCGATATTGAAGTGTGAGAAAATATGTGCCTTATAATGAAGTCAGGCGGTAGTTCTGTGCCTAATTGTACACCTTATGATGAATCTACCCTAGTAGTCCATGTAGAAGTGATAGCACTGATGGCAAGGGATCAGTCTGCTGCCAAGTGTTCATCTCATGGTGAATTTACCCTAGCAGCCCAGGTATTATAAGGTAGAAACATTGATACCAATGGATCAGTCTGCTTCTAAGTGTCCACCTTATGGTGAATCTACCCTAGCAGTCCAGGTAGAAGTGATATATTTGATGGC
This sequence comes from Acholoe squamosa, assembly GCA_949317995.1. Classification (NCBI taxonomy): domain Eukaryota; kingdom Metazoa; phylum Annelida; class Polychaeta; order Phyllodocida; family Polynoidae; genus Acholoe; species Acholoe squamosa. The sequence continues at coordinate 5,503,956 of OX439048.1, forward strand.
AGTTGATCAGTCTGCACCTAAGTGTTCAGCTTATGGGGAATCTACCCTAATGTAGCCGTGGTACAAGTGATAGAACTGATGGCAAGGGATCAGTCTGCTGCTAAGTGATCGTCTTACAGTGAATTTACCCTAGCAGCCCAGGTAGCAGTGATAGCATTGCATGATCTCAATGGATCACTCTGCTCCTAAATGTCCACCCTATGGGGAATCTACCCTGTTAACCCAGGTAGAAGTGATGGTATTGATGCAGGGCAATAGATCAGTCAGGGTCTGGCCCTTTGTATGTACACACGTGTTGTATAACACAAATGCCTTCCATGTCAGTGCCTGCTGAATGGACTAGTGGGTTGTCTTCAGTAGTGACCGTCCATTGGTACCCTATTGTGCCTCAGTGCATGCTGTAGACAAGCTCTGTATATAATTCATGACTTGATCATTGGTTCCAATGCCATCAGTTGTGCAAAATTTTGCTATAAATCCGAATAAATTGTTTTCTATAATTTTGCAATATAATAAGCAATCAGATTTACGAAAATTCATTTTCTAACAACATGGGTGGGGAGCGGGGTTTTGGGGGTCAAAAAGTAGTTGCTTAATGCCATTTCGACAGCTAAGGTCGTATTCATGGCGAGAACAATATTACACGATTTCACAGAGGAATGTGTCAGTGCCTATGCATATGTGCACTATACACATCCGAGGGGATAGGAAAGAGGAGATATAGGCCCTTTTAAGCGGGCTAAGGAAACCTGCTGGATCTGGTAGATGGCGAGATGAGTCGTCTGATAACAGCCAACATTCTACAATATAACAAAAATAAATCTGCAGTGCATTAATTGATTTATAATACATTACACATTAACCCTTTAAAGCCCGCTGATGCAGGAGTGCATCATACCCATTTGAAGTTATCATGCACCAATGAAGAGCTGGCAGGACTGCTCTCCACCACTTCAATGGCGCTCATGCTGACCCTGAGGTATTGATACATATATTCCTTGAGGGTCGGCATGATGCACCAATGGCGAGCAGTCTCGCCAGCACTGTATTGGTGCATCATAACCACCAATGGGCATGATGCATTGATGCATCAACAGCCCTAAAAGGGTTCAGGGTCAGGCAAATATCCTGCTCTGCTGGTATGCAGAGAGGGGGGAATTCATGAATTGCACAATTTTCCATACTGCACGTAACTTAGATCTATATACACAAGACTGCATGTGTTTGCACACCTCTGTGCGTATTGTGTTCATAACAACTTTGATTCATTATCTCCTGTAGTACTTGAAAGTCAGGGAAATGAAAGTGAAACTCATGAAAATATTGAGCCATGGTGTGACCCAGACACTGTCCCTTATTACACAAAGACATACATTCATAATGACAAGTTGTACAACTAGCTTACATAAAATGTTGGACAGACTCAGTTAAACTTTTAAGGGCCGCTGATGCAGGAGTGCATCATGCCCATTGGTCGTCATTGGGCCCGTTGGCTGCATTCAATCATCATTTTGACCTCAAGGGGGTCAATGCTTTCCTGGAAGGTCGGCATGATGCACCAATGAGGTGCTGGTATGCAGTCTCACTTCATTGGTGCATCATGGCGACCAATGGGCATGAGGCACTCCTGCAGCACTTGAAGGGTAGCATTCTGCTGCAAAGGGTCGTGAGTTCATCTGTCTAAAACTCCAATCAGGATGCCACGGCTGTTAGCTAACCACAAGTGCTATTGATACAGTCTCCATAGGTAGAAAATTGATTGTATCAATACATGAGTACTGGACTATAAATGGCTGTACTACTCTGGTGCCTGCAGGGTTCAACAAGCATACCACACTGTAAATAGTAAGTGCTGTACAGCTATGGTTCCAGTAGATTTTGCTGTAGATCTACAGCAACTGATGTGCTGTAGGTCTACAGCAAACTGACTTACTGTAGGTCTACAGCAACTGACTTGCTGTTAAGGTACAGCAACATCTCCTGTTGATCTACAGTACCTCCTAATGTAAATCATTCTACTGTTTTTGTACAGCAAAAGTTGCTGGCAGCTATGGTTCCAGTAGAATTTGCTGTAAATGTACAGTAGATTGGAATTTGCTGTAAATATACAGTAGATTTTAATGTTACGGTCATTGCATTTTGGTTGGCCTAACCAATTTGAGATATGGAGTTGGACCAGCATAATAGTCACCCATGTAACATCATTTATGGCTAAATGGGTTTAAAATTAGCCATTGAGTATCACACTTAAGTCACAATGGGCAACTGTGACAACAGATACATTAGTTGATACCCAAGGAAGCTGGGTGTCCATACTCATATTTGATTCTATGCCACAGGAAAGGTGTGTGTGGCAGAATATGGTAGTTTCTGCCTGAGTTTACATAGATGAATGAAGAGTTCCACATATTATCAAACTAAAATGTAACATGGTCACTATTGTGCATTATCTAATTATATCACATATTTCAGCTCTTTATTCATAGATGAAAATAGATCCAGCATTGAGGAAAATTGTCAAGGTATAGAATCACAGTGTCTACAGCAGTACTTGCTGTAATCCTGCATCTATAGCAATACATTCAGTAACTGAACAGCAAGTGTTGCTGTATTTAGGGCTACAGCAAATATATGAGTGAAAACTGGTGTGTGCCCACAGCAGCACTTGCTGTAATGTTGCATTTACAGCAACAAAGTTGGTACTTGTATAGCAAAACTTGCTGTATGTTAGACTACAGCAACTTCTACTGTATGATTACAGCAAAATTTGCTGTATGTATACATTAACTTTTTACAGTGCATCTTAACCAGAGTCCCAGGAAGCAGTTTCACCACATCTATTTAACAAATACGGAACTCCATATTTGCAACATGGACGTCCGTATTTGCAAATATCCCATGTAGCAAGCCCAGGTGGGGCCAAAGTGGGCAGAATTCAGTACATGGGATTAGTTTGGTCAGATGCTCTGTTTCCAGTCTGGGCCACAGTGGGCAGCCCTAAATGGGCAAACTGACTTGAGCCTGCTGGGCTCCCAATGGGTTTTGTCCTCAGCCAACGGTGTGCTCCACATTGGGATTCCCAATTCAGGCACAGATCAGTTTTGCAATGGGCAACCACATTGGGCACAGTTTGGTTTGAAAATGGGCATCCCAAAATGGGTGAAGATCAATTTTAAGACAAGCTACCCAATCTGGGCTGACAGTGGTTTTGGGATAGGGCAAACTCACCTTCGGCTTGTGTGATTTGACACCAGATGGCCAATCTATCTCGCATACACCTTTATTCCCCATACAAAATTGATTTTCTCGAATATTGAACAAATGAAGTATGCTACTAAATTAGACAGTGAGTAACGATGTTAAGACTTTATCATAGTTTGGAATTCCTTAGATATTCCCTTTGAAGAATATACAGATCAAGGTAATCCTAGCAGTTATAAAGTGACTACACCATTCCTATTGCAGTAAATGTGGTATCACGTTTGAACATGCTACCTACAGGCACTATGAGCTTAAAGCTGGCACAAGAGCTCAAATACAAATGTTTTCCACTTTCTGTATATCTATCATCACCCCAGTTGTGAAAGTGTCCAGGCAAAATCACAATCTATTCAGTGCATTCTAACCATGCTAAATTCAAGCATATACATGTGACAAATAAAATACTTCCAGCATTTTATTCATGTCAACAAGCAGTTTTGATTGCATTATCACAGTGGCGCCAGATGGAGCCACAAAGCAGAATTTTCTATAGTGGTGGTACCTTTGATTTGGATGGCTGACAGCAGAGCAGACCACTCTGTGCTGCCCCTAGGTGGCTGCGACAAGAACTAATTAACCAAGTGGTTTCCCTTTTCACCAAAGGTGAAAGATCAGCTGAAACTAGAGTCCAATGATGTGCACATAATGAACCACATCTCACCAGAATAAATGGCACCCTATGACTGGGGAAGGGGTATATAATTCTTTGAAACGCATATCAGACAAAGGTATATCAGGTTTTATACCAGCTTTAAAAGCTCTGGTCTGTGCGCCTTCATGGTGTATCTATGAAGAGAGGCACTAAAGAGGGCCAGAATGTCACTTGACGCAAAGTGACTTTTGGTCTATTGAGCACAAATTGATGTATGTACTCTACTGATGCAATCATCTTTGCAATAGAATAGATGAGAATCACTGGGTATTGGTATACTTCGTAAGGGGGGAGGCATATTCAATAATTGAATAAATTTCCATGAATTTTCATTTAAAAATATGGCCAAATCGGGCAGCCCAGTTTGGGCCACATCAGAAACCCATGTTGAACCCAATCTGAGCCCAAATTCATAACCCCACTTTGAAACTGATCTGTGCCTAAATTTAGCCCAGTGTGGCCCAGACACTTTGCTGAGGTCAAAACCCATTGGGTGCCTGTTGGCCAGCCCTGTTTGGCCCACATACGGCACCCGCTGTAAGCCACAATGGGGCCACACATGTTATGCTACCTGGGATGGAGGTCCGTATTTGGGTTTTAGGGTCCATACTTGAAATACTGAGGAGGTATAGGGCAGGTGGTGTTCAAATACGGACACAAAATTTAAAAAATACAATGTCCATGTTTCTGGAATTAACACTGAGAAATGGCCTCCAGGGCATATTGGTTATTTTAGGTGCATGGTGGTCATAGCATTTCCCACCATGCATCCCATCCAGTCAGAATATTCAAGTATATACATAGTTTCCAGGAGGCCATTAGAAGATGGAATAAGCTAAAGATAAAGTACACACTGATTAAGGAAAATGAGGTCTTCAAAAGAGATTACCCTTAATGTTACATCAATGATGAATATACCATACACGTCTAGTATGCACACTCTTTGAACTGAATACAGTAGTAATAATTCATTGTATTTATACTGAAGGTGTACATGGGTCAAGGACCTGGAGGCCATTTCTCAATGAACTACGACTACATACAGCCACTACGATTTGATAATGCCAAGAATAAGCCAGACTATCGTAGGAACTGCCTTACAACTGCTCACTACGATAAGCAGCTATGCAGTAATTGCATAAGGTTTAGTAAGGCAGTCGTACTGGTGCAGACATTAGGGACTACTAGTGTATGGTACTGTTATGGCCAAATTATTAGGTTCTCACTACGATTTAAAGGGCAGCAGTTGTAGTGTGTTAAGAAATGTCCTCCTGTCCCTGGTATCATACAAACCCAGTCTAAAACTATATGATTGTATGTTGGGTCTTCTTATGACAGCTGTATGAATCTTGCATACATGTATGCCTAGTTTATGACAGATATGTGTGATGTGCATTAGAATGAAACAAACTGTTTATATTATACATTGGTACTGTGTAATCTACACCATTACGTAAACTCATCATTTATTCAATTCAATTCAATTCTTTACTTCAGACACAATTGCATTACAAAGGTCCATAGTATATGACATATATAATATGATAAGAATACCTTAACTATAGTTATGTAATATTAAAGTGAACATACAGTTCTTGATACCAGTTTCTCCATATATTGGAGGTGAATAGGACATCACTTGCTGTGTGATCTACCAACCCTTTTATTAGATTATTGTCAGAGTCCCTGAGTCGATACATGATACTATACACTAGTTTTCTAATGGTAGCACCACAGGTTGCTAAACCACACACTGAAAAAACCTCTCCAACACTAGTATATCTGGGTATACCTTGTAGGATTCCTAAGGCATCATTATATGCCACAGTTAATTTGCATAAGGAAGCTTTGGTGTAATTACACCATAATTGTGATGTATACAAAGGTGTACAGTATGATCTGAACAGCTGTATTTTAATCTCAACACTGCACATATGAAACTGTTTAACTAGTCTGTTGCCTTGTGCATAAAGCACTCTTCACTGCCTTTTAATGTCTTCATCATCCTTAAGCATATTGGTTATCAAGTGACCCAGGTACTTAACCTGGTCACATTCAACCAATTCTGTATCATTTAGGGTAAACCTGGGGATCCTCCGATATTTGTCCAACAGGGATCGAACTACCATCAATACACTCTTGAGGGGGTTGTCTTTAATGTCATTTTCAATCCCATACTATCCACAAACAGCCAACAAGCGGGCTAACCCATGGCTAGCCGGTGTGATTATTTCCAAATCATCAGCATACATGAAATGATTGACAATAGTTGCCCCACTAACACAGCCTGTTTTACAAGCATTCAATTTACCTGACAGGTCATCCATATATATATTAAATAAATGAGGTGAGAGTATACCGCCCTGCCTAACCCCATTTCCAACTGTGAACTCTGCAGATAAAGCATTGCCCCATCTCATTCTGTGTCATATGACATTGTGCAGATATAACTATGAGTGGTCTCTATGTGACATGTAACATTGTGTGCCATTACACTGATTATTAAATAGATTGAATAAGCCACCTATAAAGAAGGCCCGAGCATCATAACCGCTTTGCCGAGCTTGGAGACAGTTTGTGTTTTTATACATAATTTCTGTGAAAACTTTAAAATAGTATTTGTAATGTAGTCTGAAAGACATGTTGGAAAGTGACAAATTCAGGTTTGTGGTGGTGGTTAATGAAAGGTCATCAGCCAGAAAATCTTCGATCTTTCTGAAGGATTTTTACGGCCTTTTGAATGTAATTTACCAGAGTGACACATATAAGTGCCCGGGCGTTCATTGATTTCAATCTTACTGTAACTCGGCACTTATATGAGACAGCGCTTATTTAAATACTGTTTTCAATGCTTAAGATTATTTCATTACCTCTATACCCCTGGAGTCTATTTGAGATCCGGCACTTAAATGTGCCATTACGGTAAGTCCTCAGCATAGAGTTGGATGTTTGGAATCACTACACTGAAAACCTTCGAGGTCAGAAACTCGTCAGTAGTGACGACTTTAGGTCCTCAGGTTGACGATACCTATGCTACAACCTTAGGTCATCATGGGGCAGTCATAGGTGACGACTTTAGGTCATCACTCATGGCCTAAATTCGTCCCTTTGGCAACACATTTTCACCATAATATCATCCTATAGGTGAATATTGTATACTTTTTCATTATTGAAAATCTTGTTGGAACCTGCCCCCCCCTCATTCAATCTTTGTACAGGTTTTTCAACCCTGCACATTATTACATGAGATTGGTCAAAGCACTCTCCCAAGTACATACATATATATCACCAAATGTACTCAATCAATAGTTAATTATAAAAAAGAATCCCCAAACACAAAAGAGGCATTGTAATGGAAATGTCAATGTTCTAATGTAAATCTTCTCCCATCTTTTTTTTTTCTCTTTAAGGTGAGTTTTTATATCAAATGATACATCCCCCCCATTATTTTTCAACTAGCAATGTACCAAAATCAATTGCAGATATTAGTCAATAAATATCCCAGGATGGATCATAAGAATTGGGGTTTGGATAGTAGGATCAAATACTCACTAATAGACCTAAAAGGGTGACCAGAATGACGAGTTGAGATTGTCATAAAGGCATGACGACCCTCTGACGACCCTAAAGTCGTCCAATAGCGGCAGGTTTTCAGTGCACTGTCTGCTAGAAATTTCATGCCGTAGTTGTAGGTGTACCATGGAGTGATCACGCCAACTGGTCAAAGAATTATTTTTCTTGGCAGGTTTTATAAGCTTTATCAATCTGTTAATCCCCCAGCACCCCTGATGGACCATAAAGGTCTTATTAGAAATATCATGGAAATAGAGATAATGAGCTAGCTGGTAGTTTTTGCGGCTCATACTCTGAGAAATTATTGAGGTTTTTGCTGAATACACTTTACAGGGGGATATTTTGTCTTTATGGCAGCTTTGTACACAAACAAATGAAGGATGCGATTTGTTAACCTACTTCTTCTAAAAAAGTACCGATATCGAGTTGGTGGCCCCGGAAGTATGAAAACAGAAGTAGAGTCTTGCAAGATTGACACTTTCTTAGAACCTTAGGTTTTCTAAATCTGATCCCCTAAAATTACAATTCTCTTAAATTGCCCACACTTTGTGTTATGAAGCACGAATGTTAAACTCAACTCTTATGGCAAAGTTTCTTTAGTAATTGCAAATGATGATTTTTTTTTTTCATTTAATGTTGTCAACATTTGCAATCTTACCCTCCGCTGGACCTGTCAGTAACCAGCTACACCTGCGCTCCCCCTGTGATTAAAAAAAGAACTAGAAGTTGGTCTCAGTTTCGTAATTTGTAATATTTCTAATCTTATGTGCTGCAAAGCTTACAATTAAATCTTATGTTTAAAGAGTATTCTCTGCAAGAGGGTTTCAAAATGTGATAACTTTTTGTCCATTATCACAGCGCCGTAGGCTCTGGTGTTATCTAAAATATTATTCATCCCTGAACTAATAAATTTTAGGTGGTTGCATTGGAGTTTATTCTAGAACAGACTGATTTGATCCTCGTTCGGGTTCTTGAACGATCACCTGTTATACAATCAGTCAATAGATAGTATGTCCCCAATTGAATGATATAGAATGGTTGAACTGCATGGAAATGATCAGGACTATAGTTGAAATTGAACAATTGCGCACATCTGCATTCAAACGCTGTACATATCAGGATATAGAATCTTAGCCAAGATTTATCATCATAGTGGAGTTTTAGTAATCGTAGAGCTATTTGGGGATCGTAGGTTGTATTGAAATACACCCCTGGTATGACTGTTCTACCCAATCCTATACAATGACTACACAGGTCAGACCGGTCATCTCAATTATCGATCAGCCTCATAGAGGAAGATTTCAAATAGTACAGAAAAGCGCTGGTTCCGCAAGTGTTCATCGGTCGAATTAGTGCTAATTTTTTCTATACTTTTGATGTATAAAGCGCTGGTTCCACAGGTGTAGAATCGGTCGGGAAAGCCCTAATCCGACGATTTATAATATATCAAAAGTATAGAAAAAATCGGTCGGATCAGTGCTAATCGGACTGATTTAAGCCTGTGGAACCAGTGCTTAAAGCGGGTATTCCACTGCTGTTGGTCGGCCAGAACTTCGCTAATCTGACCTTATTTTTCTATACTTTTTCATTATTAAAAACAATCGGATTAGCAAAAATATGTCCGACCAACGGTAGTGGAATACCCGCTTTGTAAATTGTCAGAATAGGCCTATTTCAGCTGATTGTACACCTGTGGAATCAGTGCTTTATTGTACACAGGGAGGGATTAGCTTAGTACTACTTTTTTATAGAATGGACAAAATGAAATCCAAGGACATACCAGCCTCGGCCAGCGGCTATTGATACTCAGTTCAGTAGTGTGACAGGCTGGGGAGGGCGAGCCTGAGGACGCACTGACTATTGAAATAAGTCCTAAGTAGGTGACACAGTGACACAGACTCAGTGCCAGGTAACTGTGTAGGTAGGTTTATGTAGGTATCCTCCATCCAACCTCTCCATGTTTGCCATGGGTGTGTGTAATATGTAAAACGGGACACCAGCACACCAGGCTTAAGGTTAGTTGTATCACACTTAAAACTACCATCTTCATTACATATATAGTGTTTGGCATAATTTTGGTAATACCTCGAGTAGAAGACGCACTGTGCATTCAAAGTGCACCCTGGTTGTAGAAAATGCAATAGAATGCACCCAATGTTCGTGTTGACCTGTAAGTTGCACCTGGAGTTTGATTCTGATCACATCAGTTCTGTTCTCTATCCTTGCTTATAAGGCGCACCCCTTGCACATGCTATCGCGGGTGCACATGGGGGCTCACCCTTGCATGCGCCCTGTATGATGGTCATTATGGTGGACCATGCGGGAGTAGTCATTATTTATCAACATTGGGAAGTGGGTTTTCGCGTGGGTAAAAATTTTTTAAGCCCCCGTCTTGACGGAGGAGCAGAGAATTTGATCTATAGTAGCGCAAAGACATTTTGCTAAAAAGAGGGAAAATTTGTTATGACCCCCCCCCCCTCAAACCCACCACTTTATCTTTGATAAATAATGACCAATCGCTAATATTGTTGGATTATCAAACCCTTTGAGAGCCGCTGATGCGTCATGTCCATTGGTTATTACAATACCTGAATGTAACCCTGGTGAGTAACTCACCAGGGCTGCATTCATGCATCATGCCGACCCTACAGAATCGATACACTCCCAGAGGGTCGGCATGATGCTCAAGTGAAATGCTGGCGAGACTGCTTGTCAGCACTTCATTAGTGCATCAAGACAACCAATGGGTATGATGCACTCCTGCATCAGCCTCCAAATGCTGCATTGTCATTGCACTTGCATACGAAAAAGAGAGAGGGCTGAATTGTTGCGTCATTCTGAACATGAGAGTGTATCAGCCCCATAGGGTCGGCATGATGCATGAATGGAGCCCTGGAGGGTCTTGCCAAAAATAAGACGTGAACCCAAAACGAAAACGTGCACGTTTTTGTGTTGCTAAATAATTGTTTGGATAATTGTTTAGATAAAACGTGCACGTTTTTTTCACACCTCAAAAAGAGTTTTTCATGTATTCTGTTATTAAATTATTTGTCAATACTATGAAAACGTGTTAGGCCATACAATATTTAGAGAGGTTCTTCCTCGTTTTCTTTTGGCAAAACCCTTACCTGTAAGGTATGCTGGGCAAGTGTTGGTAGGAATGCTACCACTAATAATATTCGACTGTCAGACATTGACGGTTAAGTCACAAGTGATAGATGTAGGTGCATACATAGATGCCCATTGGTCGTCATGATGCACCAATGAAGTGCTGGTGATACTGCTCGCCGGCACTTCATTGGTGCATCATGTGTATGTGTAGTAAGTCCTGGAGGCAATTTCTTAATGTACTACGACTACACACAGCCACTACGATTTAGAAATGCCAAGAATAAGCCAGGCTATCGTAGAAACTGCTCTGTGACTGCTCACTACGATTAGCAGCTATGCAGTAATTACATAAGGTTTAGTAGGGCAGTCGTACTGGTGCAGACATTAGGGATGACTAGTGCATGGTACTGTTATGGCCAAATTGTTAGGTTCTCACTACGATTTAAAGGGCAGCAGTCATAGTGTGTTAAGAAATGGCTTCCAGGTATATTAACGGTTGACGAGACTATAATGCAGTGCATGTTTGTACGCTTTATGCCCCTGTTTCTCGTCTCAATATTCTTTTTTCTTTCTTGTACTCAGGCCCAGATTGACAGAAACACAAATCAAACAGAAAAACGTTTCTTGTTCAGTGTGGAGCCAACAGTTTTGTTTTTCTAGATTAGGTCAGGTAATCTGCAACACACCTTTTCCATGGGAAGGGGGTGGGGTTGGGTGGGTGCGGGGGGGGGGGGTTGGACAGGGGGCTTAGTACTGTTAAATGACCAGGTCATCAGTAAGCATCATGTAGAACATTAACATGTATAATTAGGCACCTGAGTCTACCTGGACACCACTACAGGTGTATGGTGTTACACCTGTAGGTGCAGGTACTGAATACAATGGACAATTTACATATCACTACTCACACTTTACAGAAGCTAAAGTTTAATGATGCATCCATGTATCATGTGTATTGGCCAGCATGTTAATCCTTTGAATTACTTAATTCAACGAGGCGATAATTTGGGAATGTATCAAAACCATGAGCCTTAGTGACAAGGGACTGAAGAGAAGTATGGTATAGACCCTTAGCATTGGCCTACTGACATATAACAGTGACATGAACTGGGAAAAGGGGTCTTAGCACCCTCTGCACTAAGCCCCCTTTTCGAAGATCGTATGATCCTTTCTTGAAATCGACATGGATCTTAGAGACAAGGACATGGGCATACAGAAATTAACTGACATGTGACAACTTTTGTGACATTGGGTCCGTGTATCATACTTATACTCTAGACATGATGCATTAATGCATTAGGTCCTTCCCTCCCCAACACACCGACTCCTATTAGGGGAATCCAGGGGACAGAGTTAGTGTAAGGGTTAACGGTTATCTGAAACGTTGAATTAATTAGCAAGTTCTAACACCAGTATAAATAGGTATCTCAGTCCTATCACCTCACACATACATTAACTTGTATATACAGAGGTACTGTGGATTCCATTGGTAATTATCTATCCGAACCATATCACTTTATCAAACTCACAAGACACACTAACTTCAGTTTGCCACCCATAGGAGGAGGAAGTGGAAGGCAGATGCTAGAGAGGACAGTTATACGTGAGGGATAAGGAGACGATCTATATTGGACTGGCATATTTCTGGATCGTAGATTTACAAACGCTAGGACTAAAGGTATTCCTGTCTAACGCATGAGGCACACCCTGAATTCGAAAAGAAAGCTACATAGGGCGCACCTGGGATTGATTTTAAACACTATTGTACTTCTTTATAATATGTTATCCCAGGAAGCAACTTTTCATTGGGGGGGGCAGGGGTCTTGGGGTTTTTTTTGGGTTTTTTTTGGGGGGGTTGCTTTACTCTTTATGGACTTATATAGGCTACCTTCCCATTTATTTATTTTATTATTTTTTTTTTTTTGGGGGGGGGGTCCAGGCTACCCTGCCCCCCCCCACCTTTATATTCCTATGCCACTGTTTATCCTCGCCTATGAGGTACACCCAACCTGTGTTGACGTCTTACTGTATTTTACTGCATTTAAGGAGCAGTAGACCAACATAAGGAGCCCCCAGGACAAGAAGAGGTATACAATAAGGATTCACCATGCCCCTGGCTGTGGTCTCCACTAACCTACCCAAGGAGAACATCCCTCATGACTTCATGGTCAAACTCTCCAATGTACTACAGAAGGCGTTTGAATGTAACCAAAATGTAAGTAGAGGATTTCCATTTAATTACTCTTAATTTAAGGGCTGCTATTGCAGGAGTGCATCATGCCCATTAGTTGTCATGATGCATCAATGAAGTGCTGGCGAGATTTGAATGTTATTACATTTGGAGCATTAGGGAGGTTATATCCTTTTAATCATATTGTCCCATTGAATACCTTCTTGGAAACAATCGATAGGTCACACATGAAATGAGGTGAATTTCATGTGAAATTCACATGACACATGAAATTCACTTCCTTTCATGTGAATTTCTCGTCTATATCTGGTGCTAAGTGAAGAAAACATGCTTTCATTAAAGGAATTCACGACATTTTCTGCTATGAAATAATCCTTCCATAATTCACCCTACAGACCCTATAGTTAACATATAGAGACCTTACAGAACCGAACTAGTTCCCGGGATCGCCACGTGCATGCTGACATCAGCGTTCTCTGGACCTGATCTCGCAGTCACATTTCCTGGCATGTCATGCTATTTACAAGGCTGGTACCTACATGATCTCACGAGAGATTCCATGGACAGAACTAACATGGCCGCGCGCACAGTATATACAGGAGTCCTCACTATAGAGCTCCATTACTCTACCAACCACCCCTATCCCCTATTATTAAAAGATAACCACCCCTATCCCCTATTGTTAAAAGATAACCACCCCTATCCCCTATTGTTAAAAGATAACCACCCCTATCCCCTATTGTTAAAAGATAACCACCCCTATCCCCTATTGTTAAAAGATAACCACCCCTATCCCCTATTGTTAAAAGATAACCACCCCTATCCCCTATTGTTAAAAGATAACCAGCCCTATCCCCTATTGTTTAAAGATAACCAGCCCTATCCCCTATTGTTAAAAGATAACACATTCCTGAATTATCCCCTTTTTGTTCCCTTTTTACCTTTACAATATTAAATAACAATTCTATAAATTCATCTCTATTTCTATTACTCTAAACTCCAGTTATGCATGGTAGACCTCCGCCCAGATTCCTTAATGATGAGGGCGGGTACCACGGACCCTATGGTTAACGTAGAGATCCACCACTCCTATGACAAGGTCACAGATGATACAAAGAAGGAGTTTGGGAAAACACTGGCAGATTACTTTATGGAGCAGCTCAGCATTGGACTGGACAGGTATGATGAATTACTCATACAAATGTTTGCATTAACTTTTTAAATATCTGAGTGCGACAAAGCTGCCTTCAGGTTCATGTATATATCTTGATATGTCAAATTTCCAAACGTAAACGTTAAAAGATTGTACGAACGTAGTGCCGGCAAGTGAGAACATGACTTGAAATATGTTTCATAAGAAAACTCCATTAAAGAATGCATCAGCCAGCTATATCTAAAAGTCCATTTCAGTGGCTGATTTGGATAGCTAGGTACAGACATGCCCCTACCCCCTTGCTGTTTTTTCCCCTATTTGCCTCCTTACTCGCCACAATCTGGCCAAAATAAGAATGTGAACCCCTCATTTTTATTTCCGAATCCAAAAGCAGCCGTTGCACAGATAATTCCCTCGTTTAATCAAAGCAGACTTATTATTGAGGTGACTACCATACAGCAAGATCGATCTTTGTGCTATCCATAACATTTTTCTCACTCAGTCTCGAGTCTAATTAATTAAAAATTACTTTGAATTCCACTTCAACACTTTTTGGACGTTCTGAATAATGGCTGTTCAAACAAAAGTGTCCCCATACAAAGGGACCCCGTGCAGGACAGTGTGAAACCCCCTTACCTCTCCCCTCACCTTGCTAGTATTGCTTAGCAACAACACGCCTCAGGTACGGCCTGTCCACTGATCATGTAAATGTGTAACCCTTGTAGCCCCCCACAGTGCCTGAGGGCTCATGTTGAATAATGATATGATATTGGAAATGCTACTTGCTACCACTGCATTGGTGCATCATACCAACTATTCTAGAGTACGTCAACCCTGTAGGGTTGGTATTATTCATGAATTGCTCATCGTTTTTCACTCTCCGAAAGAATGGACATCAGTAGTATATAGGGGTAAACTCAGTGCATAGCTACAGCAACTGAAATCCGTTTGGCCTACTTACGAACCGGAAGCAACCTTTTGACCTCAACCTCTCGACCAATCAGAAGCTGGCATTTGACTGTAAGCCATGCCCATCCTACTTTCTTGAGCTCTGATTGGCTTAGAGCTATGACGTCATCACCTGATGATCACGTGATCAAAACAAAAAACGTAAACAAAAACAAACCAACCATGTGATTTGATCAGGGTTGGTTGGCATGCTCACCACAGAAGACAATGTAAACAAAAACAAACCGAGTCTTGCCCTTTTGACCTCAACCTCTTAGCTGTGACCTTGTTTCTCGAGCTCTGATTGGGCGAACGGTGGTTGTCATGGCAACCGTCTCGTGATCATCTGACACCTAGTGGATATTATTGGAACTGCTTATAGCTGGGTTTTAGTGGAGCCCCCTCGTGGTAAAAAAATACTAGTGATATCTTTACACTTGACACCTAGTGGGTATTATGTGAACTACTTATAGCTATTGTATTGAACACCATGTAACATCCTACTTCCCTTTTTGTCATCAAGAAATGAAAGGTGTTATTAACACAACACAACACAGCGTAGGTTTTTCTTTTTCACTTGTATTTCATTTTGATACATATGCGACAGAAAGTGTGTTAGGTCTTGCTGATCCATGGTGAAAGCTTAAACCTCAACAGTAGTGATTTCTTTAATTTAGCTGAAACCGCCGTTAAATTTTCTACATAAAGAGCTATGTCGGCACGACCCATGTTGTTTGACGCCACAATTAAACTGTTGGGATGAGATATCTTCTTGTATTTCCACACCTTAAGAACTTAAGAACTTAAGGACAGGGTTTCGTACACTTCTGTCAGATTGAACTGGTGTAGAGCAGAGGTTCAGCTCAGAAAAACTTAACTTTAATGCCACTCCCAATTCATTCCAATCTCGCGCCAACTTCTGTGCAAGGTTAACAAACAAGTTAACAAACAAAGTATCTACTTTCCATTCCTCTGCAGGTATTTCACTATGATCCACCATGTTATGGTATGCCATGAACTGTCTGCAGTATTCCTCCAAATCATTGTGTCCTATCTCACGTAGTCCATCTCTTAACTCCATCCACTTACAATGCACATTTTTCCTGTACCAACAAGTTAGCATTTCTCTGGTTATTGAAGCAATGCGAGTTTCACTTTTCATGTACTCCATGAGACGCAGTCTCAGTCCTAAATAAACACCTAGCTGAGTGTACTCTGCCTTAGCCAGCCTGTTGCTTACTTCCAATAACAAATTATCCGGAAGGTAATTCTCCATGATGGTTGGTATGTTGTGATGGGTGGGAAACATTATGAGCGTGTTATATAGGGTAGGCACGGCAGCGATAGTAGGTGGGTTAGGCAGTGTAGCAACTTCGCGGGTGTGTAAACAGCGTTAGCGCGTCTGCTTTGCACTAGGTGCCACCACTTTGCACTTTTTTCAGAAACACTAACCACCTAAGCACATAGTATTATGTTTATGTTGGAAAAAAAAACGGTTTATATGTCCTATTTTATTTGAAAATGAAAAATCACAGCTTGTAGCAGTAGAATAAATTGGACAAGATACAACAGATCGTGTAGTTCGTTCGCTTTCTATTTTTTTTACTTTAGTCCACACCTTATTCGTGGGTTCTACATGACCAATGGGTATATAAGTACACTTCGTCCTAATAGCTATTGAGGAGGTCCATACCCAAACTGTTACTGTCCGAGCACAAGATTCATTGTCACATACAAGCATGTCGCCACAGTCGGTTCGATTTTGGGATCAGCAGAAAGTGTCTCTCTGGACTGTTGTTCTCCTAAATCACTAAAAGCACTAAAAAAAGCTCACTAAAGCACTAAAATCACTTCTCCAATTCTCTCTCTCTCTGCACACATGTGCCCTTGGTGATCAGTGCGTTTCCAGTGTAGTTCCATTCCAGTGCTGCAAATGTGTGAAGACATTGTAACAGTATCCAACTGGTTCTGCTCCTGTGTCATGCTCAGTGTCCTGCCTTCATCCTGCACTGTAGTCAAACAAAATGGGTGACATTTGACCTCTTCTTTTAACATCCGCTTCCAATTATTACTGTTGTGGTGGTAGGTAGGTAGGTAGGTAGGTAGATACTTTACCCCTACCCCACCCTACCCTACCCTACCCACTCTACTCCTACCCCACCTCTTTTACACCTACCTACTCTACCTAATTTTTCCACCTTCTTCATTCTACCTTCAAAACTTCAAAAGAAAATTGATTGTTATACGTCCACGAACCAGTGACCAGTGATGGTTGTGTGCTGGCGGCGGCGGGGATGGTGGTGAGGAAAATGTTATAATGAGGGTTACATGTGCCATGGTAGGGTGCACCATATAGAAGGTTAATTAGAACATGTTGATAGGGTCATTTATTTGTGTAACCTTGTGGTGGGGAAAATGTTATGGCATAGGGGAAGGGGTAAACTGTGTTGCCTATTTTTCTTTTTGATCCTTACACCTGAGAGTGGAATTTGTTTGTTATTATACAAGCACGAAGCAGTGGTTGATGCTGACGAGTTGTTGTGGAAGACTGTTATGATGCGTGGAACTGAAGACTTTTCCTTTGATCCTGAAACATATGGCATGCTTGCCGTGGCAGAGTGCACCATGTACAAGACTAATTGGAACATGTTCATGTTGAGAGGTTCATTCATGGAGAATATTAAGAACAAAATGAACCAGGAGGAAAAAAAATCTTACCTACCTACCTACCTACCTAGCTAACTAACTGTTAATTTCCTAAAAAAAAAATCCCATCGATACTTAATTAGCGGCGTCAGCAGGCTTCTAACCTGCGGCTTCCAGCGCTCCCGTAGGCAAGCGACCGACAAATTGCTATGCGCTGGAGACATCATCGGTAACACACACACATTGACCAAAGAAGGAGGAGGCGGAGAAAAAGGAGGAGGCGGAGAAGGAGGCTAAGGAGGAGGAGGAGAAGAAAAAGAAGGAGGAAAAGGAGGAGGCGGAGAAGGAAAAGGAGGAGACGGAGAGTGAAAAGCAGAAAACCTCTAAAGTGGCAAAAGGAGCAGCAGCAGCAGCAGCAGCAGCAACAGCAGCAACAGCAGCAGCAGCAACAGGAGCAGCACCAGGGCCTCCACAGGCACCAAAACCGGTACACCTTTGGTCTGTTGTAGAAAATTAGAACATCAAATTAATTTCCACAAAATGGCCTATGAATCCTATGGAAAAAGTGAGTGGTCGAAATATTACATCCACTCCTAACCAAATTTTGTACCCCGAAAATGACGAGAACTCATGCATAGAGATGTACAAGAAACCCAACGTAAAAGGTCTGACCATTTGCTCCTACATAGGTGTACCCTTTGAACGGTGTACTAACCTTTCACCTCCCCAGGTTAGACGGCTCATCAGCAAACGTTCAGCTCTCCTAAAGCACAACAAAGATATTTTACTCACAGCCTGTCAGGGAGCGTCAACCGTTCCTAACCTCATAGAGGATATGGACATCTCCACTGGTGTGCCTGCTTCATTCAAGCACTACTGAGATATTTTACTCCAAGCCTCTCAGGAAACGCCAACCTTTCCTTACCTCATAGAGTATTTGGACATCTCCACTGGTGTGCCTGCTTTGTTCCTTGTTTCAGTTCTGGTAAACCTTTACAAGGGTGCATGTACTATTCACATTGGCACACTGCTGGAAACTCTTCAAACATGTGTGGGACCACTTCTGGAACAAGCCTACAAGAGTTTCTATGAGTGAAAAAGGTCAGTGGTCAACAGCTTCTATTTTTTTAAATCTGGTCAACATCTCTTCCTGTGTTAAAATTGAACGTGTTTCATAGCATTGTCATATTTGTACCAGTTCAACAACAACTGGTGCTCATGTGTGACGTTATAGCGATTCATCTTAATGCATAGAAACTATAGTGTAGCATGCTTTGCAAATAGAACAAAAACCTCTCCTTACATGGAAACTTATGATGGCAACTTAAAAAGCTATAGCTGGTTTAGAAAACAAAACAAAAGCATTACAATGTCAGATTTACCAATTCAAAAAAGTGATTCACAGGTTAAGCAAGTCATTTGTATAAGCATTTTTGTAAAAGTTTTAGTAAAAATTAAAGGATAAGGTCATGTTCTATTATGTATGCTGTGTGGAAAAAGTAAAAAAAAAGTGAAAAAAAAAGTGAAAAAGGAAAAGGGAAAAAGGAAAAAGGAAAAAATTGCATAGTTTAAGGTTGTATTCTGTCATGTGTATGCTGTGTAAAAGGTTGAGTTCTTTCATTCATGTATTCTGTGTGTAAAAGTAAAAAAGGGTAAAAAAAATTTACATCCCCCCAAAAAACTAGGCACGAGAAAACAAAAGTAAGAAAATTTGTTGTGTAAAATCAGTTCAATGTTTTCTTTTGCCTCAACTTCACCAGACAAAATGTTTTTTTCCCTTATCTGGTCTTTGATAGTGTTTTAGCTAAGGAGACTGTATAATGTCTAACCCTCCTGTTGAATTTTATATGCGACCTTATTTACAGTCGAGCACAACATACGGTAAACCTTCTGCATTACTCCAGGCAATGATGTATGTGTGTTATGCGGATATAAAGAAAACTTTTTCTGGGAAGCGATTCCTGTAGACAACATTCAATATTTTAGAGGAGATGAACCAGACATTGTTGACCACTGTTTATAGCATTAATATGTGCAAGTTCTTTAAAGAGGCTTTTTGGCATGCTTTTGACTACTGTAAACATAACAATGTTACATTGCAGACAAAGGACTGGTGTATTGGAGTATACCAATTACACACTAAAGAGTCATGTCGACGGCATTATACCAGGTAAACACTAGGCAGCATATGAGAATTTGCAGCATACCTTCAGGAACTAGAAATTTACCCCAAAGGTGATGTATAATGCCATTGTAAAAGTAATCTAAACATTGGCAAAATATGTGAAACCACATGTTTCACATGGCTACAATGCACCTTGGAACTTTCAGCTTTAAACTTGGTCAGTGTAAAATGTCATTTTTCATTCGATCGAAATTACAAGGAAGGGTACCTTTCAGGGCTTTTAGCTTCAGTGAAAAACACCTCCGCCTACTTTCTGGCTCAGGCATTGTTTGAATACGCTATTGCAAAATAGCTAGAATTGGTAGCATGAGTTATATTTTAATACCTGGAAAGAAAGCTTAAAGTCAATGCATTGGACAAGAGGTGAATCACAAACTGCAAACAGCTCTTTCTGTCAAATATGTACAAAACGTTCTAACGGTAAAAGCACATTCGTATGTCAAGGGTGTCTGTAAAAAAAAAAAAAAATGAAGAATAACTGTGTTGTGTTGTGTTGAGTTAATTACACATTTCATTTCTTGTCATAACCGTTAAATTGCATCAATATGCATCAATATGGGGAAAATATGTCATGTCCTAACCACAAGAGGTTGCACTAAACCCAGCTATAAGTAGTTTCGATAATGTCCACTAGGTGTCAGATGTCACTATTTTTTTAACCACAAGGTGGCTCCACCAAACATAGAAATGAGCAAATGCAATAATATCCACTAGGAGTCTCCACTAAACCCAGCTACAATGTATGAGCAGGTCCAATAATATCCGCTAGGTGTTACCATGACTGTGCTATGGAACATACCCCCTATCATGCTCATTGGTTGTCATGATGCACCAATGAAGTGCTGGCGAGACTGCTTGCCAGCACCTCATTGGAGCATGGATTCTAGGATTATATATATCAACCCCCGGAGGGTCGGCATGATGCTCCAATGGGCATGATGCATTAATGCATCAGCGGCTGTTAAAGGGTTAAGTAGAGCATCATGGCGGCCCTCTGGCATGTTGATCTCATGAGGATCAGCATCTTGTATGAATGTAGCCCGGGCAAGTTACATTAAGGCTGCATTCAAGCATCATACACTCTCAGCCGCCATTGTAAATGGACAATACATACCGCTGTAGTACATACATTAGAAATCAAATTTGGTTTGTACTACCTCTGTAGTCCCGAATGATAAGCGATCCACTTTAAAACTGGTGCGCTGGGCTGACAGCGCACCCAACAATGGACATGCATTAATGCATCAGTAGCCCTTAACCCTTTAAAGGCCGCCAATGGGTTAATGCATGATGCCCATTGGTCGTCATGATGCATGAATGCAGCCCTGGTGAGTAACCCACCGGGCCTGCATTCATGCATCAGGTTGACCCTATGGGCCGATACACACTCCTGGAGGGTCGGCATGATGCTCTGATGAAGTCACTCTCGATACCACCTTTAATGGTGCATCATGACGACCACTGGGCATGATGCACTCCTGCATCAGCAGCCCTTAAAGCTCTAATATGAATGTGTACTTTGTTTCAGGATCCTTGTACTTTTCTTTGATACTCGCTGTACGACCAAACCAAAGACAACCACTGAGACCACCAAGGAACGGCTGACAACCTCTCTCTGAACCACATCTAAAAGGACTTTAAGAGCAGCTAAAACAACAATATTGGTCTTCATGATACACCAATGAAGTGCTGGTGAGTCGGCTCATCAGCACTTCATTGAAGCATCCCTCCAAGAGTGCATCAACCTGTTATCAACCCTCGTATAACGCTGTAAGGGCCACTGATGCATAGGGTATAGATCTGCTCATTTCATCCTTTGCCCAAAAGAGGGCACCACTACGCATAATGATAATTGAACTTTTACGGTTCGCTATATTTCCACTAGGTGTCTCTCTCGGCACCACCTTCTGGCTTTTACTAGTTTTAGGAAGGGAATTATACTAGACCCTACAACTGGACAGCCTCAAATTGCAGTATGATTGATTGAAGGTGTCACGTATAGTGCGCTAACTAAGTGCCGCAGAGCTAGCACAGCTCTACCAAATATTCTAAAATGCTGATTTACCAACAGGATGGTGCTCCATGATCTTATTTCATGGTGAATACGACTGTCCCATAGGGGGTAACTAAGGAGCTCTTTATTCTACCAATAGCAACAAAGCATATGGAAATTATATACCTAAAGTCTTGAATCCCCATATGCCCACGGACGTGGCGTACAGTATGCTCTTGACCTGTGTGCCAGACACCAAATCTACATTTCTTAGAGTGTTTGTATGTAGGATGGTCGTGGAAATGGCTTGCTGTTGTTGTTTTGGGTAGAATAAAAAAAACACAACTTGTGGGACATTGAGAGGCTGTATGCCCATTCTTTGGATGCCCATATGCTGCCCCTGATGCCCCGCGGGCACCCTGTGCGGCAGGGGCAACCTACTCATGGGCATATAGCCCCTGTATGCCCCTCTCGTTGTGTTTTTGTTTAGTATCATATGGGGCCATGGAATACGACATCCCCGTATTCCATGCTCAGGTCACGTGACATTCACACTTCCATGTGATATTTTTCATGGCATTCATTTATATAGCACTGCCTAGTGGTACGCCTCTGTTTATTAAGTTATTCAAAATAGATCCATGCTATTACCACGGTTATCTGATCAAATATGCGTAAATTATGTAACAGAAGGGTTATAAGTATTTTTAGGAGTTACTGTGGAACACATTATTAATGCAATGTTAAATGTAACCCATATGTAATTATAGATTTATAGACTGTTTATTGAAACATATATCACCTTCGTTAATTCGCTTTCATTTTTGTAATGATAAGAGATTTGAATAAAAAATGCTGTGAAGTGCATGTGGATATCGAAAAAGAATCTTCAATGACATCCTTCTGTTTGAGTCTTTTTTTTTGTGTCATAGAAATTATAATTATAGATTTACACAAAACCAGGAACGCTAAAATTGTTTTATTGGGGAGAATATTTACACTCTCAAAACGGGTAGAAACGCATAGTCCATTTGGAGGAGTTTAATTTACGTTATTACCAGAATACCTTGTGTATGAGGCTTATCTAACGTATAAGGCTAACCCTGTGTATAAGGTACACCCTGTGTATAAGGTGCACCCTGTGTATAAGGTGCACCCTGTGTATAAGGTACACCCTGTGTATGAGGTGCACCCTGTGTATAAGGCACACCCTGTGTATAAGGTGCACCCTGTGTATAAGGCACACCCTGTGTATAAGGTGCACCCTGTGTATAAGGTGCACTCTGTGTATAAGGTGCACCCTGTGTATAAGGTACACCCTGTGTATGAGGTGCACCCTGTGTATAAGGCACACCCTGTGTATAAGGTGCACCCTGTGTATAAGGTACACCCTGTGTATGAGGTGCACCCTGTGTATAAGGCACACCCTGTGTATAAGGTGCACCCTGTGTATAAGGCACACCCTGTGTATAAGGTGCACCCTGTGTATAAGGTGCACTCTGTGTATAAGGTGCACCCTGTGTATAAGGTACACCCTGTGTATGAGGTGCACCCTGTGTATAAGGCACACCCTGTGTATAAGGTGCACCCTGTGTATAAGGCACACCCTGTGTATAAGGTGTGCCCTGTGTATAAGGTGCACCCTGTGTATAAGGTGCGCCCTGTGTATAAGGTACACCCTGTGTATAAGGTGCACCCTGTGTATAAGGTACGCCCTATGTATAAGGTGTGCCCTGTGTATAAGGTGCGCCCTGTGTATAAGGTGCGCCCTGTGTATAAGGTGCGCCCTGTGTATAAGGTGCGTCCTGTGTATAAGGTGCGTCCTGTGTATAAGGTGCGCCCTGTGTATAAGGTGCGCCCTGTGTATAAGGTGCACCCTGTGTATAAGGTGCACCTTGTGTATAAGGTGCACCCTGTGTATAAGGTGCACCCTGTGTATAAGGTGCGCCCTGTGTATAAGGTGCGCCCTGTGTATAAGGTGCGCCCTGTGTATAAGGTGCAACTTGTGTATAAGGCACACCCTGTGTATAAGGTGCAACTTGTGTATAAGGTGCACCCTGTGTATAAGGTGTGCCCTGTGTATAAGGTGCGCCCTGTGTATAAGGTGCACCCTGTGTATAAGGTGTGCCCTGTGTATAAGGTGCGCCCTGTGTATAAGGTGCGCCCTGTGTATAAGGTGCGCCCTGTGTATAAGGTGCGCCCTGTTTATAAGGTGTGTCCTGTGTATAAGGTACACCCTGTGTATAAGGTGTGCCCTGTGTATAAGGTGCGCCCTGTGTATAAGGTGCACCCTGTGTATAAGGTGCGCCCTGTGTATAAGGTGCAACTTGTGTATAAGGTGCACCCTGTGTATAAGGTGCACCCTGTGTATAAGGTGCAACTTGTGTATAAAGCTAACCCCGTGTATAAGGCACACCCTGCGAAGTGCAATAAGTCACATTAGGAGCATTTTTAATATCCTCAAATACAACTGTGGTGGTCCCGCGTCGTCTTCGAGGTACCTTCGTGGTCCTCGTGGGCGACGTCGAGAGCACCTCTATTACCCGACGCCTGGGGGCGCTGGAGTCCGGCGCCACGTCACCACTTGGTCACGTGGCCCTCGACTCCAGTGTATATAAGGCCGTTGTACGGCTTTCCTCAGGGTCAGTCCAGCCCCGACTGACCATCGTGAGCGATGGTTGGCGGCTGCCCGGCTACCATATTCTAGTACTCCTCTGTGCTGCTGCACAGAGGAGGTGTATGTGGAATATCAACTGTAGACACTAGAAGGCCTAGTGTTGAACCTGTTATAGAGTTCAAACTCTGCCACCTGTAACTGTGATCGAGAACGGCTGATGCCTATGTGTTATTAGACAATAAAGTTTTAACTGGAACCTGATTAGTTGTTCTTCGTTGTTTATCGAAAGATTCGATTGAACATCGAGGGGTAGAACACTACACTGGTGCCGTGACCAGTTGTTAACTTTAGTCCGCATAGGTACTGCGAGCTTAAGTTCGACATGCAGGGTCACTTGGATGAAGGTGATGACCCAAATCACCAACATCAAGTGACTACAGGCCCGTTAGTGGATAGAAATGATCCACTAATCGGTGGTGGTTTGAACCACTCTCTGATAATAGGTCCATCGTCTGACCCGTTGGGCCTGTATCAAAGGAGCCGACTACTCAATTGGCGAGTATCGACTCAACTCTCTCCGGCGGCTGAGAATTTCTTGAGGACACAGAGTTTGTCCTATGTAGAAAAATCAGCCTCGCCCGTGGGAACTCCAATGGGCCTTGGCAGTTGGTCCTTCGAGGGTCCCTCGCCCGTGTCGATACAAGGAAGTATTGACAGTGGCAGGGGACTCAACGAGGAGTTGCTGCAAGAGCAGCAACGCCAACTGCGCCAGGGTCGCCAGCAGTTGGATGCTCTCGCGAGTAACACCACGAAAGCTCAGGAGAAGAGTACAGAAATAGAGCTGAAATTGGAACAGCTTAGGCAGCAGGCGCTAGAGGCTTCGAACAAGACTCAGATCGGGAATAGAGAACTTACTGATCTTCAGGAGAAGGTCAAGCAGCTCTCTAGCGAAAAAGAGTCCATGCTTGCAACGAAGTCGGAGATCGAGCGTAGTCGATTGACAGCAATGGATTGTCAATCCCTAAAAGCGAAGATCGATCGCCTTGCTACTAGCCGCCGAGAATGTGTCGAGAGAGCTCGAAACGATTTTCGGGATGCCCAACACGAGCAGACGTCCCTTAAACATAAGTTGAAACTACAAGAAGTAGAAAAGACTATGTTGGAGGAACAACTGCAAGAGTTGCGGCATGAGTTGGACCAACAATCAGCCGAGCATACTGAAGAAGTAGCTGAGCACCTAACGGCTTATGAAAAGCAGGTCAAACAGCTACGTCAGGAACGGGAGTCGTTACTCTGTCAGATGCAAGCTGACGAGGATGCTCGAGCCAGGGACGAGGCAGAAATGCGTCGTCGCTGTGAGGAACGAATCGAACACGCAAACAAAATGGCGGAATATCAGGTTCTAATGGAACAGAAAGCGAGGCACGAGGCCGAGCTTAATTCCTTGAAGTCTGAATCCCTAGTAGCCCAATCACTGAAAGATCAGAAGGATTCGGATACTCTGGGAGCCATGCGTGGAGAAATCGATAAGCTCCGACGAGAGATATTGTCTCGCAGGAAGGCTGATGAGGCCAGGGTGAATAAAGAAGTTCGTGATGAACTCGCACTCGAGGAACGTCTGAAGGAGCAGACAGAATCGAAATTGCGTGCCGCTAGACTTCGAAAGAAGCAACAAAGTAGTGAATGCAGCACTACTAGAGTTGCTACTCAAGAGGACCTAGTCGAAAACCCTGACTACAGAGAGTGGCTTGATCGTGCCATGAAGGAGGTCAAGCAGCTCTTCGCCATCAGCGAGCAACGAGATCTCTCGAAGCCCGAACATGCCCGCCTGGAATTCCTAGTGTCGGAATTAAGACAGGCGGAACGTTCAAAACAGCAGGCTGAGATAGATAGAATGGTGGGGGCAATCGACGACATCTCGAAAGTGGATTCGAGGTCACGTCGGACCCATCCTGTTCCTTCGATGCCGCGCACCGATGGTCTAAGTGGAGTGATCGGACAGTTCTCGACCCCTACCACGACCCAACAACATGTTGATCCACCCAAATATAGGGATATCAGATTCGAGGCTTCGCGCCTGAGTGACGCCGATTCTGGTAACCCCTGGGGGATGAATCATAGTCGTGCAGACACGACTATGAGAAACATGGGGATGGACCATCAAATACCTAGAAGAGGTACAACATTCGCTCTTGATCAGGTCAGGAGATCAAGCAGAATGTTTGAAAATACCTCTATCGGGCATGAACCAGCCCGAACTAGGTCAGTCGAGTGCCCTCCATTTACATGGAAGGACGATTGGCTCCGTTGGTACCACGGATTCAATCACGTCCGTCGAGTAAATGTGTGGACCTCGAGTATGTCATTAGCTCAACTCCTCATGTTACTCCAGAATGGCCCCGCAGCTGATACTGTGTGGCTATGGGAGGAGCATGGAGATGGGACTTTGGATGGACTGGTCGACATGGTAACGGAAGCCATGACTTCAAGATCCCATTGTCACAATGGAGAAGAGACGCCAAGGCAAGAACGAAAGCATTAGAGCCTATGGCTTTGCTTTGAGACGTCTTGCCGGCGATGCCTATCCAGGTGTGGACTTCTCGGTTGAATGGCTCATAACCAAAGTCAACCAGTTGTTCATAGGAGGATTGTATGACGTTGATTTACAACAAGACGTTCTTCGAGAGTGGCGCACTTACATGTCCCTCAAGGATCTCATGGACTTGGCAGACGAGTTGTTGCGGAAACGACAACTCCTGCCGAAGTTGGTGAATCCTACCTCGACAAATGCATTGTCGGCGTTGGCCGACGCCGCTTTGGTCGAGGAGGGACAGGGGGAAGTGTCCTCATACTCGAAGCCCGGGGCGGGGAGTAAGACTAAGAAAAGTCAGAAACCCGCTGGTAAATCGAAAACACCAAACAAGGCCTCCAAACCCAAGGTACAGGAACAGACCTTCTCGCTGAGTCAATTAAAGAATTTACTCAGGGTTATCCAGGGAGGGGATGTCCCTGTTACTAACTCGGAGAAGCCGAGTACCCCTCCGTCCGATGCCAAGTGTTGGAACTGCAAGAAGCAGGGGCATTTCGCACGAACTTGCCCCGAGCCGATTAAAGGTCTACCACCTGACGCGACGGAAAACTGAGGCGGGCGGCTCGACGTGGCAATCGAGCTGCCCGACCATCGAAAAGCCAAGGTATCAGCACCTCTGGCACTCCTGATCAGACGACAGTAGATTCGAGGGAACTAGGTAAGGTCCCGGTAGGGCCGTCCCAGCCCTTTACCACAGTGGCACCGGTTGATCACCGGTCGGGTTCCGAAGATATCGGTGTAGAAAAAGCCTCAATGGCCAAGGAACAGGGCGCTGGCAGCCCGAACTCCGAGGTCGAGGGTTCGACTGGATCGAAAGTGAAAGTCGACGCCGGGAGAGAAGCCCTGATGCAGCAGCTGGCCAGAGTCTGCGCAACAGAGCTTCCCTCAGATGATCCCTGTCTCTCTTTTCTGAAGAAGAGAGGGATCGATCTGAGTACTGACGTAGGGTAGAGAATGCTAGCAGGAACCGCCCCCTTATCGGGGAAACGATGGTACCTGTCTGCAGAGATTCGAGGGCGTTCTCTAGACTTCCTGATAGATACTGGTGCCAGCCACACCATTGTCTCTCGGGAACTCGCGAAAACGTTAGTAGTGCCGTCAGATAATCTCTACGAGGGAATAACGGCGTGCACTGCGTCTGGAGCCGAAATGCGGACCTATGGTCGATTGGTTCTACCTCTTAAGGTCGCATCGACCCACTATGTGTTTAGCCCAATAGTGGCCGATGTGGCTGACGATGGCATTCTGGGGCTCGACTTCCCGGCATTATACGGTATGATCCTGAACCCAAGGACGGGTCAATTGGTCATGACCGAGCCGGTAGAAGAGCACCATCAGTGTAAACTGAAGAGAGTGTCATCGATAGCCTCAGTAGCACAGACCACTAGGATACCTGCCAGGCATCGGTGCGATGTCTTGGTAAAATCTGACGGTCTGGAAAGAGACCGACAGGGCATAGTCGAACCCGACCTGAAAACTCTGAGAAGTTTCGGGTTGGTTGGTGAGGCTGCCCTTGTCAGCAATGTCCGTCGAACAGTGTTTCCCGTCTGTAATCCACTGAATCGAGACATTGTCCTGGAGAAAGGCCAGGTGATCGGTACTGTACAGTACGCTGACAGAAACGGTGAACTCTCTTCACCGGAGGTAGGATCTGTGATCATGCGTCTCGAGCAAGAAGCTGCAGACATCGAGACGGCGGAAATCGCGAGCACCCGCACGGGGGAGCTCCCTACCTGGCTGTTAGACATGTATGGCGACACCCACCTGACCCAGCCAGAAGAAAGACTGAAGCTGTCCGCCTTACTACGTAAGCATGTGGATGTCTTTAAATCCCCAGATGAACCGTTAGGGCCCACCGATCGATGTCTGCATAACATCGACACGGGTGACGCACAACCTATCCGAGTCCCTTATAGAAGGATTCCGCTCAGCAAGAAAGCTGCGGCGGATGAACAACTTAAGGAGATGTTGGATACGGGGGTGGTTAGGCCAAGTACTAGTCCCTGGTCCAGTCCCGTCCAGATGGTGACGAAGAAGGATGGGACCATGAGATTCTGCGTCGATTATCGATGTCTGAATGGAGTGACTAAGAAAAATGCCTACCCCCTCCCGCGCATCGACGAATCCTTGGATGCCCTAGGAGGAAACAAGTGGTTTAGTTGTCTCGATCTCCAATCTGGATATTGGCAGATCGGGATGAATCCCGACGACGTCGAGAAAACCGCTTTTTCCTACCAGAGGGGGCTCTACGAGTTCGATCGAATGGCGTTTGGTTTGTGTAACGCCCCCGCCACATTCGAGCGAATGATGGAGGAGATGTTGAGAGGTTTGCTGGGTAAAAGTTGCCTGGTTTACCTCGATGATATCATCGCCTTCGGCAAAACGACGGATGAAGCAATGGCGAATCTGGCAGAAGTTTTCAACAGGATTCGAGCATGGGGACTGAAGTTGAAACCTAAAAAGTGTCAACTTTTTAGGACTTCAGTCGAGTACCTGGGCCGAATCGTGTCTGAACAGGGTATAGAAGCCAACCCGGGAAAATTTGCGATGTAATGACTTGGGCTAGGCCCACTACAGTGAAGGAAATTCGATCCTTCATTGGTTTTTGTTCCTACTACCGAGAGTTCATCCCGGGGTTCGCGGAACTCGTAAGCCCTTTACAGGACTTAGTGATCCAAAAACCTAAAGGTAGTAGAGGTCGTTACGAGGCATTCGCGTGGACGGAAAGAGCCGAACATGCCTTTGTCGAGTTAAAACGAAGTTTCAGGGAGACACCTGTGATTCGATTCCCCACACCCGACGGTCGTTTTATCTTGGACACTGACGCTAGTAATACCGCGTTCGGGGCCGTTCTATCCCAAGTGCAGGATGGAGCAGAGGTCCCGATCTCGTTTGCTAGCAACACTCTAAGTAAAACACAACGAAACTACTGCACCACCAAAAGGGAACTGCTGGCGGTTGTCGTGTACACCAGGAAGTTTAGGCACTACCTCTATGGTGGTAACTTCACTATCCGCACCGATCATTCGTCTTTGAAATGGCTCCTGAATTTCAAAGAGGCTGAAGGGATGATGGGTAGGTGGCTGGCCCACCTTTCGGAGTTCGGTCTCGAAAACTCTAAGATCGAACATCGAAGTGGGGCCAAGCATCTAAACGCCGATGGTATCCCTGTGCGGCTATGCCAGAGGTCGGATTGCACAGACTGTGGCAGTCATAATGCTGTTTTGGCAGCTGTAGGTAGTTTAGTAGACAGCCGGGTGGGTGTTGCATTTTGTTCTCTCGATGAACTCATTGATGCTCAGAAAGCGGACACCGACATCAAACGAGTTGCTGAATGGCTAGTTAAGGGGGCTAAACCCACTAGGCCTGATGTATCAATCGAGAGCGCCGAGGTACGGAAATTAGTAGGGCAATGGCCTCTATTAACCTTCCGTGAAGGCTTGTTGTGTCGCTGGAAAATCGAGGCGGGTCGAGCTAGATGCACGATTCAAGTAGTTGTACCACGCCAACTGAGGGGTGAGGTACTCTCCTTTTGCCATGGACACCGAACGGCGGCACATTTTGGTCGTAAACGAACGCTCGAGAAGGTGAAAAGGAGATATTACTGGCCCGGAATGGGAAAGGACATAGGTCGTTGGGTTCGGCATTGTCCTACCTGTTGCCTGGTAAAGCCCGGCGAGGGCATGGGTAAGTCTGCTCTCACCAAGAGTTGTTCGGGGTGAGATTCGGGAGGATAGCTATGGATATCATCTCGGGATTTGCACCCACGCCAAACAAGAATACTTGCATGTTAGTAATCCAGGATTACTTCACCAAGTATGTACGCGCTATTCCCCTACCAAATCACACAGCAGAGACCTGTGCAGAGGCCTTCGTGGACGAATGGGTTTTGACCTTTGGAGTCCCGTTGCTTCTGCATTCTGACCAAGGTCGAGAATTTGAGTCTCGACTCTTCTCTGAGATGTGTGAATATTTGACGATTGTAAAACAGAGAACCAATCCGTACAGACCACAGAGCGATGGTCAGGTAGAAAGGTTCAATAGAACATTGATTCAGAGTCTGACTATGTTGGTAGACAAACATATGGACGACTGGGATGAACAGGCGAAGTATGTGGTGTCCGCATATAACAGCTCTGAACACAGTTCTACTGGATGCAGTCCAAATATGATGGTCTTCGGGGAAGAAATTCTCATGCCAGCGGATGTGATTTTCGGCTCAATCGAGAACCCACTCGAAGTCCCTTGTTCCGTCACTTTCGTGGAACAACTGCGTGACCGATTAAGAGAAAGTTACCGCATGGTAAGAGAAAACCTAGGTAAATCTGTGGAACGCCAGAAGGTCGGGTATGACTATGGGCTAAAGCAGAGAAGATACTCAGTTGGGGAACAGGTGGTGAGGTACCACACCCCCCAGGCAGCTATGAAGCTTGCTCCCAACTGGGATGGGCCGTTCGTAGTAGATTCTGTCCTCTCTGAGTCGACATTATTACTTCGATCATCCCGTGGACGGTTGCAAAAGAGCAATGTCGATAGAGTGCGCCGGTGGTTGGGCATAGAGCTATCACAAACTGTCGAGTTGTTGCAACCACAACTTGATGTTGATTCACCTTCTTGTAAGGCTACGAAAAGGGCTAAGTCTGTTTCTGGACAGGTCGAAATAGAGATCGAAAGATCGCGGCCGGAAGTTCAGTCTAAAAAACAAACTACGCAGGGTCATCGAAAACGACAGCAAAAGGCTCGAAAACTGAGCGAGGTGGAGGTGTTGGATGCCAGTAAACCATCAAAGCGGCGCCGTGGTCGACCGGCCCGTCGAGATAAGTCGAAAGCATCTAAACAGCCTTTGAAGGGATGTCGGAAGCCCGACCCCCCCTCGAAGGTGCGAATGACTGAACAAACTTCACATCGAAACGTCTAGATTGAAGTCAAAGATCAGTCACTCCAGTCCGGACCTATGACTCGAGCGAGGCTTAAGCGCCAAGGCTCATCAAAGGAATGGTCAGCGAGTGTCGAGGATGAAAGGAAATCCAGAGCAAACACTCTGGCTCCTACATCCACACCGTCACAAGTGATGGGAGGCAGACGCCGACGGAAACGGGTTAATAGCCCGGTCGGCCCGGCCACATCAAAGGACGGCGGGCTAGGAGGGGGTGATAGTAACCCGCCCCGAGGCTCAACACTCGTTCCTATAGTAAAGGTTAGAATCAGGAAAAGTCCTAGATTAAACCCTACTCAGTAATTGATGATTCGCACAATACTAAGCAGCAGCTTTACTAACCTGTTTTTTTAATGAGGCTTTAAAATAACGGGTGCCGTTCTTGAGTAAATCTGTCTGTGGACGTGAAGCCGACGGTGAATAAAAAAATTACACAACGAGAAGTCATACGATTGCCTCTTAGTTTGAGACAACCTGATGCTAGAAACATGGAAATATGGGGCCTCCGACTTCTATTTTGACTGTGAGGATGGGTTCCCAGCATAGGCTGGTGGATTCTGCCCGAAGGGTAGATCCATATTGGAACCATTTTTTTTTAAATCCCGGTAGTCTGATGAAGGGGGGGTGCCCAAATTATCCATGTTAATAGTGTTGGATCCCATAGACCGCATAGGAAATAAAGGCATATACAAACATTGCGACTGGAGAACCAGAGCGTGACGGTGAGGGGAGAGTGAGTCGTTCTATTTTTTGAGCATTACCTTATTTGGTCATGGCGTGATGCGCTGTGGACCAATAGGGTTCGCCCTCCTCGGTCACGTAGGCTCTTCCTCCAATCAGAGGCGTGCGCCACAGGGATAAAAGGCCGCGCCGCACACCACGGAGGTCACATCTGCGGCCTTCTCATAAGAGTCGGACGCAGATTAGCTGGACTAAGCCTAGCTTATTCCAGCTGGTACGCTCCGCCCCGGGGACTTCCTACCTGAGTGTAGGAGGTCTCCCCTGCCTAAGTGTCGAGGGACACGACCTGCGTGAGCGCAGGTTCATGTTCTCTCGAGGCTCCAGTCTTCGGTCCCTCGAGCCGCCTGAGTGCGGTTTGAGGTACATCGAAGGCACCTTCGAGGCTTCGACCCGCCAGAGTGCGGATCGAACCACCTCGAAGATCCTCTTCGACATCTCGTGCCGTCTGAGTACGGTTCGAGACCCGGAGTCTTCTCTCTCCCTGGTGGAACCCAGCAGTTCAGGAAGAACCATGGGGTCCTCGTCCGACGAGCAGTCATGGTACAGCTCTTCGGCGAGCCACAAGTCGCAGAAGAAGAAGAAGAAGAAGAAGAAGAAGAAGAAGTCCAAGAGGACCAGACCCGAGCAAGAGCTCGAGTCTACCTCGGCTAAAAGTGCAGCCCTTCTGAAGCAGATCGAGGAAGCACAGAAAGCCTTGGCCGAGTCCCAGGAGCGGGAGAAGGAGCTCCGCCGGAAGGCAAAAGAGGCATCTAAGCAGCAGAAGCGCGACTTGAAAGTCGCAGCTGCTGCCGCCTCGAGGGACTCCTCCCCCGATGAGATGGAGGTCGACGAGCCGTCGACACCTGCTCCATCGAAAAGTGCTACCCCTTCAGGTTCTAAGGGCAAGAAGCCCACTGAATCGAAGGCATCCAAGGGTACCTTGAAAGACTTCAAGATCCCTAAGGTGCCCAAGAAGGAAGGTAGCAAGAAGGAATCCGCAGCCAAGAAGGCTCCAGCCCGGGAAAGGAGTAGCGAGTCTACTGCACCACCGGAACCTGGAACCGAGCCGTCAGAGGTCGATGCCGGTGCCGGGGAGAGCACCGTATCCTCACCCCCAGACACGGCCAAGGCTGTCGACGAGTGGAAGCGGCTGTCAGCAATCACTGCCAAACGATGTACTGAGTACGTCGATGACAGGCCACTGACCAAGCTTCAGGACTACCGCAAGAACGGTCAAGTGGTACTCCCTAGTCTCGTCGGGAAGGATGGTAGTGACGACGAGGAATGGTATTCGGATGATAGTCATGCCATTGACTGGTATGTCTCGATGATCGAGAATATCACGAATGCCTCAGACTCGTCGGGGGTGTCGCTGCCCGAGCGACAGCGGATTGGGTTCGCATGGCGCATCTTCAATCCAGGGCAGCAGTGTGCTCTCGAGAACTGCACACGTAAGGGGTTCCCCCCTCGCGTATACGCGACAGACGGCAGGTATGCTCGACACTTGGTTGAAGAGCATCGGGCCATCCGTCCGCAGTTCGGTTGTGTTAAGGTGGAAAAGACCATTCCATGTTATCAGGACCCTGATGACCCGACCTCTCCTCCTTTCGTGACCTCACGAAGGGGCTTGATGGCGCGTCATCTCAAGTCGTACAAGCAGCCCCATAAGTACAACGCCGTGGCTGCTATCCAACTAGTGGAGACACTGGTTGGAAAGTGTGAACGGAATGAAAAGACAGGCGCGCCGACTAGACACTGGATGCGGATGGCTCCCGCACCCCCGTCTACGAAGCGCCTGTATATCAGACCGGAACTGATGCCCGCTTTCTACGGTGCCTACCCCGAGTTCAGGGTAGAGCAACGGAAGAAGCGGGAGGCCAGTCGTCCTCGAGACCCAGGACCGACAGCTTCTACGAGTGGGAACAAGAGGCCCCACTCTACAGAGGCTGGGAAGTCTGCCGGTTCGACTGAACCCAAGAAGCCTAAGCCGCAGGCTGCTCCCTCGAAGCCCGAAAAGGCATCGAAAGCCGCCCCGGCCCCGGCTCCTAAAAAGTCGAAGACTGCTTCGAGCGGTTCGGCCAAACCAAGCACCAGTGGTGCTAAAACTGGAGG
Organism: Acholoe squamosa; assembly: GCA_949317995.1. Taxonomy (NCBI): domain Eukaryota; kingdom Metazoa; phylum Annelida; class Polychaeta; order Phyllodocida; family Polynoidae; genus Acholoe; species Acholoe squamosa. The sequence continues at coordinate 5,538,644 of OX439048.1, forward strand.
CAAGACGGTGGAATCCTGGAGTGGTCGTGATCGGCAACCCAAGGTGACCACCAACTCGTCTCCCCCTGTCAAACCCCCTGCGGCGGCGGAAGACAGCACCCCAGCTGCCACGCCGCTTGTTCACGTGGGAGGCGCGACACTGACCTCGGCAGCAGGAGCTAGCTTCTCCAACGTCATGACAGGCGCCGACACCCCGACAGCAACCTTGCGTTGGGAGTTGGCACAGCCTGCATACGGCGATGGCGTCGAATGTGGGGTCCCGAAGACGTTCGTGGAACGTTGTAAGGGACTTCTACAGATGACGGGCAGCCCTGCTATCGACAAATTCGGTGAGGCATTTCGTGAGGAAGCGAGTGCCTGTTTGATAGAACAAACATGGCCATCCGTAACGAGCTCCTTCCGGCTCTTAGGGATGAGGCGCGCCAGACCGTTCAGATGGAGATGGACTCTCGTCTGACCGATGTCCGAACGCGTCTCAATAACTTTGAGTCACAGGCCCAATATGATATTACCAAGAGGGATAGTATCATAGAAGGCTGGGAGGAAATCGACCGCGAATTCTTTAGAGTCTTCGGGGTCCAACTCTCGGAATGGATGAAGGACAAGCACCATGGCGTCCGAACCCTGAAGCCCGTTCGAACTGAGCCCTCTCGCGAAGCGCAGAGGTACCTCGTCGAGGGTGGAGTGGTCCCTGACGTCAGGACGCTGGCGGCTCAGACGAATCCTTTGAGAGAATTGTCTCCAAAAATGGACAGTCTGAGCTCGGCTATGACGATGTTGGGCCGAGAGCAGGTGGTGCAGGACAAGCCTGACACCCCGGGTAGGTCTCTTGGTGCCTCCGTCTACCCACCAGCAGCCCCGTCTTCCTCCTCGGTTCCCTTGATAACCCTCTTGGGAGCCACCGAGCCTACACCGCCACCGGTCCAGAGAGTGGTGTCACCGAGGATCCATCCGGATCTTCACGGCATCACGCCTCTGGCCACGGCGAATGTAGCCGTCTGCCCGGACCCGTCGGCTTCCGCCCAAGCAGTAGAACCTGCCGAGGCGGAACAGTTGATGGATATAGACGGGGACGTCGATGTCGTCAGTCAATCTCCAACGGCTCCCCCTGACCAGGGAGACAAGGACGACCTTGAAGGTCGGGAGAGCGACGACGGGGGGACTCCCGGGATGCACCCGAGACCTCTAACGAGGCTTGGAGTCGCCGACGTTTTCGGGCCAGCTAGCCGCCAGTGCTTCACATGAGGAGGAGCGCACTGACGGAGAGCAGGCTGAAATCGACGCCGCTACAGGGTCCATCTCGGAGGATCAGTAGTATGATACTACTGCTCCTCCTTTTCAGCTTGGATCGCTGACATCGAACAGAGTCTCGATGTCAGCACGGAACCCCCGGGAACTCGTTCCCGGACGACGGTGTACCCTCCACGAGTGGGGGTACCTTTCCAGTCCCCGGACCTTCCTGCGAAGCTGTGTGGATCCGACGCCACCCTGGCCTTAGGGCCCGGTGGTGCCACACATCCTCGGCCTCACAGTCGAAGGACCATCATAGTAGTACTGTACACTATCGATGGGCTTCCTATGCTGGAAGGAGCTTCTCAACGAGACAGGGAGGAAACGACACGACCCCGGTTGCCATACCCGGTCGTGCCTCCCTCGGATCGACCAGGAGCAGGTCGTGAAGCAGTGTTTCGACACTGGTCTCCTACGTTGGATGGAGCAACGCCTTATAATTAACTGTGATAATAATTTTTTTTCTACAGTACAGTAGAAACTATATTTCTATATATTCCTCAACTGTTTCTGTTGACTATGTCGACGGATCCAGTAGTTCATATTATTATCTAATTGTTTAGACTGATCCGGGGTCTCTGAATTTTCAGAGACCTCGTTTCAGTCTAGTGGGGGGTGGTGTGGTGGTCCCGCGTCGTCTTCGAGGTACCTTCGTGGTCCTCGTGGGCGACGTCGAGAGCACCTCTATTACCCGACGCCTGGGGGCGCTGGAGTCCGGCGCCACGTCACCACTTGGTCACGTGGCCCTCGACTCCAGTGTATATAAGGCCGTTGTACGGCCTTCCACAGGGTCAGTCCAGCTCCGACTGACCATCGTGAGCGATGGTTGGCGGCTGCCCGGCTACCATATTCTAGTACTCCTCTGTGCTGCTGCACAGAGGAGGTGTATGTGGAATATCAACTGTAGACACTAGAAGGCCTAGTGTCGAACCTGTTATAGAGTTCAAACTCTGCCACCTGTAACTGTGATCAAGAACGGCTGATGCCTATGTGTTATTAGACAATAAAGTTTTAACTGGAACCTGAATAGTTGTTCTTCGTTGTTTATCGAAAGATTCGATTGAACATCGAGGGGTAGAACACTACACAACTATACTTCACATTTACATGTCACACAATCTAAAAAACGTTTTACACTAAAAAGCGTCAACCAACACAAATTAGTCTACCCTAATAGCACAAAGATTTGTATGATATTCACAATATGTTTGCACCTCTCCACAAAGTAAAACATTGTTCACACAATCTAAAAAACGTTTTACACTAAAAAGCGTCAACCAACACAAATTAGTCTACCCTAATAGCACAAAGATTTGTATGATATTCACAATATGTTTGCACCTCTCCACAAAGTAAAACATTGTTCTTACTTGAAGACGGCAAGATAAATAATAATCTTATGGTAGGGTGTTACATCGAAAATTCACCAGTAGTCTCACATAATATTCAAATAATGGATCTGATAGAAAAAACATTTACTATTGCAATGTAAAAAACAGAATGATGAAATCTTCCATAGGGGCAGCCCACATGACTAGTTTTAAGAAATATCTTAAAACTACTCGCTTGTGTCATTAAAATTTCACAAGAGGATGTAACAAAATTTGGCTGCATTGTATTTTTGTTATTGACCACTTTGATGGCAAATGGTTAACAAATATTTGTACTCTAGATGTTCATGATAATATAGCAACCAAGGAAAGTGAGCAATTAGGCCTTTGATATCTTCAAATGTTGCAATTTTGGCCTGTACTCAGAAGTCAGAGATACACATAGATATCATCATCTTTTTTTAGATGCCTGATTTTCAGGACAGAATATGTGGATATACTAGCTTTAGGCAGGAATTCCTGGAACTTCGATGAAGCTGCCTCTTCCTGTAAATATCTTTTTGAATGCAATCTTAAAGTCCTTTAGTCTCCACGCATAAATTAATGGGTTAGCCCATGAGTTGGCCCAGTAGAGAGCGACGGTGTATTTCTCATAGGATTCCAGTGGGTTGTCTTTATTCAAGGTAATTCCTGCCATTGTGAATTGAGGTATAATAGAGCATAGATATACCCCAAGTACAATCCCCAATGTCCGACTTATTTTCTTGGTGCTCTTATTGATGGCTACGTCAAGGGTGCTGTACGGCAGCTCCTGAACTTGGATTTTCCTCGCCTGACTATAAGCGATTTTCGCAATGGAGAGGTGAAACCCAATGGTCATGGATATGAAGACGAAAGCCTGTGGCGCTAGATAGTACATCGGTACCCACTCATCCAGGAAGATATGATACCTGCATGGCATACCAACATGGAGATGATTTGCAGTGAAGACCATGATTGGCAGACCGATGAGACCAAAGATCCAGGTGACCACCACTATTATCAGCACTCGTTTTTGGGTGACAAGATCGTGGTAGCGGAGCGGATAGGCGATGTAGATGAAACGGTCGACTGACAAGTAAAGTATGTTCATTCCATTGCCACCGGATGAGATTAGGGCCAAAGTCTGTTTAGGTAAGAAGGCATAACCATTTAAAGTTACACTGTAATAAAATTGCCTAAACTTAGCATTGAAACTCTATAAATTTTTTAAATCGGCTATTCCATGGCCACTGCCGTCGGTCTGCTGAATTTTCGCTAATCCGACCATTTTTTTCTATACCATTGCATTATCAAAGATAATCGGATTAGCAAAATTCTGGCCGACCAATGGCAGTGGAATACCTGCTTAAGTGAGAGGATGGTAAAATGAGTAAATTTCACAGTGAAACCCTGTTAATTGTAGTTTGTTTGCATGTCACCAGATGGAAACATGATGTTCACATGGAGAAATATATCATTTGTCAATTCGCTGGCTACATGCAATTATTATTGAAAATGGGTAAGTTCGAACTCCTTTAACCCTTTATTTCCCTGTACTGCATACATATGCAGTACTATAAGACTGTATTTGGGAAACACAGGTACACTGCAAAAATGATGTTTAGCTTTTAAACATGTTTAGGTCTAAACATGTTTAGAATCTAAACATATAGGTCAGTTAGGTGTCTCATCAACTACACATTTATGAAATGAACACTTTTGTTCTAACTACATAAACATTTTTGCTAAACATGTTTAGATGTTTAGAGTTTAAACAGCTGAATAATAGGTGTTTAGATTTAAACATCAATATGTTTAGATGCTTGGATGTTGAATCCACACCAGGTAGCAGCACTACCTTTGAATGGACTATCTGTACACAATTGTAATCAATTGTTGTGACAAGTGTCCCCAAATCCCATGTTTAGCGTTGTTTCATTTTATTGAATGTCATGAGAATAGGAACAGCAATAGAAAATTGACTAGATTCTCCTTACACCAGCATCATTGCCATAAAATAGTCAATATGCTCCATGACTTACACCTATTTCATGTTATTTTGGAATGGATAAAGCAATGTCCTTGCTGCCAAGCTGCTGTACTTTCTCAAGTCTCTCTGGACATCTTTGGAGACTTTGACATGTAGATGAATACCTGCTGATGTCTCCCCAGTAAATGAGAAAGCAAACAAAAGATATTCCTTTATTTTTTCAATGGATACATGTCTGCAAATCCTAACCCTAACAAATCATATAGACATATAAACACAAAAATTCATAAACATCTAAGCACAAAATTTCATAGCTATCTAAACACAAATTTTAAACCTAAACACCTACATTTCTAAATACCTGAGCTAAGCACATTGTTTGGCTAAACATGTTTAGGAAGTTAATGTGATTACAAAAACGTTGCAAGAATATGTTTAGAATTGTGTTTAGGATCTAAACACCATTTTTGCAGTGTATAGAAAGGGTTAATGATACATAATCCCTTTCATGTGGCCTTTCTAGACCTAGAAATATGATGTATACAGTGGGACCACACAGAAAGCTCAATCTATGTGCAATCCTGTAAATCCTACAATATATGCTCAAATCTATTCTGTGATTGTATTGGTAATTTGGTAAATGTAGAGCTGTTTGGCGATCGTTAATTGTTCTGAAAGTGACCATAGCACATGTTATTTCTTCTGAAAGTGACCTCAGTACATGTTAACAAACAATGTTTAATAACAATTAAAAATAAACTCACCTGTTGTAGGAGACAGAGGGGAATGAAGAATGCACTTTTACTGTACAACTCATGTACCACAACCAGCGGGACCATCAACCCCGACAACAAGTCGGAGACCGCCAAACTGCAGATGAGGTAGTTGGTGCACGTCTGCAGCCGCTCAAATTTAACCACAGCAAACAGGGTCAGACCATTCCCAAGGATGGCTAGCACTCCAGAGACAATTCGCACTACGAGGTATGTCCAGAGGCTTGTCATGGAAGGCTTGTAATTTAGATTACCATGGATTGTCCCATTTGTATGATCGTTAACTCTCCAGTTTCCCTCTGTTGTGATATGGGAGTCTAGTAGAGACTGATTAGTGGTGATAGGGTTGAATGGATTAGCGGTGGTTGAACTGTTTAAGATGTGTTGACTTATTTCTATGTCATCTTCTGTAGTGAACGGGACAATTGTTGTGATGTTATCCATTATGTTTGTGTCATAACCTGAATCTAATTTGAAAGGAAAGGTCTTCTTAGAACAATGTCATTAAAACTTTTGATGTACATAGGCAGTGTTTCCACACACTGAAAACATGGAAGATCTGAAACTAGTCAGCGGTGACCACTTTAGGTCCTCAAGTTGACGATACCTAAAACTACAGCTTTAGGTAGTCAAAATGACGACTTTAGGTCGTCATCCTGATGACCTGAGTCATCAGGATGACAATACTGACAGTACAGAGTAGTCATATTGATGACTCAGGTCGTCAGGATGATGACTTAGAGTCGTCATTTTGACTACCTAAAGCAGTAGTTTTAGGTATCGTCAACTTGAGGACCTAAAGTGGTCACTGCTGACTAGTTTCAGAACTTCTAGGTTTTCAGTGCATATATATGCCACACCACTGACTTTCTTATTTGAGAGCCAGGAGAGTGTATTTTAAAGTTAGTACATCCGAAAAATAAATTTTCCAAATAATGTTTGAATTACCCTATTCGACATAATAAACGCCCCTCCCCTAATAAGCGCCCACCCCCTTTTTGGGGCATTTTCAGACTAGAAAAAGACAAATTCTTCACGATTTTAGAGTCAGTTAAACTCTTAACTACAGGAGGGCAAGAAATACAATTTTATAAATGCCCGGGCGCTTATTAGGTCGAATAGGTTGTTCCACACACTGTTACTACAACACCCAGAATGGATGGGTGATTATCACATGTCATCTATGGACACAAAGGCCTCAGGTAATGCATATCATAATGCTCATCTAGCGCCTTGCTGTAGTGCTTTTCGTATGGGTGCATGCTCGCTAAAAGGTGCACCTTGGCCCAAAAATTGATTATTTTACCCACAAACAAGCAAAATTAGAAGGAATAAAAGAATAAAGTGTTTGGTACATTTGATATGGCCAGTAGAAACATCTGGACTCATTTTAAGGAAGATTGATTTTTGAGCCCCTCTCATTGGATATACTAACTTTAATTTTCTTTTTTTGCACCTGGTTGTTGGGATATGGTTGGTGGTTGGGGAATGTCTCGGTTAAGGTGGGAAACACGTCACTTACGCAGCTCTACACGCAATGTGACCTCCAGTGGTCACTGAAGGTGTTGCTATAAAACTGTAGCCAGCTAGTACAAACCATGAATATGGATGGTTTAATTATTTCCTAACTTTTTTATTTCAAGTGACAAAAAAGATATGAATATGGCCGGGACCATATATTCAGAATACATTTTCCTGAAAGGGAATAATGAAAATTATATCTTGTGAAAGTTATTCAAAAATTTAGTTACTCTGTGATGATATTCAAAGAATATCATGGTATATACTGTATTATTACACAACTTCTGTGATTTTGGGTGCTTTTTCTGGATATTCCCGTTCTGATACCTGTCGATATTGCGCACCATGATGCGTGCGTCATGAAATTTGTAAGGCATGCTGTTATCCAAGGATAACAGGCACCCGGTGCTGTTATCCATGGATAACATGCACACCTTACATGTCATATGATACATGTTAAAACCTACGAAGGGTAGGGGTCGAACCTGCAGTCTCCTGATCCCAAATCCAACTCCCTATGCAGTGCGCCACAGGGACCGATGAGAAATGCTTGGTTAGAACCATGTCTATAAGTCATTGATATGATACAAAACCCAGGGAGGTCACTCACATATAACTACTATACATTCAAAGTATGAAAATCCCTTGCAGTCTGGGTTGTGACCCCCCAGCTTTGTCGCTACTGCTCCCATAACGCAAGGACTGCGGGACGCGTTCAAACCAAAACAACGGCTGCCGGGCGCCGAGGTGTGTGTTCCAATGGTCTAGTGGTTAGCGCATTGATCTCAGCTTCTAGAGGTAGGCGGGACGAGTCCCAGTCCGGCATATTTTCTTTTTCACTGTGTGTTTGCCTGGTTAGAATGCCACCGCATTCTCACCAACCCCTCCCCAGCACTACTGCTGCTGCTCCCATAACCGCGACAACTGCGGGACGTGTTCAGACCAAACGAATGGCTGCCTGTTTTCAAATTATATTATTGATTTTCTATTGATTATCTATTGATTAATCATGTAATAAAATAAGTAGTTAATGGATATGTCATGATGCGTGACTGATATTAAGAGAGTAATGAATGGGCTATCGGGCACCGAGTTCAGTGTATCGTAGGATATCGTAACGAGTGGCCGTAGGCCACGAGTTACGATATCCTACGATACACTGAACGAGGTGCCCAATGGCCCATTCATTACTGTCTTTATTACATGATTAATCTATAAAAAATCAATAGAATATCAATAAAAACAAGTTGAGAACAAAAATCCTTCCCCGGGACTCGAAGCCAGCCATAGTGTGTGTACACAGGTACATACACCTCCTCGCCCGGCAGCGGACAGCGACAGCGGCCGTCTCGGCTCGGACAGGCAGCGGCACACGGCTAAAGATTTCAATGCGTCTCGCTGTTATGTTTGTGTACTAAATACAACTCCTCGCCCGGCAGCGGACAGCGACAGCACACACGGCGAAAAAAGATGCACCCAGACCGGGACGCGATCCATGTACCCCTCACGGCTGAGCGCAAAGCGCTAACCACTAGGCCACGGCGTCTCCTTCTTCTGCGCCCGGTGTGCCTGTTATCCATGGATATCAGGCACACCTTACAAAAGTCATGATGCATGCATCATGGTGTGCAATATCGACAGGGATCAGCATGGGGATATCCAATAAAAGCACCCAAAATCCAAGAAATCGTGTAATAAATAACAATAACATGCAACGGGGGTCGAAGTCCCCCAAGTTGCATGTTATTGTTGGATATCAGTCACAAGTCATGACATATCCATTAGTTACTTGTTCACAATTCTATGGTAGAATGGAGGTGTTGATATCTCAAAAAGTAGCTCGGGACCCCTATATTTTCTTAGTATCATTAGAAAGTGAATTTGTTCTGGAACCTCTAGCGAAAATTTGGTGAAGATTCAGTTACGTTTACTCTATGTGCGTGACCCACCTTAAATTGGGTGAATGTTTAGATAGAATTTACATAGTTTAACATGATGCAATATAGGAAAAATGTATATACATCTTTTTAGATTTTTTCCATGTGGACTTCTTGATCAGCACCTAGGTTGGCTTCGTGGCCACATAGGTTCGATTCCTGCCTTGACATCCAAAGGTAATATACCAATCAAAGTATTTTCTGTCATTAATACAATATTTAGGTCCATATCAATTATCCAAATTGGTAGGATCAAATCTACCAACTCTGATTCTGATAGGCCAGATGGAGATCGAGTGTGTCTGGCGATGGCCCAATCTTCATTGCCCCAGCTAAAAATGACCATTATTGCTACTATCATTCTCAAAATGAAATAAATCTTTCTTTGACGAGTATTTTAGAGAGGTAAAGATGGGCGTGTAAGCACTAAAACCATTAAAGGCCGCTGATGCAGGAGTGCGTCATGCCCATTGGTTGTCATGATGTACCAATGAAGTGCTGGCGAGACTGCTTGCCAGCACTTCACGGGAGTATCATGCCGCCCCTACGGGGTTGATACATGAAATCTCGGAGGGTCGGCATGATGATGTATATACTTCATTGCGGCATTATGACGACCAATGGGCATGATGCACTAATGCATCAGCGGCACTGAAAGGGTTAATGATTAATTCTGGTTAACTGGCTATCATCAGCTGATCAAATTAGCAGTAATAGTGGGAAATTATGATAAAAAATAATGGGTTTATCTAAGTCTGATAATGACGCGGTAGAATAGATATAATTATCCTACAGACTATGACTATTATAATTATTGTAGCCATTATACTTCAATCATCCAGGTAATATTAACCCTTTCATTCCATTTACTTTTTCTAAGGTTTGAAAGTGTGTATTGCCAAGTCACAAATTGAAATGATAAAATCTGACAGTAAAGCTGATGTCCTTGTATCCTCGTCTATTATCAGTTGCTTACACATCAGTAATGTATTTAATGGAACATGGTAAATAGGTGATGGTTGATATACAGTACGTATAGAGTTAACAAAAGAAAGAAAGAATATATATATATATATATAGATATATATATATATATATATGTAGAGGTACATAACATGTAACCATAGTGTTGGGTACCGTCTGACGTGGCGGGTGAGTCGAGTCGTCGGACGTTCCTCAGGTTCCGGATAGGTGGCAGCACCGATCCGGGTCTGTGGGGACATCTGACGACGAACACCTGGGTACTTATATAAAGCCCAGGGCTCAGCCGCTACGTCAGAGGCCCTTCTGGCCACCAAGCATATAGAACACCATTGATGATTATTAGCTGCCCTCTTCATACTACCGGGTAGCCGTGAGTGTGCATTCGTAATAAAATCTATCCGTTGGCATACACTTGAAACACCGTCTTACTCTTTCTTTCCGAATCGTAAGACTCGAACCCCCCAGGTCCGTAAGGCCACAACCCCTTACACTGGTGCCTTGACCAGTTAATTCTGGTGTATAGCCCGGACGTTATAATGTCCGAACGGCTAGTACATGGGTTAGATAGCCTCGCGGAAGCTAACCCAGCAGGGCAATTAGTTGCCCAGGAGAATGGCAATGGATCATTAGTGCTCCAAACCCATTCGAACTCCCGAGATGCAGAATCTGCATCTTGGAGAGATCCCGGACCTCACTATAATGATAGTGAGGAGAATCTACCAGAAAAAGCACCCAAAATCCAAGAAATCGTGTAATAAATAACAATAACATGCAACGGGGTCGAAGTCCCCCAAGTTGCATGTTATTGTTGGATATCAGTCACAAGTCATGACATATCCATTAGTTACTTGTTCACAATTCTATGGTAGAATGGAGGTGTTGAGATCTCAAAAAGTAGCTCGGGACCCCTATATTTTCTTAGTATCATTAGAAAGTGAATTTGTTCTGGAACCTCTAGCGAAAATTTGGTGAAGATTCAGTTACTTTTACTCTATGTGCGTGACCCACCTTAAATTGGGTGAATGTTTAGATAGAATTTACATAGTTTAACATGATGCAATATAGGAAAAATGTATATACATCTTTTTAGATTTTTTCCATGTGGACTTCTTGATCAGCACCTAGGTTGGCTTCGTGGCCACATAGGTTCGATTCCTGCCTTGACATCCAAAGGTAATATACCAATCAAAGTATTTTCTGTCATTAATACAATATTTAGGTCCATATCAATTATCCAAATTGGTAGGATCAAATCTACCAACTCTGATTCTGATAGGCCAGATGGAGATCGAGTGTGTCTGGCGATGGCCCAATCTTCATTGCCCCAGCTAAAAACGACCATTATTGCTACTATCATTCTCAAAATGAAATAAATCTTTCTTTGACGAGTATTTTAGAGAGGTAAAGATGGGCGAGTAAGCACTAAAACCTTTAAAGGCCGCTGATGCAGGAATGCATCATGCCCATTGGTTGTCATGATGCACCAATGAAGTGCTGGCAAGACTGCTTGCCAGCACTTCACGGGAGCATCATGCCGCCCCTACGGGGTTTATACATGAAATCTCGGAGGGTCGGCATGATGATGTATATACTTCATTGCGGCATTATGACGACCAATGGGCATGATGCACTAATGCATCAGCGGCACTGAAAGGGTTAATGATTAATTCTGGTTAACTGGCTATCATCAGCTGATCAAATTAGCAGTAATAGTGGGAAATTATGATAAAAAATAATGGGTTTATCTAAGTCTGATAATGACGCGGTAGAATAGATATAATTATCCTACAGACTATGACTATTATAATTATTGTAGCCATTATACTTCAATCATCCAGGTAATATTAACCCTTTCATTCCATTTACTTTTTCTAAGGTTTGAAAGTGTGTATTGCCAAGTCACAAATTGAAGTGATAAAATCTGACAGTAAAGCTGATGTCCTTGTATCCTCGTCTATTATCAGTTGCTTACACATCAGTAATGTATTTAATGGAACATGGTAAATAGGTGATGGTTGATATACAGTACGTATAGAGTTAACAAAAGAAAGAAAGAATATATATATATGTAGAGGTACATAACATGTAACCATAGTGTTGGGTACCGTCTGACGTGGCGGGTGAGTTGAGTCGTCGGACGTTCCTCAGGTTCCGGATAGGTGGCAGCACCGATCCGGGTCTGTGGGGACATCTGACGACGAACACCTGGGTACTTATATAAAGCCCAGGGCTCAGCCGCTACGTCAGAGGCCCTTCTGGCCTCCAAGCATATAGAACACCATTGATGATTATTAGCTGCCCTCTTCATACTACCGGGTAGCCGTGAGTGTGCATTCGTAATAAAATCTATCCGTTGGCATACACTTGAAACAGCGTCTTACTCTTTCTTTCCGAATCATAAGACTCGAACCCCCCAGGTCCGTAAGGCCACAACCCCTTACACTGGTGCCGTGACCAGTTAATTCTGGTGTATAGCCTGGACGTTATAACGTCCGAACGGCTAGTACATGGGTTAGATAGCCTCGCGGAAGCTAACCCAGCAGGGCAATTAGTTGCCCAGGAGAATGGCAATGGATCATTAGTGCTCCAAACCCATTCGAACTCCCGAGATGCAGAATCTGCATCTTGGAGAGATCCCGGACCTCACTATAATGATAGTGAGGAGAATCTACCAGACTCTGTACGACGTGAACAATCCATACAGAGGCAGAGTAACTTGATAAACCAACAATCACTTGTTGACGAATTGAGTAATTCGATGTTCAAAGTTGGTGGTAGTACTAACCCAGAACATCCGGCACCAATGCCAAAAAGGGTAACATTTGGAGAACTACCTTATAGATTACCCAGACCTGGGCTACCCATATTAGATTACAGCGCTATAGATGGCGACTTAACCTATGCGGTACCGGAAGGTGAGGAATTTAAACGACCGGATATCCTGTTGTTAAATGAAACCTATGTAACTTTGAACGAGAACCTAAACACCTTGGTCAAAGCTAAAGATGAAGTATTCAATGAAAAACTTCAGCTGGAAGAGGACCTGACTGGCATGCGAAGCGAATTCGAAGCCAGAAGGAGTGAGTACATGAAGGAACTAGAAAGTGGAGAAATAAAACTTCAAGAAATGAGAAAGTCATTCAATAAAGAATATGACAATAGACACATTCGTATCCAGACATACATAGATACGAACGATCAACTAAGTCTTGATAAGGCAAATTACGAATCCGAAATATGCCATTATCAAAGCGAGTTAGAGAAATTGAAACTTCAGTGTAGTAAACAAGCTGATGACAATGAAACCATCCAGGTAGGCATTATAGCTTACAATAAACAACTGGAGGAGAATAGACAGAAACTCACGAATGAGCTTCAGGAATTGCAGACTACTGCAATAACCCTAGACAAATATGTGGAAGCCGCCCAATTGACTATAGGTACTATAGATCCAACTGTGGTGTCTACAATGTTGGCAAAAACATCTAAAGATGCAACTCCAACTAGATACAACCCATTCGTTGACGATGGGGCTGATAAGAATGTAGTATCTGGAATCTATAAGAAACCGGATGATACTGCAGGTAGTGGAAATGCACCTACACCAGCAGCTCCTATGCTGGATACAATAGGTCCGGCACCGCCTATACCAGATTTGAGTCATAAAATTAAAGCGACTCACGTTAGTGCTATTGGTGCTAATAATAATACACCCGTAGCACAACCGAGAGTACCGGGACCACCGAGACATATGCTAACGCCACCTTTATATTTCTCTCAACCCGGTCATAGTACACCAGCAGGCCCAAGATTGCTGAACCCATCTTCGGGTCAAGGTAATGGTCCTAATGATGGACGTTTTCCCAGACCAAACCCTCCACAAACCAATGTTAACGGTGGTATGTACCAACCAAGAACAACTTCCTATGGATATAGATATAATTATAATCCGGCAGGAAGTAGTAATTACCAAAATGGTAATACCTATAATCAGGGATGGAATCAAAATCATTCTTACCCTAGGTATGCATCTTCCGGAACAGCTGGAAATGCCGGTTATAGTGGCGGATGCCCTAGCTGTTCGTCCAGGCACTACCCTAATAACGGTCCACCAGGAGGAAATCCTCCAGGCGGCCCAGGAGGATCCGGATCCGGAGGATCAGGATCGGGAGGAGATGGCAGGAAGCCAAATAGAAGAACTTCCATGCCTGCAGGGATGCAAACCATCTTTGATAGAAGCCAATGTATCCAAAACCTTGGCATTGACTGCTACCGAAAGGGAGCAGATGGCATGGAAGTCATGAACTGGAGCATGCGAGAAGCAGATAGACTACGCGGATGTAATAATCCGGCACGTAGACAGGCACGGATACCCCCTCCATATGATTCCAATGATCCATGGAAGGATAGGTATCAAGCTTTTGTCGACGAAGTCAACTGTAGTGGTTGGACAAAAGAAGAAGCTCTGCCTTATTTAATCTGTTGGTTGAATAAAGGTGGAAAAGTAGCCCTCAACCAATGGAGAGCAGCATACGAAATATACGGCACCTATGATCAACTGGTCGAATGTGCCGCATAACTATTCGGATCAATCGTTAGAGAGGATCCATGGGTAAGCTTTAAGAAAAGGACACAGAAACCTAAAGAATCTCACAAGGTCTTTGGTTTGGAGCTACAGGACTTGCTATCAAAAGCGCGTCCGAATTGGGCTCATGATGATGACTGCTATCTACAGGAATTGTTTATACAATTCTACAATGGATTGCGGGATCCGGATCACAAACAAGTAGTTTGGGATTCTTGGAAGGATGACACTTCCTTCAGTGACCTATTCATATCAATTGACGGACATGATATGAAGAAGAGATTGGTAGGTCTAGGACCTAACCCGGTAAGAGCAGCTCTATTGCAATATGGAGATTCACCTGCTCCGGTTTATGAAACTTCCCAATTAGCCCCGATTGATACTCAGGAGGCTGATCAGGAAGACGAATATGTCTCCGATGAAAACGGAGAATATATTGGATCAGTCCAGGTAGCTGGAAAGTATTACCGACAGAAGCGGTATAGGAAGGTACATTCAAGAGGGAGGGGAGGGCCCGTTGCTAGTAAAATAGCTTCCGGACCGACCCAATCTGGCAATGCAACCTCTACGGCCAAGCCAACTGTGGCAGCTGCTGTTGCTCCGACTAATATGATGGAAACATTAATAGCCGGATTAACAGAAGCTCTGAAGAGACCGAGAAATGATAAATCTCAAAGGAGATGTTTCAGATGCCAGAAGCTGGGGCATTATGCTCCGGAATGTATGGCTGAGAAACCTGTCCTCGTAGGCAGGAAGGTGTCTCTGGAATAAGTACAGAGGAAAACTAAGGAGGGGTCCCCCGATGGGCAAAGAAGGGGATCCCAGTGACAAATCTTGCCATGATATCACCATCCGTGATGATAGTTCGCATGTGGTAGCAAACTCGCCTAGCACCGAGGTGGTTGTAGACACCCGGAAGGTTAGGGAAGCTGATATAACAGGTGCCACGGGAGCACAGGGGAAACCCGATATCAGTAACGAGGTAGGCGGCTATGAATTAGCCAGGGTTGGTAGTGCCCACCTGCCCCTGGGTCATCCTTGTCTGGAATACCTGAAAGAATGTGGATCGACTCCAGGTGTGAACAATGATGTTCCGATCATCACGGATATGCCCTCTGTTCTAAACGGAAGGCGGTGCTATGTTTGCCTCACTGTTAACGGAAGACCTGCCGAATTTCTCATGGATACGGGAGCTAGCCACTCCTGTATCTCCAAGAGGTTCTATGATCTTATTCCGGATGAACATGATACTCTCAAATCGGGAGGAAGTGCTCAGACGGCCGATGGCAGTACCTTGCAGACGTATGGTAGAACTTGTGTAAAGCTGCAATTGGATGGAGTACATGACTATGTCATGAGCGCCACCGTTGCGGATATAGCAGATGAGGGGATACTCGGGTTGGATTTCGCATCCCTGTATGGAGTTGTGTTAGAACCCCAATCAGGAGTGTTGAGTGTGAAATACCCATATCCTGTAAAGGTTAGGTGTGTACTGAGACAAGTGAGCAGTATGGCTAGTGTGGCACACACTGTGCGAATCCCTCCGGGAGTAGCCTGTGACGTGCTGGTAAGAAGTGATCCTGCAATGTGCAATAAGCCTGCAGTGATAGAACCGGATGTAGCTACTCTGTCAAGTATCGGATTAATATCTGTAGACACTATAGTAGCAAATGCATCCTGGTCGGTAGTACCTGTCTCCAATACTGGAAACACTACTATCTACCTGAAAAAGGAACAAGTTTTTGGTACCGTGACCCTTTCGGAAACTGTAATGGATAGTAAGTTAAACTTACAGAAGGTAACAGGAAATGATGAAATTTCGGAAGACTTACTCAAGTTGTATGAAGAAACTTCATTAGAAGATCCGGAACACCGGAAAGAGTTCTATGATATGCTCTGTCAGTATAAGACTGCCTTTGCCAAACCTGGTGAAAAACTAGGTACGACAAATAAGGTAGTACATAAAAAAGATACTGGAGATGCGGAACCCTTTAAGATACCGTATAGACGGTTACCTTTAGCGAAAAAGAGAGTAGCTGAAGAGGAAATAAACAAGATGTTGGAACAGGATGTAATAGTCCCTTCCAATAGTCCATGGAGTAGTCCTGTGTGTATGGTAACAAAAAAAGACGGTACTATCCGCTTTTGCATAGACTACAGGAACCTGAATGGAGTAACGAAAAAGAATTCGTATCCATTACCGAGAATAGACGAAACCATTGACTCCTTAGGAGTAAACAGTTGGTTTTGTACCCTAGACTTGCAATCAGGTTAGTGGCAAGTGGGGATGAATCCTTCAGATATGGAGAAGACTGCATTTTCGAGTCATATTGGATTATTCCAATATAACGTAATGCCGTTTGGTTTGTGCAATGCACCAGCAACATTTGAAGCAATGATGGAAACAATCCTAAGTGATTTATTGTGGAAAAGATGTCTTGTATACCTTGACGATGTCATAGTCTTCGGAAAAACATTCGAAGAGTGTTCTAATAACCTAAAAATGGTATTAAAACCCATTATTTCTAATGGTCTCAAATTGAAACCTAAGAAATGCCACATGTTTAGAAAGTCCATAAATTATTTGGGCCGCATCATTAGTGATGAAGGAATAAAAGCTGATCCGGAGAAAATCGAATCAGTTACGAATTGGAATAGACCTAAAACACCCAAAGAAGTGAGGTCCTTTTTAGGATTCTGTTCCTATTATAGGGAATTTATTCCGAATTATTCTAGAGTCAGTTACCCATTACAAGCAATAGCTAACTGGACTCCAGGAAGTACCAAGGAAAAATTTCCTTGGACGCATGAACAGGAATCTGCTTTTCAAAAGCTAAAAGACCTGTTCACGAGTACTCCGGTATTACAATATCCGAATGAAGCGGATCATTTCATACTGGATACTGATGCTAGTAATGATAGCATTGGTGCAGCTCTCTCGCAAGTCCAAAATGGGAGAGAGGTACCTATTGCCTTTGCCAGCAATACACTAAGCAAAACTCAGCGCAATTACTGCACAACCAAAAGAGAGTTGTTAGCAGTAGTCGTATATACCAAGAAGTTTAAACATTTTCTATGGGAAACGAACTTTACTTTACATACGGATCACTCCTCTTTAAGATGGCTACTGAACTTCCGAGATGCTGAAGGAATGTTAGGCCGATGGCTAGCCCATCTATCCGAATATGGGCTTGAACATCACCAAATTCAGCATAGACCCGGAGTTAAGCATTTAAATGCTGATGCTTTATCTCGAATACCAATTCGGAAATGCGATAATCCGGATTGTACTGATTGTGGAGCTCATAGGGCAGTGTTAGCAGGGATTCGAAGACCATTCGAACCCCTAGTTGCCAGTATACTGGATTGGTCTATGGATCACATACGACGTTTCCAGGAAGCTGACTCGATAACTGCGCAGCTACTGCAATTAGTACCAAAGGGTATACGTCCAGTTAGACCCGAGGTCTCTCTGGAAAACCGAGAGATGAGAAGGTTTCTTGCTCAATGGACCGAGCTTGAAGTCCGGAAAGGCGTGTTATACCGTTGGAAGCCATGTAATAATAGTGAGAAAATCATGCAGGTGGTGATACCACATGCTATGAGACATGACATGTACTTCTGTCATGGACATCGGACCAGTGGTCATTTCGGAAGGAAACGCTCGTTAGCACGACTTTCCAAGAAATACTATTGGCCTGGCATGACACGGGACTTGCAAAGATGGGTAACCACCTGTCCGGATTGTTGTAAAAACAAACCCGGACCCGGGATGGGCAAACTTCACTTATCCCAAGAACTTTTCGGAGTTAGATTCGCAAGAATCGGGGAAGATATCATTAGTGGATTGAATACAACCGCTAATGATAATACCTGTATGATGGTAGTGTGTGATTATTACACGAAATACACCAAAGTATTTCCACTACCGGACCACAAAGCAGTTACTTGTGCCGAAGCCTTTGTAAAAGGTTGGGCACTAAGTTTCGGTGTACCATTAATGTTACACAGTGACCAAGGCAGAGAATTCGAATCAAATCTCTGGCAGGGTATGTGCGAATACTTAGCTATTTGCAAGACTAGAACCAACCCGTATAGGCCACAAAGCGACGGATTGGTAGAAAGGTTCAATAGAACCCTTATCCAAGTCCTAAAGTCACTCGTCAATGAACACATGGACGACTGGGATGAGCAATGCCATTTTGTGACACATGCTTATAACAGTACGGTACATTCAAGTACAAATTGTACTCCGAACCTTTTAGTATTTGGAGAGGATCTGATAATGCCTGCCGACTTAGTATTTGGAGTCGTAGGGATGGACCCGGAACTACCTTGCCATGTAGTTTTTGTGGAATGCTTAAGAGACAGATTCAAAAAGGCATATGAGTCTGTCCGAATTGATTTGGAGAAAAGTGCCAAATGGCAGAAAGCTGGATACCATACCGATCTAAAGCATCGGAAATTCCAATCCGGAGACAGAGTTCTGAGACTACATGAACCACTTAGACACATAAAATTAGCGTCTAATTGGGATGGTCCCTTTACTGTAACACAAGTTATCAGTGATTGTACCGTAATTATAAAATCTGACCTTGGTCCACTTTATAAGTCAAATGTGGCTAGATTAAGGAAATGGTCTGGGAGGGAGACCTCCACAGAAATGTATGGTGAAGGTTCCGGAAAGATCCTGAACCAGAATCGTATAATAGACCAGGTAAAGAACACTACAGTGAAGCGAGGCCATGGTAGGCCTAAGAAGTGTTCCGAATCAGTGTCACCCACGCCAATACCGATTAAGCATGGGGGAGTTAAAAAAGTCTCGGCAGGTGAAGAAGAAGAGGAAAGGTGTTTCGAAGGCCAACAAATACCTAGAAAAGGCTCTTCAGACTGTCAGGTCCGATAAAGAACTATCCGAGAAGGGGAGATACGTTTGTCGCAGCCCTCGAATTGCCCAGAGGACTGCAGTGACCTAACCTGTATACACAATGGGTGTAATGTTTACATTTAGAGGAACGGATGACAACTGACCCGAAAGGCTTATTTGTCGCCGCCGCATGATGTACCAATGGGTAGTGGACGGATAACCCGGTGGATTTGCTTAAGCTTTCCATAATCTCCACTTAAATCCCCAGACGAGTCATCGGCGTGAGCGATAATTACCTAAAAACAATCAGTTTGTTGATGTTCCGCTTGTAGCATGTGCGTTTCCACATGACATCACCGCGTCCAGTCTCGGCTGACCTCTCGTGACCCCGCGAACTCGCGGGGAAATGACGTCACGAAAGGCGGACGCGTCAGCTCCCTCCTTTAATTTCTACCGTCCAAGAAACCCTCCGGTGAGCCCTCAGAGTCTGTCTCCTTGTAGACAGACTCCGTCTGTGTCGGCCCCGGCGCCGTGAAGGCCGGGAAAAAGGAGTGTTCGACTCCCGAGTCGATTCCCCAATCATGGCTGAGGAATCCGTAGCTGCAGCCAAGCTATCCGGTGACCCGGATAAGCTGACTCCGCCCACAGAAGCTTTCCCGGAAGCTTTGTCACCTGTTACACAGGAAGAGAGCGAGATGATGGACGTGGAGGAACCCACGGACCGCTCGTTCGAGGAGAAGCTGGCCTCATTCTCGCTGAATGAGCCAGAGAAAATGTTGTCGCCACTCCCACCCGAGGGATCCGGAGAGGCTACGAGTGCTGAACCCGCAGCAACTGGGTCCGAGACTGCGCAAGTCGACGGACCGAAGGATCAGTGGAAGCCAGCAGTGGCTGACCCGTTCCCTGCAGAGTATGATGGTCGGTACCTGTACGTCCACCCGGAACTACAGGCACAAGTGACCTACGCTGACGGTACACCAGTTAGGTTGGACCCGAAGGTGAGAATAGCTGTCGAGGGCGTCATGACGCCTCCTGAATGGCTCCGAGACTGGCCGTGGTTCCAACGGGGACTCATGGTGGACGCTGCTTTCCGCGAAGCAGTCTATGAAGCCAACAGAGCTTTCCTGCTCGGAGCGTATCCGAAGCCGGACAAGTCCCTGTGGAACGTCAAACAGACGAACATTGATTGGGTAGGCTTCGTCTCGGAACCCGAGCGGCAGACTTACCCACGTCCTTGCGCCACCCGGCCCCAGTACCGGACCGTGAAGGAGTTCCGTGAAGCCGCTGCCAACTTTGAACAGTGGGACGACGGTTATTACATAACCGAGGAGGAGTTAGTGAATGTACAGAACAACTCACTAACCGGCATGAACAGAGGTGCAGCCCTTCGGACGGTTCTCGTCCGTCGTACGACTGCTGAACAGGAGGCTTTGGAAGAGGCTAAGAGGGAAGCGGAAGTACCCGCGCCTCCTATCCCCGACCTGAAGCTTGCCACCCGAAGCACAGCCGGATCTGCATCAGCCACCGGCAGTACTACCACCTCGGTAGAAGCCTCGACCTCCAGCACGTCCGGAACCCAGGAACCGGATGAGAACTGGAAGGTCAGCAAGAACAGGAGGTCCGCTGCTCGGAAGCTCAAGAATCTTCCGGATTCTGCTAGAGCCGAACCGAAAGCTAGCACCTCAGCCACTGGTAGTACTGCCATCAACTCAAACTGAGGCTGAACGGTGGGCTAACGCCAAATCCGGATTTAAAACCCGGATTCCGACGTGTTTCTCCGACTGTGCCTACGGAGTAAAGAATCCGAGCAAGGCCTATCGCAAGATGTGGCTTATGCTAAATCACACCGAAGGGTACTATACCCAGAGGCGCAAGCTGCATTGGGCTCTTGAGAAGTGGTATGGTGACGACCAGAAGTCCTGTCCCTTCTCTATCTGCCAGGATGCGAGTGATGTCTCGGTCCGGACCTGGAGTACTCCAGCCCGGTTCCAAAGGCATCTGGTAGAGGCCCACTTCCACCATCACCCGGTTTACATTTGTGATCCGAGTTATGGTAAGAAGGGCAAGAAATGTACTACGAAGGTTCAGTATAGCCGACGTAGCGATCTGGCGAGACACCAGAAGAAATGCCACGCAGAAGGATTAGATGGAGCTCGTAAGCGTATTATGGAGCTCCATCAGGAACTCATGAAGGAGTTCGACAGTCTGAGCGAGGATGCTTGGTCTAAGATCCGACCAGGGGACCAAGTCCTCTGCGAGGTTCCGAAGACCAAGGATTCGAAACTCCGCGCCAAGATATTCCTGACTCCTGGAAAAGGAAAACTGGACATGCACGAGTCTCTCTGGCAGAAATGCGAGGAATCCGGTAAGGAGGGAAAGAGAGCTCGTGAAAGGAGCAGAAGGGACCAGAACCGTGGTGGTAACGGTAACGGTAATGGTCAGACCACCACTACAAAAGCCAGAGCAGAAGACTGCTCCAGGTCTCCTTTGGCTCGTCACCCCCACGAGCAGGTTCAAGGTACTCCCGTCTTCAAGAGACCTGACCCTGCTGGATACGCAGGTGCTGTATCGAAACCTGGGAAAGTTAGCTCCCGCAACTTTCCGTCCTTGACCCAGGGACCTGGACCTGAGAGCCAGACCTTGGTCGTTGGAAAGGGTGGTAGGCTTGTCCCCAAGAAGACCTCAGCACCTGCTGCCACCGGATCCGCATCCGCTGCAGCTGCCCTCCCAGTTAACTTTACCCCGGAGCAGATAAATCTTTATATGCAGATGGGGTTGAAGCAGAACCAGCCTCCAACCTACTGTGTACCAACAGCAGGCGTGTCCGGAAGTCCCACACCCGGAAGTGGTCCTCATGCTGTATCGACTCCCCCCAAGGCTGTCGCTACACCTGAGAAACCAAAGAACGCCATTACCATCAAAACTGGTAATGCGGAAGTTTGGTTTGAGAAGTCTCGCCAGGGGGAAGCGGATGTCCAGAAGGCCATCTACACCCACTGGGAGAAATGTGTCCGCGAGAAAGCGACAGAGTTCCATCAGGGTCTTCTTAATGATACCCTGTTGTGCATGAAGGAGGTAGCGGATGCTGAAAAGCAACGCCTCGAGACCCTCATTCGGGACGATGTAAAGTCCCAGGAGGATGCAGCCGCAGCTGCCAAGGAGCAGGCAGCTATGGACATAAACGTCTTGGAGAAGCATGTTAAAGAGGAAATCACCCGGAATACCAACTTAAACACTAAGTTTATGAGGGTATTCAGAGTCGATATCGACGAGTGGGATGGCACTCCCAAATCGGCTCTAGATCTTCTTAAGAAGAAGCATGCGAAGAAATCCACCTAAGCATGCTACGGGTTATTTTTCTAAATTTTTTTTTCTTCTCCACTAATAACCAGATTTAGCCTTTGCGGAACCCTACAGGTCTGCGAATGTCTTTTATTAGAATATGAACACCTGTTCTTTGTGTTCCGGGTTCCTTTTATGACCAGCTTATTGTATGATTCAGGCCGTATAATTTTTATTATACCCTGAATAGTCTATTCGGATTCGGAACTACACTTACAAAAAAATCCGATAGTAGACTTGCTGCTGTCAGATGTATCCGGATGCTGGTTCCAGACTTCTGCTGCTATCTATGCTAACCACTATATTAGGATGGACTTTACGATTCTTTGTTACCTCTACAATTACCTATACTCCCAAATGGACTAAAACTACATATTACTACTACTTCCAGACTAGCCTATATTGGACTTTCACTTATGTCAACTACAATTAAACTGGATTACGCTTCTACACTGTTGACAAAACCGGATTGATACTCTACTTCTACTCTACACCATTCGGATATACCTATGAACTATAGCACTTCTAGAGGATTGTGGGTAGCTGCCCCTAATTCATCTACCGTGTTCACTTTATTAACCTGGAATCATAGACTTTAGCACGTCCATCCCGTGGTTAGCTGACCACACTTACCCTCTAGTATCCGGAAGACTACAGCACCAGACTCCAGCAGCATTTACCATTTTGTATTGTATATAATGTCACATATCTATTTTTCTATAATACTATTTGTATGTGCATATTCACACTGTGGTGATAACTTACTGTATATTTTTGATACGGGTACATACATATCTATTAGTACGGATCTCAAATTACTGTTCACATTTATAATATAAGATCCGATAACCCACACCAGATTGTTCATATTATTGTCCTGTGAGGCATATTATATTATAAATGCATTGATCTGGTGTTATAAATATTATTTAGTACACGGTGATATCATATATAGTATCATATTCACTACTACACCGTGACTGTTTTTTTCTTTCAAGTGTATAATTTATAACAGTTCTATTCGTAATACTCACGGAATCCTTAACGGATTCTTATGGTTATAAGATACAATATGTCATTAGATAGTGTAGTTACTTTTAAAGTCTTTTTCAAGACTATATAAACAAATGTGGTATTAATAACTACAAACGCATATGGATGTTATTATGTGATTTATTTAATATTAACAGTTCCGCTACACATAACTGTCACTATCACATATATACGAATTCTGATATTTGTCCTATTACTTATACCGTAAAAATAAAATGTTATTATATGGTATAAAAGGTTAATTAACAGTTTCGTTACATACAACTGTTATTCATTCAAGTAATTTTTATCATATTCCAACATCCGATTTGTTATTATGTAACTACATACACTATCAAATATATGTAATTGACATCCGAATCATATTTAACTTGGTGTTAACGTTATATCTATGGTTGTACCTCTATTACTAAGGGTTTAGACATATAGAAATGTTATCCCTGTAATAATACTATAACTATAACACCCTCCTAAATGTCTGGGGGAGTGGTGTAGAGGTACATAACATGTAACCATAGTGTTGGGTACCGTCTGACGTGGCGGGTGAGTCGAGTCGTTGGACGTTCCTCAGGTTCCGGATAGGTGGCAGCACCGATCCGGGTCTGTGGGGACATCTGACGACGAACACCTGGGTCCTTATATAAAGCCCAGGGCTCAGCCGCTACGTCAGAGGCCCTTCTGGCCTCCAAGCATATAGAACACCATTGATGATTATTAGCTGCCCTCTTCATACTACCAGGTAGCCGTGAGTGTGCATTCGTAATAAAATCTATCCGTTGGCATACACTTGAAACACCGTCTTACTCTTTCTTTCCAAATCGTAAGACTCGAACCCCCCAGGTCCGTAAGGCCACAACCCCTTACATATATATATACAAGAGATAAAACTGACATTTACACAACGAGTTGATCCATGATGAGATGCATTGACCCTCTACTGATTTTTTCTACAAGACTCTCTGGATTGAAAGAGGACAGCTATACCAATATTTTGATTAAAAAAAAAATATAATGGGGGGTCAAGTTAAAAATAAAAAAGTTGTAAATCTTTCAAAAATATTAATTTTGCCTTAACTGTAAGGCCCTATGGTAATTCAAATGGCATATAAGTATCTTTAATATATCTATAGTTATCAGAAATGAACTGAAAAAAATATGTACAGGTAAAGTGGTTTGGTAAGGGCGAGAAATATGATTTGAATAGTATAACTGATGGGTTTTGATTTCTGCCACCAGGTGGCTTCTGTTTACTGGGTAGCATTTGAATTTAACCCTTTGAATGCCAACAGGTCATTACTGCAGAATACCCACTCTTCGTCATAATGCATGAATACAGCCCTCGTGCATTACTAACTTGTCAGTGCTACATTCGTGCATCATACCAGCCCTAAATTGTTGACATACTCCCAGGGGGTCAGCATGATGCACCAAGAAAGCGCTGGAGAGCAGACTTACCGGTACTTCTTTATTACATCATGCCGAGCAATGGGCATGATGCACACTAATGCATTAATATTAACTGGTTCATGTTTCGTTTAAGGTGTGATACATCAATGCACGCAAATCATCGCCATGTCCATGAGTCTACTCAGGACAGTGGCCCTTAACGCCAGTGATATACGCACGACGAGGTTGTGCGTATTGATGGTTGTTATACCAACGACTATAAATACATACTATACACACGACCAGGGTGATTCAAGGACCCTTGTTCCCTTATACACTACTATCATAACATGGCTTGGTGGCCTAATTGATAAGGCACTTGACTTTGGATCTGAATATGCAGATTCGAATCCCAGTCTAGACAATCACAGATTTTTCTTTTTCAACAGCTTGTTCACAGACGTAGAAGTAGGGTGTTGTTGGCAGGACATAGACATGAGGGTGGTACACTGGACATACACATCTGGGAAACAGGACATTTTTCTAAGACACAGGACTACATTTTTCCAATATTGTCCTGTTTCTCAGATGGTCGTGTGTATAGTGGGTAGCTATCCCCACGACCTGGTCGTGTGTATAAAACTTCAAATACACACGACGTGGTCGTGCGTATATCATTGGCCCCCGCTTAACGCTTTAAGGGCCGCTGATGCAACAATCCCAGCAAATTGTCGTTACTCCTTGTCAACCTGTGTGAAGTGGCTCACACATGTCGCTAGATGGAACAAGACGTCGCTATAGCACAAGATCACCAGGAATAGCAATGGTGGTGATCACATGGCCTCACCTCAGATGGCGAGGATGGTGATCACTCAGACTCACCAGGGATGGCGACGCGGGTGATCACTCACCTCACTAGATGAAACACGCACCTCGTCATAGCACATGTTCACCAGGGATGGCGAGGATCGTGATCACTCATCCTCACTAGGGATGGCGACATGAGTGATCACTCATCCTCACCAGGGATGGCGACATGAGTGATCACTCACTTCGCTAGATGAGACGCACACCACGTCATAATACACATTCACCACGGATGGCAAGGATTGTGATCAGTCACCTCGCTAGATAAAACGCGTACCTCGTGATAGCACAGGTTCACCACAGAGGGTGAGGATCTTGATCACCCACACTCACCAGGGATGGCGACACGAGTGATCACTCACCTCGCTAGATGAAACGCGCACCACGTCATAGCGCAGGTTCACCATGGATGGCGAGAGTGGTGATCACTCAGACTCACCAGTGATGGCGACGCTGGTGATCACTCACCTCACTAGATGAAACACGCACCTCGTTAGATGAAAAGCTCATGATCATCGACATTGGTAATCATGCAGCCTCACATCTGCCAGATCAAAGTATGTTTTGCCAGAGAAGGTATTGCCATATGTATCTTCCCTCTAACCACAGACAAGGTGTTCATGTTGATATTTCCCTATGTATTTTTCCTGTAACCAGAGAAAAGGTGTTTATGGATAGTTGCTTTCATTTTAGAGATACCTCTATCTAAATTCAATTGATATTCTCTCTATATAATCTTGTTTGATTCAACTTTGAAGTATTACATGGAAATCAGTGTGAAACAAAGCCCATTTGATACGTATGGGACTTATACTTCATGCCCACACTTCCTAGATAGGCTACATGTTGAACAGTGGTGCTGTCTCAACAACTTTGGCAATGGTGGTGATAAGTTGCCACTGTGAGTGAGAGTGAGTGACAGATGATGCAATCCTCAGAGAGCATTGACCTGGAGTGACACAAATTCACGTATTGAGTGAGACCAATGTTGGCAATGGTGGTGATAAGTCACCATTTTGAGAGAAGATTAACTAGGAGTGATACACACTCACGCAGTGAGTGAGAGCCATGTGGCAATGCAGGTGAAAAGTTGCCATTCTGACTGAGAGTTGACAGGCAGTGGCACATACTCACGCAGTGAGTTAGATCCATGTTGGCGATGGTGGTGATAAGTCACCATGCTTTGTGAGGGATGACAAGGGGTGGCACATACTCACGCAGTGAGTGAGATCATGTTGGCGACTGTTGTGATAAATCGCCATGCCATGTGAGACTGACACACAGTGGCGAAAGATGACGCAGTGAGTTATCGCTCAGAAAGGAGTCACCATTGATGACCAATCATGGCGACAGATAACGACAATTTGCTGGGATGCATCATGTCCATTTGATGCATTGTCATGATCCATGATTGTAGCCTTAGTGACTAAATTCATGCATCATGCCGACCCTACAGAGTTAACATGTCCATGGAGGGTCTGCATGATGCACCGATGAAGTGCTGTGTCTCATTGGTGCATCATGACGACCATGATACACTCCTGTATTAGCAGCCGTTAAAGGCTTGAGCGTTGGTTCCACTGCCATCGGTAGGGCGAATTTTTGCTAATCAGACGATTTATTCTTCTATATATTTGCTATATAAAAAGACATCATATTAGCAAAAAAAAAGCTTTCAACCGACAGCAGTGGAACCAGCGCTTGAGAAACTAATCGAGCCTGATCATTTTACAAGGCTAAAGTCTGGGGTGTGGCTGATTTGAAGGATGTTCAATGTACAGGCGTATGCTGGATTCTAAAGCCAACATGGCTGGTAGCTTCATTACAATCTCAAAGAGCCACTTTTATGTAGAGTTTTAAGGGTTCATTTTATTTATTATTATTGGGTATTGACCGAAAAACGTGTGCTCATGTACCCTTTCAACATAGTAACACACTGGCTTTTTCGCTCAAAACAGGTGAAATTATTTTGACCTTCTGGTCAAGGGGTCGAAGAAATTCTGACCCCCCTCCACCCCCACCCCTGTTGTTAAAAAAATGATCACTCCCTTACTTATCTTTAGTTTTAGTATATCTGAGGATTTCTCCTCTTAGTTTTGAAAAGCCCTGAATGTCAGGACAAGAGCGTGAAAAGTGCCAAATACATGAGCTATCTGTTAAAGATTTCCTTTTTTATCGTATCATGGCCCAGTTTTTCATCAGAACTTTTGAACAGTTTTTTAAAACTTTGGCGATGATGTACACATTTTCAAGAAATGATTCTTCTTCTAGTATGTACATTGTACCTCAAAAGTACCGAGCAAGAAGGGTTCTTATGAGAGTGAAATATTTAACTTACCTGTGTGCAATGCCTGTAAGTGTCTGCTGTGCGTTTTAGCTCGTGCCCCACTGCCCACTGGCCGTAAATGAGCTGTCACCTTCAGATATATAACACAGGTCTACATGCTCCAACACCTGTTGTTGCTAATAATCAAACCCTTTATGGGCCGTCACTGGTCGTCATGATGCACCAATGCAGTGCTGACGAGCAGACTGGCCAGCACTTCATTGGTGCATCGTGCCGGGGGAGTTTGTGTATCATCCCTGTAGTGTCAATATGATACTCAAATGCAGCTCTGGTGAGTTACACGCCAGACCTGCATTCGTGAATAATGATGATCAATGGGCATGATGCACTAATGCATGAGTGGTCTTTTAAGGGTTAAAGGCGGTAAATTTATTAGTGCCTTATGTTGAATGGTTGCTATGATGTAGGAATGCAGCCCTGGTGAATAACTCACTTGACTGTATTCATGCATCATGCTGACCCTATGGCATTGATACACTCTCTCAGAGTGAAGCACACCTGCAATATTTTCCTCTAAAAGGCTGAGGGTCATAATGCATTTGTGTATCTTGCTCATGGTGGTGTGATGAACCAATGAAGTGCTGACGACTCTACTCTACTATGTGTGTAGAAGCATCATTTCTGTTGTTTACTCTGTATGCCCCTAGAGTTTCTGATTCTAATCAGACTAATGCAATATTCCCTGCTGTAGGGAATGGTGGCTGCCCTGCATGGGGCAGTGTCAAGTCGTTCACAGTATACAACAACAGTTCACAGTATACTACAACCTAGAAAGGCTGAGAAAAACCCTTGGCTAAGATATATTGGGCATGATGCACCAATGAAGTGCTCGCCAGCACTTCATTGGTGCATCATGCTGACCCTCTGGGAGCGTAATTATGAATGCCCCATAGAGTCTTAAAGTGGCATAGTCTGATGGTTGGGGCTTAGAAATCAATCTCCTCAAAAATGAACAAGAATGTTCACATAGATCATACTTCCCATGGTACCTACTTTATTTGCTTTCCTTACCCATAATCAAGCTCATATTTGAAGGAATTGTCAGATTTATATCCGATCTCCTACTTTTGGCATGCATGCCAAAAGTCCATCCATTGGAAATACACTGTAAAATGCTTATGGATAGGTCCATAGGACCCCCTCTCTATAAGCCGGTATAAGCTAAGGATAACAACAGATGGTCCACACACACCTAATTATGATGTTATGACAGCGTAAGGAACACCTTTGAATGAGATTTGAAAAATGAAAAAAAAAAAAAAAAAAAAATCGGACTTTGTCACTTTAATGCAGGAATACAGCCCTATTGAGTAACTCACATCATGACGAGCAATCAGCATGGTGCCTCTTACATGGTTAATCAGGTGAAAGTTAGTAAAATGAGTATTTTAGAGAGAGGCTAGCAGCCCTAATGGCTGCAATAAACTCACAGTATCATAAGTAACTGATACTTTAATGTGTTCCACTAACCCTTTAAGGGCCGCTGATACATTAGTGCATCATGCCCATAGGTCGCCATGATGGATTAGTGCATCATGCCCATAGGTCGCCATGATGCATTAGTGCATCATGCCCATAGGTCGCCATGATGCATTAGTGCATCATGCCCATAGGTCGCCATGATGCATTAGTGCATCATGCCCATAGGTCGCCATGATGCATTAGTGCATCATGCCCATAGGTCAGCATGATGCATTGCACCAATGAAACTATTCACCAGCACTTAATTAGGGCATCATGCCGACCATACGGGATTGATGCACAAACTCCGGGAGGGTCGGCATGGTGCTCCAATGAAGTGCTGGACAGTAGCCTAGTGTGCACTTCAATGATACATCATGACGACCAATGGGCATGATGCATTAATGCATCATAACGACCAATGGGCATGATGCATTAATGCATCATGACGACCAATGGGCATGATGCACTAATGTATCATGACGACCAATGGGCATGATGCCCATGATGCATTAGTGCGTCAGCTGTCTGTAAAGGGGCCATTACCAAATCACAGCTAGGGGCCTTGCAAGACTCTGGTAAATTCACTTTATCCCCATCGGCGAGTACAAGAAACCTTTCCAGAAAGTTTGTTGAATATTTCTGATTCTTAGGTGAAGTGGTTGCATTTTCAGTCAAGTGTTCTGCAAATATTATGTACAATTCTAAAACAAGTACTTTTACAGAGGTGCTGAAGTGAGAATATTCTCAGACATGTGTATCTGTCTTGAATGGAATGCAAATCTTTTAATTTTCACTCTCTTTGGCATTGTGAATTACCATCCTGAATTTTCATAGGTTATATGTTTTAGACGTGTGAGGGGTACTGTTCTACGTGTATGTACACATACTTAGAATGGATGTAAGAAATAAAAGTGTATGTATTATTGCAATCAGACTGTCTAAATGGCAATAGTTATGTCAGTAACCATTTAAGGTGTATATTCTACGTGGGATAATTATATCCCTATGAAATTGTCGCTATGAAATTGTCGCTATGAAATTGTCCCTATGAAATTGTTGTTAATTGAATAAAGGAAGCCCATAAGGTGCAAAGGTGTGATGGTTACACCCCAACTGTCACCCCTACATTTTTGAAGTTGTAAAAAAATGTTGGTGAAATAACGGTGAAATCCTTGTCTTAAAATTGCCAGACATCTGTCTTTATTTTCACTGGGATTCCTTGTACCACAGTAGTGCTACCTGGGACAGCAGTATGATGGTACGGTGTAAAAACTACACTGGTTCACTGCAATACAATTACCATGGTTCACGTTCAGTTTTATGAGGATCCCTGGTGTAATCACCACTTATTGTTTACAGTGTTCTTGGTCCCTGGTGTAATCACCACTTATTGTTTACAGTGTTCTTGGTCCCTGGTGTAATGACCACTTATTGTGTACAGTGTTCTTGGTCCCTGGTGTAATCAGCACTTATTGTGTACAGTGTTCTTGATCCCTGGTGTAATCACCACTTATTGTTTACAGTGTTCTTGGTCCCTGGTGTAATCACCACTTATTGTTTACAGTGTTCTTGGTCCCTGGTGTAATCACCACTTATTGTTTACAGTGTTCTTGGTCCCTGGTGTAATCACCACTTATTGTTTACAGTGTTTTTGGTCCCTGGTGTAATCAGCACTTATTGTTTACAGTGTTCTTGATCCCTGGTGTAATCACCACTTATTGTTTACAGTGTTCTTGATCCCTGGTGTAAACACCCCTTATTGTGTACATTGTTCTTGGTCCCTGGTGTAATCACCACTTATTGTTTACAGTGTTCTTCATCCCTGGTGTAAACAGCACTTATTGTTTACAGTGTTCTTGGTCCCTGGTGTAATCACCACTTATTGTTTACAGTGTTCTTGGTCCCTGGTGTAATCACCACTTATTGTTTACAGTGTTCTTGATCCCTGGTGTAATGACCACTTATTATGTACAGTGTTCTTGGTCCCTGGTGTAATCAGCACTTATTGTGTACAGTGTTCTTGATCCCTGGTGTAATCACCACTTATTGTTTACAGTGTTCTTGATCCCTGGTGTAATCACCACTTATTGTTTACAGTGTTCTTGATCCCAGGTGTAATCACCACTTATTGTTTACAGTGTTCTTGATCCCTGGTGTAATGACCACTTATTGTGTACAGTGTTCTTGTGATCCCTGGTGTAATCACCACTTATTGTTTACAGTGTTCTTTTTCCCTGGTGTAATCACCACTTATTGTTTACAGTGTTCTTGTGATCCCTGGTGTAATCACCACTTATTGTTTACAGTGTTCTTGATCCCTGTGTAATGACCACTTATTGTTTACAGTGTTCTTGGTCCCTGGTGTAATCACCACTTATTGTTTACAGTGTTCTTGATCCCTGGTGTAATCACCACTTACTGTTTACAGTGTTCTTGGTCCCTGGTGTAATCACCACTTATTGTTTACAGTGTTCTTGATCCCTGGTGTAATCACCACTTATTGTGTACAGTGTTCTTGATCCCTAGTGTAATCACCACTAATTGTTTACAGTGTTCTTGGTCCCTGGTGTAATCACCACTTATTGTTTACAGTGTTCTTGATCCCTGTTGTAATCGCCACTTATTGTTTACAGTGTTCTTGGTCCCTGGTGTAATCACCACTTATTGTGTACAGTGTTCTTGGTCCCTGGTGTAATCACCACTTATTGTTTACAGTGTTCTTGGTCCCTGGTGTAATCAGCACTTATTGTTTACAGTGTTCTTGGTCCCTGGTGTAAACAGCACTTATTGTGTACAGTGTTCTTGGTCCCTGGTGTAAACAGCACTTATTGTTTACAGTGTTCTTGGTCCCTGGTGTAAACAGCACTTATTGTGTACAGTGTTCTTGGTCCCTGATGTGATCACCACTTATTGTTTACAGTGTTCTTGGTCCCTGGTGTAATCACCACTTATTGTTTACAGTGTTCTTGGTCCCTGTCATATTCTTGTCACACACGAGTTGTTCTCTGTGTGTGTGTTTTTGTTTCTTCGTTTTTTTTTGTTTGTTTTTTTGTTTTGTTGGGTGTATTATAAAATGTTCCTTGTAGTCAGTCCTACAACTATGTCATGAGACTTGCCAATTTAGGCCAGAATATATATTGCAAGTTCCCGGTAACATGGTCCAAAACGTTCAGGAAGGTAGGTTGGATTTTTTTTTTCTTCTACTAAGCCATGTTTCGGCTGAAATAATGAAAAAAAATGAGGTCGTCCCCCTTTTGCTAAGGTAGGTCGGGTGAACGGAAACTAAACATTTTTTTGGCCTTTTAAATTGCCCAATGACGTCATATATGCGCACCTGTCCTTTGCACACATGTCAGCTTCTGCTCCAAATTAACCCTTTAAGGGCCGCTGAAGCATTGATGCATAGTGCCCATTGGTCGGCATGATGCATGAATGCAGCCCTGGCGTGTAACTCACCAGGGCTGCATTCAAGCATCATGCCGACCCTACGGGACAATATATAATTATTTGATCCTGGAGGGTCAGCATGATGCTCCAACCCAGGTAACAAGAAACGTTAAGTGAACGTTAATCAACGTTCACTGATGGTCAGTTGTTCTAACATTTGTTGAAAAAACATTGCTTCAACATTGATTAAGGGTTCTTGAGAAAATGTTGGTTTAACATTCAAACAATGTTCAGCAAATAACATTTTTCCAGGTAACCTTTGATGAATGTTGATCAACGTTGAGTATGTGCACTCAAAACAACATTGATTTAACTGGTTTAAAAAACGTTGATTGAATGTTATTCTGTGGTTTCAGAATGACTCACTAGATGGCATAAAATGTTATGATATGACTGGGCTAGATGATGCATACAGGTATCTGTCTAATGTAAATTCTAATGATAATGATATCATAGTTGTATCAACCTTATTATCAAGATCCAATATCTAGATATACCTCAGTGAAGAAATATCCATAAATGAATGAAAATGTTTCCGACATTAGGGTCATTGGAATGGTAGACACCTTTGTTGAAACATTTGGAATTTGTATAAGTCATTCCTGTTGAATCTGCTCCTCTAACATATCAGGTACAGGGTCCCTCTGCAAAAGGGGATACATGTACCCTTGGGCCATAAATATGCTAGAGGTGGGGGGGGGTGATGAATCAAATACATTGGAAAAGTAGAAATAATGTGAATCTCCTATGGCAACATTTATTAAATGTTGGTTTGAGTCCATGAAATGGAGTTAAGCTGAACCATCTTTGAACGTTTTTTCAACTCAGAAATGATGTTAATTTCAACGTTATAATAACCTCATTTTGTTACCTGGGAATGAAGTGCTGCACTGAAAACATGGAAGATCCGAAACTAGTCAGCGGTGACCACTTTAGGTCCTCAAGTTGACGATACCTAAAACTACAGCTTTAGGTAGTCAAAATGACGACTTTAGGTCGTCATCCTGACGACCTGAGTCATCAGGATGACAATACTGACAGTACAGAGTCGTCATATTGATGACTCAGGTCGTCATCCTGACGACCTAAAGTCGTCATTTTGACTACCTAAAGTTGTAGTTTTAGGTATCGTCAACTTGAGGACCTAAAGTGGTCACCGCTGACTAGTTTCAGAACTTCTAGGTTTTCAGTGTGGCGAGCAGACTCGCCAGCACTTCATTGGAGCATCAAGCCGACCAATGGGCATGATACACTAATGCATATCGGCGGCCCTTAAAGGGTTAAGAGGAAAATGAAAAACAACAGAATCATTAGCTTCCACGTGCTCTCATACCCTGTCATGAAAACCTGTCAATTTTTTTAATTGGCTCAGGATATCACTTTTCACCTGCCTTTTACAGCGACTCTTCTACAGAAACATACGAAACATGTAGCCATGTTTCTCTTTGTTTTATATTCTTTAATTCAATTGTCTTAGAAAAGCAGATGGAGGGAGTTACAGGAGCCGCATATGGCACCTAGTTAATGGATAGGGTCTAGCTAATCACAATAATCGGTAATTGTTATTATGTTTCTAAGCCATTAATTAATCAAAAGATTTTCAAGCATTTACAGAAAGATGCCTAATAAAGAGGTGCATAGCAGCTAGTTTTTGTAAAAATACCTTTAATTTTGCATTGGGGTACAGCTTGAGTATGCTGAATTAATATCTTAGTGACACTCCTATACACTACTAAAATTAGGTCTTAGTAGAGAGGGGGTTGTAATAACTTTTTAACGTTGGGGGGGGGGGGGTGGGTGTAGGGAGTGGGTGTAGGGAGACACTTGCTGAGAATCCACCTCCCCCTCCCCCCGGACGAGGTGGCAATAAATGACAGGGCTAGAAGAATGAATCGATTTGAAAACCAGTAGATAGGGGCCTCCATTGGACCCAGCAAATTGTCGTGAGTCCTCGTCAACCTGTGTGAAGTGGCTCACACATGTCGCTAGATGGAACACGACGTTGTTATAGCACAAGATCACCAGAAATAGCAATTGCTATGCCACGTGACTCTAACACACAGTGACGAAAGATGACCGAATGAGTTATCACTCAAAAAGGAGTCACCTTTGATGACCAATCATGGCGACAGATGACGACAATTTGCTGGGGACTCTTATCTTATCCTTTATCTGCCACAATCTTCTCAAAATCCCTCCCATGTAATACCACAAACTGGCAACTGCAATGTATGTGTAGTAGACTTTTATACAACCATCAAGTCATGATATCCTGGAACACATCATGACCAAGAAGTTGAATTATAAAAGAACAGTCATAACCACTTCCCTTTTACACTAGCTGGGTCTTGACAAAATAAAAGAAGATAAATTTATAGAAGGAGCACCGTACCTACAGTACTCCAGTTGGGCACTCAATTCTTTTTATGATTGACAAAGTATCCTTGCCCGCCGCACACATATGTACATGAAAAGTCTATGAAGTGCCTCCCAGGACGGTACTATATCACTTAGAAGCCTCCCTCATACATGCCTGTAAGCGGTAGAGGGCGTCTTTGGGTTAGCCTCAATACATACACAAAAGTTCACGAGTAGTCGGTCGGACTGAGGGTTATCTCCCGAGGTGAAACTGAGTGAGATAACCCTCAGTCAGACGAGTAGAACTTTGTATAAATTTATTTCATGTTACCTCAGACAGAAATGTCCAACACTTATTTAAGAGTACATAAAATGATGAATATTCACATATTTTTGAGAAGATTACAGCAGATTAAGGCCACTTGGGGTGCTTTTTACTGGCCGTGAGATACCTTAGTGGGTTATCTCAAAGATGAATGAGATATGGAGCTCCCAGGCTAAACCTATGAGGCGTCCATATTCTATTGCTCCTACCATGCAATAAATTAAAGTTTCAAGGCTAATTCAAACAAACACTCAGACATGCAGGTATGTTGATTAAAGTGCACCCTTTTTAATGGTTTTGGCAAGACCCTCCAGTAGAACCACGCACCAAAATCAAGCCAGGGTTCATGTATATGTGAGAGGAGGGCTTTGACTGGTTGGATTGTTGTTCACATATATAAGTGCTCCCCCTTGGTTCAGGCAATTTACTATAGAATGTATCACCACAAGGCAGATTTAGAGTGGTAAAGGACGACACTCTTCTTGTCAAAATACCTGTAACACAATCCTTCAATGCTCCCCACCAAACCAGGGATCATGTACATGTATGTAAGGGCATGCACTTTACGTTGAATGCGTCTCCAGTAGAGGCATGCTGATGCAGAAGTGTATCATGCCCATTGGTCATCATGATGCACCAATGAAGTGCTGGTGAGACTGCTTTCAAGGACGTCATTGGGGCATCATGCATGATGCATGAATGTAGCCCTGGTGAGTTGCTCACCAAGGCTACATTTATGCATCATGACAACCAATGGGCATGAATCTGCTCACCAGCACCTCTAAGGGTGTATCAACCCTGTACGGTCGGCATGATGCGTGAATTGGAGAACACCTCAGTTTGACAAAGACTGCATCTATGCATCATGCCTAATGGCAGTCTAGTATGATTTATCATTGCCAGAATGGCTTAATGGTGTCAATAAACCTAGTTTTCATGAGTGTAGGAAAAGGGGTAGGGCGGAAGGACCACTTCCCATCCTAAAAGTGTGGAGGCCCACTGAACAAGATCTCGAGAATTACTCAAGAATTTCTCGAGTCCCTACATGTGAATACAACAAGAATAGAGAACTTGATTTTCCCTGGAAATTTGGACTTGCAATATCATGTTATTCCCGAGAAAGTTCTCTAGTCTAGATCTCGAGAATGGCTCAGGAATTTATCAGGAAATACTCAGGAATTTCTCTGGAAATACTCTGGATATTCCCAGGAACTGGATTTTTTTTCCTCAAGTATAAGATGTTTTGGCATGTCCAAATTTCTGGAGATAATCACGTACTCTTGCCCAAGTTGTGAACGTTCCCAACTCGAGTCCTGTTCAGTGGGGCCTGTGCGTTTCTGCTCTCCCCCCCCCCCACACACACACGTAGATTCTTGCCAAGATCCAATCATCGCTCTTATTCAAGATTCACAGTGGCCCCCATGCCCCTCCCCCAAATTAAGATTTACTTCTCATACCTCTGTTTCTAACTTTTTCCATGTAAGCATGACCCCGGGTCCGTGTTCACCTAGCCATGGAGATACAGTTCACGGGTAGACAGTAATAGCAGTTTTCACCAGGAAGTAGAAAGGATGGATCAAGGAAATCATGTCCTCATACTTAAATTCTTTACATTTGAAATCCTCTGGGTTCAGGGAGTGCCACCTATTTATAACCACTTGGCAGAATTTTAACAATTTTGATGTCAGAAAGACGTTAGATATAGGTTTGTAAGTTTTTCTAACACTTGAAAAGGCATGACAAAAATGTCAGGGTGCGCACTCAAAGAGGTTTTTTGACTGTTTGATACTCCTTTTTTTTTTTGCTTTTCATTTATT
This sequence comes from Acholoe squamosa, assembly GCA_949317995.1. Lineage (NCBI taxonomy): Eukaryota > Metazoa > Annelida > Polychaeta > Phyllodocida > Polynoidae > Acholoe > Acholoe squamosa. Next base: position 5,576,349 of record OX439048.1, read on the forward strand.
TGTTTGAAATGCAAAACAAAGAAGCATAAGTAAGAAACGTACCAATTTTTAAAATTGGTTCTGTATTTTTTTATTTTCTTATTTTTAAAGTAAAAGCCTACCTCCAACCCTCAGCTTTACCCCAGGAGCAGGGGTATGAGAATCCTGCCTTTGGGGCCAGCCCTGCACCTGGGAGGCAAGCTCGACCAGAAAGTACAGAGATGACGTCATACATTTGGGATCAGCGTACCAAAATGGCCTTTATACGAAGGGTACTATATATACCACCTTGAATTTTTCATAAATCAATCAGTTTTAAGTACTTATTTCAAATTGTGAAAATAATCAAACAGAAAATGTAAACAGTCAATCTGCATGGGAATGACTTAACTCACTATGTCAGCCTACATCACACACATCATGTACAGCTGTAAGAGAATCTAGCTGAGACAGGTCAGCTTGTGTGTCAGTGAAACAACATTTTATAATTTTCTAGTTATCCAATTGTTCTAAAAATCAAATAGAATTAATTATGTAAATTAACCCTTTAGGGCCACTCATGCATTAATGCATCATACCCATTGGTCGCCATGATGCACCAATGAAGTGCTGGTGAGACTGCGTGCCAGCACAGGGGGAGAGTCAACCGCTACCTGCCACCAGGTGTCAAATTAAAGAACTACCCCTATCTATCCAGAGTTAGCCAGTGTGTTACTGGTGAAAATGGTTACGTCTTTGGGGGAGAAGCGCTAACGTGGCGCCATTTTCGCTTGTAAAGACTTTCGCATTTTCACCACCGGTACCAGGGACACACTTCCGATCATACCGTTTCTCCCCGAAGGGGTTCACGGGTGAAAATACAGCACAGTAGAGACATGGTGTGAGTAATGTGGGAACTAGTTGTCATTGTCCACCATTCAGCTCTATACCAGATTGACTTAACAGACTCCAAAATAGTGGTTCTTTTAGGAATATTTTTCACCCACTAGAAGTGGGTCTCTAATGTTCTCTACTGTACTCTCTTGTACATTTCATACTGATATAGATCTGACCAATGGTCTTTATGTTGGAACTCAACTCAATGATTTATGAAGAATTTACAAATTTAGTCAATTCTAGGTTTTCAGAAGAACTCAAAGTAAGCCAGATGGGATAAATGTCTTCCTTCTTACACAATGGCCAGCCCATTAAATGCAGCCAACACAGAGCCCAAAGTGTTTTTGAGGTAGATGTATCATTGAATGACTGTCATATTTGGTAGTATATTTGCATTATGGGATTTCCCTGGCCATGCAGCTGGACCCAGACTTGCTGGTATTAGTTCTTAAATTTGCCACCAGATGTCCTCTATTTTGCGCGGTTGGATTCCCCCCTGTTGCCAGCACTTCATTGGAGCATCATGATGATCCTCCAGGAGTATATGTATCAACCCCGTAGAATCGGCATGATGCACCAATGATGTACCAATAAAGTACCTTTATCATACCTTTATCAAATTCTCTCTATCCAGAGGCATCTACCTCTTCATTGCATCAGTGGCCTTTAAAGGGTTAAATCAAGTCATAATGTTCCTTACAGGTGTACTTTATTCTGATGATACAAGGGTTAAATCAAGTCACAATGTTCCTTACAGGTGTACTTTATTCTGATGATACAAGGGTTAAATCAAGTCATAATGTTCCTTACAGGTGTACTTTATCCTGATGATACAAGGGTTAAATCAAGTCATAATGTTCCTTACAGGTGTACTTTATTCTGATGATACAAGGGTTAAATCAAGTCATAATGTTCCTTACAGGTGTACTTTATTCTGATGATACAAGGGTTAAATCAGGTCACAATGTTCCTTACAGGTGTACTTTATTCTGATGATACAAGGGTTAAATCAAGTCATAATGTTCCTTACAGGTGTACTTTATCCTGATGATACAAGGGTTAAATCAAGTCATAATGTTCCTTACAGGAGTACTTTATTCTGATGATACAAGGGTTAAATCAAGTCACAATGTTCCTTACAGGTGTACTTTATCCTGATGATACAAGGGTTAAATCAAGTCACAATGTTCCTTACAGGTGTACTTTATCCTGATGATACAAGGGTTAAATCAAGTCACAGTGTTCCTTACAGGTGTACTTTATCCTGATGATACAAGGGTTAAATCAAGTCACAGTGTTCCTTACAGGTGTACTTTATTCTGATGATACAAGGGTTAAATCAAGTCATAATGTTCCTTACAGGTGTACTTTATCCTGATGATACAAGGGTTAAATCAAGTCACAGTGTTCCTTACAGGTGTACTTTATCCTGATGATACAAGGGTTAAATCAAGTCACAGTGTTCCTTACAGGTGTACTTTATCCTGATGATACAAGGGTTAAATCAAGTTACAGTGTTCCTTACAGGTGTACTTTATCCTGATGATACAAGGGTTAAATCAAGTCACAGTGTTCCTTACAGGTGTACTTTATTCTGATGATACAAGGGTTAAATCAAGTCATAATGTTCCTTACAGGTGTACTTTATTCTGATGATACAAGGGTTAAATCAAGTCATAATGTTCCTTACAGGTGTACTTTATCCTGATGATACAAGGGTTAAATCAAGTCACAATGTTCCTTACAGGTGTACTTTATTCTGATGATACAAGGGTTAAATCAAGTCATAATGTTCCTTACAGGTGTACTTTATTCTGATGATTCAACTGGCCGTCATGGGTGCCATTGTCATCTTCGTTTCCATATAGTAGGTATTTGCTTTCTTTGTACTTTGTAACACATTGAAACTCCAGCATTCATCTTAGCCTGTATATCTTGGGGGTTCTCCTGGAGGGCTTTCTCAACATGGTACGATTGCACACAGACACTACGTTTTGAAACTCTCCAAATTTTAATTGGTGATCATAGCTAATGCATTACGACAGTCCTGCATGATCTGTGCTTATGTAGTAAATACATAGGCTGGTGATATTTCGCAGCCACTAGATGCAAAGCTATAAGGACATTAGAATGAGGAATCCCACAATTATTTGAAGAGATATCGCCGTACCATCTTGAGAAATGCCTTCCTGGTTGGTCTGGCTAAATAGTCACACTCTGGAAGGCATTTTTCAAGATGGTATGACTAGACCCCCTTCAAGTTGTAGTGAGATCCCTCAGTTAAATGCCATTACAGCCCTGCATCTAGTGGTTGCTAATAATTGCACTGGTACGACTGCCCTACCAAACCCTATATAATTACTGCCTTAAGTGCTGATCGTACAGAGTAGTCATAGTGTGTTACCTACGATCAGCCACTCTGATATTGAGGGTAAGTTGTATTGGTTGTGTCTAGTCGTACCCTCTTGAAAAATACCCCCCTGTTTCACCCTTCAACTTCCTCTCACCTGATTTGAATACAATTTATAACAACACTTTTTTTTTCAAAACAGAACTCCACTCTGTCTATAATGACTCAGAGTACCCTTTTCTGGCACCTTTCTTCTTCTCCACTTTAGGACAATGTATTTGGCAGACCTGGAGGTTATTTCTCAACATTTGATAAGATTGTTTAAGAGTAGAAGGAGAATATTTCAGATCTAAAATAAAATTAATGATCGAAAATACTGATATTGGTGATAAAGTTAAAGCCATGCTATTTTCTATACAATTATTTCTAGTGTGCCAACACAATACTGGATCAGACGGAACAGCCATATCTACTTAGCTGCCATGTAAGTAAAACTGTTATAATCCCTAGAGAAGTTGACATTTTTAGATCAATCCACGGAGAATATTGATAGAACTATATATTCATGATCAATCTAATCAAAAATTCTAAATATAAATGAAACAGCTAATATTTAGTCAATGTCGAATATTGAAAGTCTAAGTTTTACCAGCATGAACGTTGAATCCATCACCTCCAGCCAGTCTGTTGTTCATTTTCCGCGCACCATGCTGTGCACTTAAAATAATGGACAAGATATTCTTTCACCTTTTTTGTAATTGGCAAAAAGACCTTTAGAAGCATTAAAACATTTTCTTTCATGTTTCTAATGTCTTTAACGTTTAAAGAAGAAATGGCACAGGGCAGCAGTGTTACATGCGGCAACCAAAAGCCATTGTTCTAGTTAACATAGGTGCTCAATGGTGCAATTTGGACATGGAATTGCCACAACATTCACACGAAACTGATGCATGATGTAAAAGATTGAGCAACCATGCATAAAGGGTACTCCAATGTGTTTGGCACAGAAACACTGCCGCCCTGGATCGCCCAGTGGAGCTTGCGCTTTACAAGAAATCTGGGAGTAGCAAAAATATACAGCAGCAATGTGCATTGCTCGTAACTCGAAAAGAAATAAATCAATAGCCTTGAGCAAGTCTAGCTTGTGGTCTGACATCAGCACTCCCTCACCCAGGTTATTGGCACCACCAAGCCACTATTCGCATAACTCCTGCCAAAACTGCCCTATTCGCACCACATTGCCAAAAAAAGGCGGGAAAATTGATACATGGATCAACATCATATACCTTCACCATTGCAGGCAAAAAGTGTCTTATGGCCGCCAACCAACTGACTCTGTAGAATATAGAAAATTACTCAAAATTTACAATAGTTGATACTGAAATACCTTTTCCTGCAAGACCCCTACATCTCCTCCTTTAATGACACTACAAATTCATTAAGTAATTCTGCCTCTTATATATAAAATTTCCATCTTTTTTTAAACTTATTCGCACCACCAAAATGACTGAAAATGAGGGGACCCATAGGTGTCTCCTATAACTCTTTTCGAGTTAATAAAAATGCCCGACTGATGCAGTGAAAACAGCCCTGTAGAATGATGGTATGATCATGTTTGTTTTTTTTCCTTGTTTTTTTTTCTATCCAGAGGCATCTACGTCTTTGTTGTACCTTGTGTATATGATTGAGGGGGAGTGTAGACGTGTCCCTGATACTCAGTACGGTGGTAACTGTCCCTTCAGCTTCATCAGTTTAACCATCTTTGTAAGTACTTTAAATTGTCTCATAAAATTGTGAAAAGGAAAATGTTGTCAAAATAATAGTAGACTCCTTGTCCCAGAATTGCCAGAGATTTATTGTTACTGCTGTATCTTGACAATCTGTGATTACTGACAAGACCTGGTATCAGATAGCAGTAAAGGTGTACTTATTCCAGCATATTGTACAGAACTTGATGGTATATTACTCACCCCACTTTGATCGTGCATAGCTTAAAATGGTACTCCTGGCGGTTTTAACTTAGAAAAATAAAATAAAATATTTAGAATTTGGGTAGCGACTCATGCAAGGGATATATAGAAAGGTATTGATTTGCTCTATAACATGGTATAGCTAAATAGAAATGTCTAAGGTGCGACATAAGTTCCACTCTGCTATATTGAGTCACACTTATGTAAGTATGTTTAATTTATGAAGGTAATGATTTCAATATATATCATTGCTTTCACCGAAATGCCTTGTGTCACTGTGCTTTACTTAACTGCTATGAATTGATTTTTTTTTAAAAATGTTTCCTTTTCTGCAGACTTCAGCCCTGGTTTTTCATCTGGCCACAATCAGTGGGTAAGTTAAAATATATTTTCATTAACTCTTGAGGGGCCTTTGAGGGGCCAGTTTGTAAAAAAAAAAAACAACTTAAAATCAGTTTTATGTTTGACTTTATGTGTTTTATTTTAACTTGAATTAAATAGTTAATAGAACATTAAAAAACGTTTTTGAGTAGATGTTTTGACGTTTTTTTCTGACATTAAAAACAAGGTTTGGAGTACGTAAAAAGATTTTTAGCGCTAGAAAAACCTTCTCTGCCAAGTGGCATGAATCATCTTCACAGACATGATATGGTTTGTGTTGACATACTCAAAGAAATGAATTTAATCAAAGTGCTTCAAACATTCACCGCTTCAAATGTTTCACTTGTTCCTCTTTTTTTTTTTATTTGGCTGCAGCTACTTCGGCACGTTATCAGTTGGTATAGCCCTGGGTATCATGACATTTGTAACACTGTCTGTGTGTCTCTACGCCTGCCAAAGTAAGGTAGGTAATGTCAGAGAATCAAACATGCTAAGGCCTTTCTCAACTAGACGATAGTTGTGACCGATTCACATATCAATGCCACGGACTTGGTGATATATAGAGGTAACCAACCCCCATCATCATAGTAACCGATGCCGAAATGCCCATAAAGAACATTGATGGCTAATTACATTTGTTGCAATTCCATTTTGAATAGAAATTTGAACATTTCTGACTACTATCCTAGAACCATTTCTATCACTGCCTATATGCTAAGACTTATCGGTCAATTGATTAAACAAAGCAATTTTGGCTATGGGAGTGGCCATTATTCATCAACAGGGGGAGGTGGGGTTGAGAAGGCTTTTCCTCTTGGGGGGGGGGGCAAAAAAGGTTAGCCTCATCTTCGTGAAAAGGCCTGTGCACTGCTATAGGTTACATGGACGTAAATGCTGCCCTCTCGTGAGTAATATGGTATTCAGGCCTGCACTGAAGGTGATCTGGGTGCTGATTGGCTTAGAAATCATATGCAAGAAATATTGGTAAAATTATGAAAAAAATCACAAGTGACCCCAAATAGTTTCTAAATGGAACAGTAGATGAGTTTTTATATTTTGCCAAGGTTTGGGGATTTTATCAGGTCTGCAAATGTTCATCTGGCCAATGGAGGTTTTGAGGCCCAAAATAGGGTAGAATGGCACTTGCTGTACGTATCGCTCCCTTAGTTAAGATTTTCAGGGTTAAGCCTATCCTATATTCTAACACATTGTGTGTGAGAGATGGTTTAATCTTGCTACGGTCGAAAATATTACCAACGAACATTACGGGGGGCTGTTTTTATGTGTTATGCTATATAGAAACATAGAGGATATGGAATTAGTTCCACGTAACCTATAGGATGATTGGACATTTGACCTGCCTATTTCAAATGCCCTTTTAATGTCATTTTTCTGTTACAGCAAGGATGGTTTTACAGGAATCTGGCCAAATTAGTCACAGAAATGGTGTGTAAATAAAAAAAAATAGGAAAACCTTGCTTGCGGAGGTAGGGTATTTCACTAAATATTGCAGTTTCTATGAATCTCCCAAAACATAACTTTTTCTGGACATAAACCACCTACAGGGTGAAATTTTCAGCAGAAAATGACATTTTAGACTGATTTTAATCTTCCTAGGGTTATTGATGCACAGATATTCATGTAGGGCCTACCATAGGGTCCATTGGAAGTTTGGTCGGGTTTGCGGTGTTTCGTCAAAGTTTCAGTGAGAGCGCAACTATCTAATTAACCAGTAGTAATTTATCCCCCAGTGCAAATATTAGTACAATATTGATAACAGGTATTCTTGATGCATGTAACAGAAAAGGCATGCCTTAAAAAATGATCCCCAGGTAAGATATGATCTGTAAAAGGTGGGATTAATTATAGGCCTAATATTAATCATTTTTCACCAGTTTTATCATGTTTTTTATGATTTTGTGAGTTTTTCTGGCAAAATCCTAACAATATTTTGCAAAATCAATGCCCCCTTCATCATCAGGTGACTGAATTCAATGCAAATATGCAATTTGACAGCTCTAGAACTGCTGCTTGTGCAGTGCATAGATCTTTGATGATAAAAGTCGCTGCTCGGAAATCACATTGAAAACTGGTAGGAATTTCAGTGTGAATTGCACACATCAATCCCCTCATATCATAACATTGAGAAAGGCTGTTGCCACCAAACTTTAGGATTTTATAGGACAGACCCTAAGGTTTGATAGGAAAAACATTTTAGTTTTATCTGAAGACCCTACCCCTAATTAAGGATGATTGGACATTTGACCTGCCTATTTCAAATGCCCTTTTAATGTCATTTTTCTGTTACAGCAAGGATGGTTTTACAGGAATCTGGCCAAATTAGTCACAGAAATGGTGTGTAAATAAAAAAAAATAGGAAAACCTTGCTTGCGGAGGTAGGGTATTTCACTAAATAATGCAGTTTCTATGAATCTCCCAAAACATAACTTTTTCTGGACATAAACCACCTACAGGGTGAAATTTTCAGCAGAAAATGACATTTTAGACTGATTTTAATCTTCCTAGGGTTATTGATGCACAGATATTCATGTAGGGCCTACCATAGGGTCCATTGGAAGTTTGGTCGGGTTTGCGGTGTTTCGTCAAAGTTTCAGTGAGAGCGCAACTATCTAATTAACCAGTAGTAATTTATCCCCCAGTGCAAATATTAGTACAATATTGATAACAGGTATTCTTGATGCATGTAACAGAAAAGGCATGCCTTAAAAAATGATCCCCAGGTAGGATATGATCTGTAAAAGGTGGGATTAATTATAGGCCTAATATTAATCATTTTTCACCAGTTTTATCATGTTTTTCATGATTTTGTGAGTTTTTCTGGCAAAATCCTAACAATATTTTGCAAAATCAATGCCCCCTTCATCATCAGGTGACTGAATTCAATGCAAATATGCAATTTGACAGCTCTAGAACTGCTGCTTGTGCAGTGCATAGATCTTTGATGATAAAAGTCGCTGCTCGGAAATCACATTGAAAACTGGTAGGAATTTCAGTGTGAATTGCACACATCAATCCCCTCATATCATAACATTGAGAAAGGCTGTTGCCACCAAACTTTAGGATTTTATAGGACAGACCCTAAGGTTTGATAGGAAAAACATTTTAGTTTTATCTGAAGACCCTACCCCTAATTAAGGTTACATGGACGTAAATGCTGCCCTCTCGTGAGTCATATGGTATTCAGGCCTGCACTGAAGGTGATCTGGGTGCTGATTGGCTTAGAAATCATATGCAAGAAATATTGGTAAAATTATGAAAAAAATCACAAGTGACCCCAAATAGTTTCTAAATGGAACAGTAGATGAGTTTTTATATTTTGCCAAGGTTTGGGGATTTTATCAGGTCTGCAAATGTTCATCTGGCCAATGGAGGTTTTGAGGCCCAAAATAGGGTAGAATGGCACTTGCTGTACGTATCGCTCCCTTAGTTAAGATTTTCAGGGTTAAGCCTATCCTATATTCTAACACATTGTGTGTGAGAGATGGTTTAATCTTGCTACGGTCGAAAATATTACCAACGAACATTACGGGGGGATGTTTTTATGTGTTATGCTATATAGAAACATAGAGGATATGGAATTAGTTCCACGTAACCTATAGGATGATTGGACATTTGACCTGCCTATTTCAAATGCCCTTTTAATGTCATTTTTCTGTTACAGCAAGGATGGTTTTACAGGAATCTGGCCAAATTAGTCACAGAAATGGTGTGTAAATAAAAAAAAATAGGAAAACCTTGCTTGCGGAGGTAGGGTATTTCACTAAATATTGCAGTTTCTATGAATCTCCCAAAACATAACTTTTTCTGGACATAAACCACCTACAGGGTGAAATTTTCAGCAGAAAATGACATTTTAGACTGATTTTAATCTTCCTAGGGTTATTGATGCACAGATATTCATGTAGGGCCTACCATAGGGTCCATTGGAAGTTTGGTCGGGTTTGCGGTGTTTCGTCAAAGTTTCAGTGAGAGCGCAACTATCTAATTAACCAGTAGTAATTTATCCCCCAGTGCAAATATTAGTACAATATTGATAACAGGTATTCTTGATGCATGTAACAGAAAAGGCATGCCTTAAAAAATGATCCCCAGGTAAGATATGATCTGTAAAAGGTGGGATTAATTATAGGCCTAATATTAATCATTTTTCACCAGTTTTATCATGTTTTTTATGATTTTGTGAGTTTTTCTGGCAAAATCCTAACAATATTTTGCAAAATCAATGCCCCCTTCATCATCAGGTGACTGAATTCAATGCAAATATGCAATTTGACAGCTCTAGAACTGCTGCTTGTGCAGTGCATAGATCTTTGATGATAAAAGTCGCTGCTCGGAAATCACATTGAAAACTGGTAGGAATTTCAGTGTGAATTGCACACATCAATCCCCTCATATCATAACATTGAGAAAGGCTGTTGCCACCAAACTTTAGGATTTTATAGGACAGACCCTAAGGTTTGATAGGAAAAACATTTTAGTTTTATCTGAAGACCCTACCCCTAATTAAGGATGATTGGACATTTGACCTGCCTATTTCAAATGCCCTTTTAATGTCATTTTTCTGTTACAGCAAGGATGGTTTTACAGGAATCTGGCCAAATTAGTCACAGAAATGGTGTGTAAATAAAAAAAAATAGGAAAACCTTGCTTGCGGAGGTAGGGTATTTCACTAAATATTGCAGTTTCTATGAATCTCCCAAAACATAACTTTTTCTGGACATAAACCACCTACAGGGTGAAATTTTCAGCAGAAAATGACATTTTAGACTGATTTTAATCTTCCTAGGGTTATTGATGCACAGATATTCATGTAGGGCCTACCATAGGGTCCATTGGAAGTTTGGTCGGGTTTGCGGTGTTTCGTCAAAGTTTCAGTGAGAGCGCAACTATCTAATTAACCAGTAGTAATTTATCCCCCAGTGCAAATATTAGTACAATATTGATAACAGGTATTCTTGATGCATGTAACAGAAAAGGCATGCCTTAAAAAATGATCCCCAGGTAAGATATGATCTGTAAAAGGTGGGATTAATTATAGGCCTAATATTAATCATTTTTCACCAGTTTTATCATGTTTTTCATGATTTTGTGAGTTTTTCTGGCAAAATCCTAACAATATTTTGCAAAATCAATGCCCCCTTCATCATCAGGTGACTGAATTCAATGCAAATATGCAATTTGACAGCTCTAGAACTGCTGCTTGTGCAGTGCATAGATCTTTGATGATAAAAGTCGCTGCTCGGAAATCACATTGAAAACTGGTAGGAATTTCAGTGTGAATTGCACACATCAATCCCCTCATATCATAACATTGAGAAAGGCTGTTGCCACCAAACTTTAGGATTTTATAGGACAGACCCTAAGGTTTGATAGGAAAAACATTTTAGTTTTATCTGAAGACCCTACCCCTAATTAAGGTTACATGGACGTAAATGCTGCCCTCTCGTGAGTCATATGGTATTCAGGCCTGCACTGAAGGTGATCTGGGTGCTGATTGGCTTAGAAATCATATGCAAGAAATATTGGTAAAATTATGAAAAAAATCACAAGTGACCCCAAATAGTTTCTAAATGGAACAGTAGATGAGTTTTTATATTTTGCCAAGGTTTGGGGATTTTATCAGGTCTGCAAATGTTCATCTGGCCAATGGAGGTTTTGAGGCCCAAAATAGGGTAGAATGGCACTTGCTGTACGTATCGCTCCCTTAGTTAAGATTTTCAGGGTTAAGCCTATCCTATATTCTAACACATTGTGTGTGAGAGATGGTTTAATCTTGCTACGGTCGAAAATATTACCAACGAACATTACGGGGGGCTGTTTTTATGTGTTATGCTATATAGAAACATAGAGGATATGGAATTAGTTCCACGTAACCTATAGGATGATTGGACATTTGACCTGCCTATTTCAAATGCCCTTTTAATGTCATTTTTCTGTTACAGCAAGGATGGTTTTACAGGAATCTGGCCAAATTAGTCACAGAAATGGTGTGTAAATAAAAAAAAATAGGAAAACCTTGCTTGCGGAGGTAGGGTATTTCACTAAATATTGCAGTTTCTATGAATCTCCCAAAACATAACTTTTTCTGGACATAAACCACCTACAGGGTGAAATTTTCAGCAGAAAATGACATTTTAGACTGATTTTAATCTTCCTAGGGTTATTGATGCACAGATATTCATGTAGGGCCTACCATAGGGTCCATTGGAAGTTTGGTCGGGTTTGCGGTGTTTCGTCAAAGTTTCAGTGAGAGCGCAACTATCTAATTAACCAGTAGTAATTTATCCCCCAGTGCAAATATTAGTACAATATTGATAACAGGTATTCTTGATGCATGTAACAGAAAAGGCATGCCTTAAAAAATGATCCCCAGGTAAGATATGATCTGTAAAAGGTGGGATTAATTATAGGCCTAATATTAATCATTTTTCACCAGTTTTATCATGTTTTTTATGATTTTGTGAGTTTTTCTGGCAAAATCCTAACAATATTTTGCAAAATCAATGCCCCCTTCATCATCAGGTGACTGAATTCAATGCAAATATGCAATTTGACAGCTCTAGAACTGCTGCTTGTGCAGTGCATAGATCTTTGATGATAAAAGTCGCTGCTCGGAAATCACATTGAAAACTGGTAGGAATTTCAGTGTGAATTGCACACATCAATCCCCTCATATCATAACATTGAGAAAGGCTGTTGCCACCAAACTTTAGGATTTTATAGGACAGACCCTAAGGTTTGATAGGAAAAACATTTTAGTTTTATCTGAAGACCCTACCCCTAATTAAGGATGATTGGACATTTGACCTGCCTATTTCAAATGCCCTTTTAATGTCATTTTTCTGTTACAGCAAGGATGGTTTTACAGGAATCTGGCCAAATTAGTCACAGAAATGGTGTGTAAATAAAAAAAAATAGGAAAACCTTGCTTGCGGAGGTAGGGTATTTCACTAAATATTGCAGTTTCTATGAATCTCCCAAAACATAACTTTTTCTGGACATAAACCACCTACAGGGTGAAATTTTCAGCAGAAAATGACATTTTAGACTGATTTTAATCTTCCTAGGGTTATTGATGCACAGATATTCATGTAGGGCCTACCATAGGGTCCATTGGAAGTTTGGTCGGGTTTGCGGTGTTTCGTCAAAGTTTCAGTGAGAGCGCAACTATCTAATTAACCAGTAGTAATTTATCCCCCAGTGCAAATATTAGTACAATATTGATAACAGGTATTCTTGATGCATGTAACAGAAAAGGCATGCCTTAAAAAATGATCCCCAGGTAAGATATGATCTGTAAAAGGTGGGATTAATTATAGGCCTAATATTAATCATTTTTCACCAGTTTTATCATGTTTTTCATGATTTTGTGAGTTTTTCTGGCAAAATCCTAACAATATTTTGCAAAATCAATGCCCCCTTCATCATCAGGTGACTGAATTCAATGCAAATATGCAATTTGACAGCTCTAGAACTGCTGCTTGTGCAGTGCATAGATCTTTGATGATAAAAGTCGCTGCTCGGAAATCACATTGAAAACTGGTAGGAATTTCAGTGTGAATTGCACACATCAATCCCCTCATATCATAACATTGAGAAAGGCTGTTGCCACCAAACTTTAGGATTTTATAGGACAGACCCTAAGGTTTGATAGGAAAAACATTTTAGTTTTATCTGAAGACCCTACCCCTAATTAAGGTTACATGGACGTAAATGCTGCCCTCTCGTGAGTCATATGGTATTCAGGCCTGCACTGAAGGTGATCTGGGTGCTGATTGGCTTAGAAATCATATGCAAGAAATATTGGTAAAATTATGAAAAAAATCACAAGTGACCCCAAATAGTTTCTAAATGGAACAGTAGATGAGTTTTTATATTTTGCCAAGGTTTGGGGATTTTATCAGGTCTGCAAATGTTCATCTGGCCAATGGAGGTTTTGAGGCCCAAAATAGGGTAGAATGGCACTTGCTGTACGTATCGCTCCCTTAGTTAAGATTTTCAGGGTTAAGCCTATCCTATATTCTAACACATTGTGTGTGAGAGATGGTTTAATCTTGCTACGGTCGAAAATATTACCAACGAACATTACGGGGGGCTGTTTTTATGTGTTATGCTATATAGAAACATAGAGGAAATGGAATTAGTTCCACGTAACCTATAGATCCAAAGGGGGCATGAAAATCATCAGCGTCTCTGGCACAGATGTGGGGAGGGGAGGCAAAACGTCTGAAGACCACCGAGAGGGGCATAGAAAAATTCTGTATGTTTGTTTGCACAAAAACTCACCAACCCTTGTTGATGAATAATGATCACTCCATAATGTGAGAAGCTCCCCTTTTATGTGATAAGTTTGCCAAATGAAGAAATTCTAAACTCAACTCAAACTATGTACTTTTAGTTCAACCTGACTACATTGCGGGCCATCCTGTTTATGTCTCTGATGGTCGTCATTTTTACCGGGGTAGGACTCCTGATTATCTATTTGATTTTACCAGGATCATTCGTTTACTGGGTAGGTGGCACAGATGTTAATATCATTGACTGATTTCACCCTTGAATTCCACTTATGTATTAATGCATCATGCTCATTGGTCGTCATGATGCATTCATTTAGATTTGATGAGGGACTCACCATAGCTATATCCATACATTATGTAAACCTTAAGGCCTAGTAAAGGCTTGATATAACCTAAGGCCTAGTAAAGGCTCGATATACCCTAAGGCCTAGTAAAGGCTTGATATACCCTAAGGCCTAGTAAAGTCTTGATATACCCTAAGGCCTAGTAAAGGCTTGATATAACCTAAGGCCTAGTAAAGGCTTGATATAACCTAAGGCCTAGTAAAGGCTTGATATAACCTAAGGCCTAGTAAAGGCTTGATATACCCTAAGGCCTAGTGAAGGCTTGATATACCCTAAGGCCTAGTAAAGGCTTGATATAACCTAAGGCCTAGTGAAGGCTTGATATACCCTAAGGCCTAGTGAAGGCTTGATATACCCTAAGGCCTAGTAAAGGCTTGATATACCCTAAGGCCTAGTGAAGGCTTGATATACCCTAAGGCCTAGTAAAGGCTTGATATAACCTAAGGCCTAGTAAAGGCTTGATATACCCTAAGGCCTAGTAAAGGCTTGATATAACCTAAGCCTAGTAAAGGCTCGATATACCCTAAGGCCTAGTAAAGGCTTGATATACCCTAAGGCCTAGTAAAGGCTTGATATACCCTAAGGCCTAGTAAAGGCTTGATATACCCTAAGCTAAGGCCTAGTAAAGACTTGATATAACCTAAGGGCTAGTAAAGGCTTGATATAACCTAAGGCCTAGTAAAGGCTTAATATACCCTAAGGCCTAGTAAAGGCTTGATATACCCTAAGGCCTAGTAAAGGCTTGATATAACCTAAGGGCTAGTAAAGGCTTGATATACCCTAAGGCCTAGTAAAGGATTGATATACCCTAAGGCCTAGTAAAGGCTTGATATACCCTAAGGCCTAGTAAAGGATTGATATACCCTAAGGCCTAGTAAAGGCTTGATATAACCTAAGGTCTAGTAAAGGCTTGATATAACCCAAGGCCTACACTGAAAACATGGAACATCTGAAACTAGTCAGCGGTGACCACTTTAGGTCCTCAAGTTGACGATACCTAAAACTACAGCTTTAGGTAGTCAAAATAACGACTTTAGGTCGTCATCCTGATGACCTGAGTCATCAGGATGACAATACAGACAGTACAGAGTAGTCATATTGATGACTCAGGTCGTCAGGATGATGACTTAGAGTCGTCATTTTGACTACCTAAAGCAGTAGTTTTAGGTATCGTCAACTTGAGGACCTAAAGTGGTCACCGCTGACTAGGTTTTCAGTGTAGTAAAAGCTTGATATACCCTAAGGCCTAGTAAAGGCTTGATATAACCTAATTAAGCTCTGGTGAGCAGACTCACCAGCACTCCATTGGTACATCATGACGATCAACGGGCATGATGCACTCCTTCATCAGCCCCTTTTAAAGGCCTGAGATGCTGTTTGTAGCCTTTTCTCTGGCATTCCTTGCAGCAAATACCAATAGATAGCTTAACAGAAGGTCCCTGTTTAATGTCATTATCCTTTACTTTTCAATATTCCAAATAAAACACATTTTTGAACACCCTAAATATACAAACAATGCTGCACCTGGTTCACTTAGTCAATCTTCCATGCATCCCTTTAAAATGAAACCTAATTCAGTAGTCTTGCCAGAATCCTTTAATTTGAAGAATGGGCCAGCAAAATTCGCTATCATGATAATAGGGTAGTGCTGTTTGTTTTAAGTTACTGTACTTCCTCTGTTCAGATGCTGACGGTGGTGTATGGTGGTCTAGGTGCAATGGTATTCTCATGGGTAAGTACTTCCATTGCCCATTGATCATCATGATGCACCAATGAAGTGCTGACGAGACTGCTTGCAAGCACTTCATTGGAGCATCATGACGACCCTACGGGGTCGATACGAATACTCCTGGAGGGTCGGCATGATGCTCCAATGAAGTGCTTTTGACTGTTTGAGTTGACTCACCAGCACTCCATTGGTGCATCATGACGACCAATGGGCATGCTTACGTATTGTATATATTCATTTTAATTCTATGTGCCACATGGAACCACATATGCCCCACATCATATCCTGTCTCTCATTGTAGATTTCAGATTGATTAATTTAACCTTGTCCATCTGATTTCTTGTTCCATAATCTTCTTATAACATTAATATCAGAAAGACTAATCCAAAAATTGTAAGTACAGAGAATGGAAATATGTGGCACATATGGTTGTTCACTGTGTGACCCCATTTTGTGAGACTTGACCAAGAATTTTTATTCATTTTCAGTACCTGGCGATAGATACCCAGTTAATATTTGTCAATAAGGAACATCCATTGGCACCAAGACACGAGTTTTCACTGAACCATCGATTTTACAATGAGGAGCTCTATGCAGCCCTTCATCTGTATTTGGACATTGTGCCGCTTGTCTTGAAGTTATTGTGGGCATTGGCCTCCTGCCGCAGTGGTGAAATATGTTAATAGTGTTTAAAATGGGAGTGATGTTATTTCAATAATCCCTTTATCCATATTCTGCATTAAGTATCCATGTATACAACAGATGACTTTTAGATCCAAAACCTTGTTGCATTTGATCACTGCATTTATTGGTACCCCATGTGTAATACACTTTGATATTCTCTGATATTCAAATCATTCTAAAAGAAACCAAATAGAATACATGATATGAAGAATCATTTTGGTATGTACATTTTGCTGAGGTATAGACAGTAAATACAAAAATAAACAAAACACAAAACTTGTGTTCCTTTAATAATATACCTCAATAATTGTTTGTTTGTGCTTTAGATTGAGATTCTGTTCATGGAAAGTTCATCAATCACAATTCCTATGGCCTTCACTGAATCAATTTACTTAAGGGCTATTTCGACTGTGTCGGTCGGGTCCATTTTCTACAGCAAAAAATAGACCCGGCCGACTCAGTGGAGCCAGTCCTTTTAGGCTGATCCCTTAGATTTGTTTTTAATACCCCTTTCCATTGCCTTGATAGCAATCTAGACTGATTCTATAACAATAGAGCTATAGGTCAGTGTTATTGTTGGCTTCTTCAGTCTCTGTTTCCCCATTATAACATTCAGTGTCTTCGTCACTTTTCTCATAATTATCTACGGTACTGTCATTTCCCTCGTCTTTCCCTAATTCATTCACAGACTTATTATTCACATCATCATCCTTTGCATTCTCATTATCATTTGCATTATCACCATTTTCTTTTGCACCATTTCTGTGTTTTTCTGCATTGTCATTTCCATTAATTTCCATTAATTCCATCACAATTTCCATCACTTTGATTGTCAATGATAGTATCATCAGTGTTGTTGTCGTCATCATTTTCTTCATTGTCATTTTCATCAATGTCAGATTCATCATTGTCGAATTCATCATTTTGATTTTCAATATCATTGTCACCATCTGCTATATTTCCATTATTGTCTGTTAGTTTACCTTCCACAGCCTCTGGCTCAGTGTCAAAGTCTGATTCTTTCCAACTCCAGTCACTTCTCTCTTCATTGTAATTAATCCTGGAAGCGCTTACGTTTCGAGACCTCTTCTCACGAACAGTTCTAGGCTGGGACTCAACACTGCTGCTAACTGTTGAGCTGTTATCGACACTTCCGATTGTTTCAGTGTCATCCTCTTCAACAGTTTCATCATCCATTGCATCATCAACATCATCATTTTCATCATCATCAACATCAATATCATCATCAAAAGTGTCTTCAATAGTGTCATCATCATCAGAAGAAGAAGAGGCAACGGAAGCGGTTTTTCTCCTTTTGACCTTTGAGGGTAATTTCTTCTTGTTTTTCTTCTCCTTCCTCTCTTTATATCCAGGTCTAGTACAAATCTTTTTATCAATATGTAACTTTAAGTATGGTTTTCTTGTAAAACCTTTCCCACAATTTTCACACTTAAAGGGACGGTCCTCATCTTTCAAATGGCTCTTCAAGTGCTTTGTAAGATAATCCGAACGAACGAATCCTTTGTCGCAAATCTTACAGCGATATGGTTTTGCTGCCTCGTGAGTTTTACGGTGAGCAGCGTAAGTAACACTGTTTTTCGATTTATGACCGCAAATATCACAAAGATGATTCTTAGCCTCAGGGGTTGGTCCATGCATCCTTTGAGTATGGTGTTCAAGCCTCTTTTTGTTCATGAACACCTTGTCACAGACATCACACTTTACTTCATCCCTGATATGGCTCCTGGCATGATCATCGGCTATGCCGGGTAATTTGGAGACTTTACCACAGATTTTGCATGTGTTATCCCCCTTCAGGTGCCAGTTTGCAATGTGTTCGACCATTGTAAACCGCCCAAAGAATGATATTCCACACAATTTACAGACGAAGCACTGATGTGGGCGCATTGTACCATCAAGGGAGACGATCCCGTACACTGAAGCTATCTTCTTTTTCACAATAGCTTTCTGGAAATGAGGAAGTAGGGCTTTATTTGTAGAGGCAATGTCGGTATCATACATCGGTACATTTAGAGTCCCTGAGTTGTTTCTTTTACTGCCAGCAAGAACGTCTTTGGCATGTTTTAGCATGTGGATCTGAAGTAAGGTGTTAGAGGGAAAGCTGCTGTCACATGAGTAGCACATGAAAGGGTTCTCCTGCTTATGTTTATTTAAATGCAAGTCCAAGTTCTCCTTCGTACAGGTCCCAAAGGAGCACATGGGGCATTTGAATATGGGCTTAGTGCAGGTAGCATTACCCTCTTTTGTATGAAAACATTCAATTTTATCATCCTCAGTAAATTCTAGTTCAGTAGTTTTCGCTGACGCTTGGTTTGCACTTTGAGTCCGATCAGACATGTCTGCTCGTTGGTCTGAAAAATTAGTATTATTGGTCACCTCCTCCCTATTGGAACCTGGAGAGTCAGCTGTAAGGTTCATAAGTTCTTGAAGTGAGGTTTCGGTCGGCTCTGAGGCAAGAGCGTCCATCAAGACATCCTCTGTCAGAATCTCTGTTGCCTCACTATCAACTTCTGATTCCACTTGTTCAGACAGATGCATTGGCTCTGTGGCTTCAGACTGATGTGTCACTCTTATATCGCTTACAAGCTCCTGTGCACTTTTTTTCTGAAGTTCTGTTGTTAGCCCTACTGATGATTCTGGAGCATCAGCATCAATCATCTTGTCTTTGGCTGAAGACTTCTCTGAGTTGACCTGAGCATCAGTCTCTACCTGCAAATCAGAAATTTGCATCGCCGGGTGATCTTTCCTAGATGCTTGGACTGTAGGCTGTGTTGAACTATCTACTCTATCTGGTCTTGTGTGTGTTGGTCCTATGGTGGCAACCATTGACCTGTTGTCTTCTGATGGCTCAAGTGTGACAGACTGTCTGACTGTCTCATGGACCAATGGCGATGACGCTGATGAACTCATTGCCTCGTGGACCGAAGGTGACGCAGCAGACAGGCTCATTAGTAACTGGACCGCAGTGTCAACCTGATCAGCTGTGATGCTCATTGGTTCACTGTCCAGAGACTTAGGGGTGTCAGCATTTGGTATGTCTGAATTAGGAGTGTCTACATATGGTGAAGGTTCAACTAAACATACACCTGAGATAGTCACAGGGTGATTAACATTTTTATTTGTTTTTTGCCCAGTCAAGTTGGTTTGCCTCAGAAGTTTAGCAGAACACATACCAGTAGCCATCAATGAGCCCTGACTTTCAGGTTTTGATAAATCAGGAGTAGTGATGTTCTGTTCATCGGTTTGTCCATCTGTGACCGTCTTTTGCTTGCTAAGTGTAGACTCGGGTATTGTCTGTTGTGAGGTTGCCACTAATGGATCATCTGTAACCCTCTCTGCCTCATGCCCTACACAGTCATCTTGACTAAGTGCTAGCTGATGAACTGCTGGTTTAGATGAACTTATTGCAGCATCCTCCATTGGTTGGGTGCATTGAGATTTTGTCAAATAAGACACATCAGATTCAGATGGAGAGACCGCTGCCTCAGCGGGGCCTCTCATCGATGTCTCTGTTTCACTATATGCACAGCCTTGTGGCTCCTCTGCTACAGAATTTGACTGATTTGCCATTGTCATTTCTGTGCAATTAGCCAAATGCCCCAGGTATTCAGCTGAGCTGGTAGTGACAGTCTCCACTGAGGTATCATGCATTGAATTCTCATTGCTTTCATCTGGTATGAAGAAAAGAAGTAAGTGATCAATAAAACAGAGCTAAAAGCAGATCGTATTGAGAGAAATAGATTTTGAATGATTTTTCAGAACTATTACTAGTACCAGAATGCACATAACATAATTCTTTCCATACCCAGGGTACTCATTAGGTAAATCATGGTACTTCATAATAGGTCTAAATTTGCAGGATCCCTCAGAAGATCAACCCCAATGAGAGCCCTTGTGATAGATACTGTTGCCACCCAGGTTTTCTAGATAAGATAATTAAGCGAATTATTACACTGGGAAATAACCCTATGTTGCCTTATATGGATATACATTTTATATTCAGAACTTCAATGCCCAAACATGGATAACCGATAAGCGATTTAACATTAAATAATAGTCTACCTATCAATAATACTGTCTTGACCTACCATGTTGATTGAGGGGTGAGCAGAGACTGGCTTGACCTTGTGTTGTTTTCTGTGTACAAACAAACCATTGCAAAGTTGTTGAGCATTTAACAGCATTAATTGAATTGATGCAGTATGTTTAAGCTCTACATCAATATACTAATACTATAACCTGCTGTATTTCTTTCCTAATACTGAGCTATTTCACTCCATTGAAATAAGTTTATCAAAGTGGGCACGTCCGCTAATGTGTGAACGATTTTCTATTTTTGCTGATGAATCTGATGTGTCTAGTGCCCAGAACAAGCTGTTTAAAATATCAAGACTTAATTTGAAGTTTTTCTATTGAAAACTAGCTGAAAACTTATAGGTTGATTTATTCCTATCCTAGTCTTTATTCAAGATAACATCAGGCCCTATGATGACTGTAAACAGCTTATATATGTAAAATTATAGAGGGTATTTGTATGAAATGAGGTTTACTTTTTGGACTGTGGGGTAGCAGACTGAGGGAGGTTATGTGGACTCTTGACAGGTAACTTCACAGAAGAAAATTTGATACAGCAACATATATTTGGGTTCAGGGGGACATTCCTCTAGAATTATAGCATTTCATATTGTAGGTAAGATGAGGTTTGTGCCCTTATGTCAAATCAATTCACTTCATTTATCTCTAGCATACTGGGCTCTGACTTAAAGTTTCATCATGTACCACCCATATTTATTGTCATTTCCTATGTTCTTGGATCCAGATGTATAGTGTGAGCTGGTATCTGAACAAAAGTAGATAGACCCCCTCCCCCCTCACTTATCATTAGAAAAGGAAATGTGCTGTTTGGGGACACATATGCACTATTGAGAGGATATGATAAAACCCACGGTGCTAAAGGAAGATCACCTGTATGATATGTTCACTGTAACAAATCAGACAGATTGGATATAGTCCAGTTGAAACATTTCGCACAGCAAACCTGGCTGTTGTTCAGGGGACAAAAGACAGTTAAGGGCAGTTGTTGGTACCCCAGGGAGTGGTCAATTGCTGAAATGGGGGACAAAGTCTTCCGACTGGGACCAGATCTGGTATTTTCCTCTCCCCTCCTTTGTATGAAGAGTGTCAGTTCTATCTCCTCTAACCAAGGGTAATGGCCTATCTGCTGGCCCGTACATGTATATGTGTCTTTCTATCTGTCCATCTTAAGTTGTTTGGGATGGGCTTAATGTGAATGTCTATGATCAATCCATCCTCTTGTTATATGATACTTTCTCACTAGCCCCAATGCATCAAGTCGTCACAGTCTGAAAATTAGGACCTCAGCACTGCTTTGATAGCAAGTATTCCTGAATATCACCTTTTCTCTGTAAACTCATTGATTACAATAACACTGCTAGTAAGGGGTATTTTGAACTTTTGAACCCAGAAGTACCCTCCCATGATAGATTTTTAAAACAGAAGGCAGTAACATCATGTTGCTAAGTGTTAATCTCTTGACCTCCTCCCTCCCACCCATTCCACATTAAATGACTTTCCCCATGAATGTACACCTGGGTTATGGGTGATTGGTTTGACTACCACAAGGTGGATAGGAGGTACTCTGGTGTCCTGAGGTATAAACACTCAGGCTACCACCATAGAGGAAACAACAAGGCACAGTGGGAGTAGACTATATGTAACTACCACCATACCTTGCTTCCAGCCACAGGAACATTGAATGGAACAAGAAATACTGCTCACTCTTCATGCATAGGTTGTATTTTAACAGTCTGAAATATCTGCTTGCAGAGTGTCAAGTTCAGGATTATGCTGGTGTTTACCAGTGTCATCTTATATGATGCTAAGTACTAGTGTAGTTATGATTGAAGTTAGTGTGACTAGCACAGGGAGGGAAGGTAGGTCCAAATGCCCCTGTACTCTGGTGCCCTGAGGTATAAACCCTCAGCGTACCACTGTGCAGGAAGCAGCAAGGCATAGTGCTCCTAGACTATAGTTAACTCCCACCATGCCCCTAGCTCAGTCACAGGAGCTAGGGGCATGGAACTGCAAATGCTGCTCACTCTTCAAGTATAGGTTGCAGCTATGTAGGCTGAAACATATGCTTGCAGTGTGACAAGCTCAAAGTCATGTTGGTGCTCACTAGTGCTATAATATGGCACTTGGTACAAGTGTAATGCCACTTGGTTACTGACCAGAGACCTCTCCTGGTCTCCCTCCTGAGCAGTGCTGTCATCTGGTGGAAATAACATGCAAACTCCAACTTTGGTGAAGCAATGTCTTATTTCCCACCATAAACCCTCTTTTATGGTATTTGGAAGTATCAAGTTGAATATTATAGACCAGCTGTTGGTAGATGTAGTGCACACAATGGACAATAGATTCATGTATAGAAGTGTTTTAGCCATGTTTCCATTGAATTTCAAATTGGTCATTTTAGCTGACGTGCCCACTTTAAGAGAACTACAGGAAGGCACTTAAAACAATCGATTACTGCATTCATTCTAAACATGTTCTTATGAGCACACACCCTTACAATGGCTTCTGGGGTATAAACAAAGATTTTAAGGTTAAAATGTTTTTACCTGAATGGGAGCTGCTTGTCGGCATGTTGTTGCATGTTCCTGATTCTTGTGTATTGTATCGAAGTGATGTCCACACATTGAACATGGAAAACTTTTCCTCTGAAAATTTAGTAAAGTTGTAGTGTTAAAAGTACATCCCATTTCAGGGATAAGTTGATTCACCCTGTTGGTGTAGGGAAAATGTAGAAGACTGCATGAGTTACCTCTTCTACCAAACTATTAATTAAATTTGCATGGATGATCAGTGTTTAAAAAAACATAAACATCCATGCATATGGATTGATGGTCTCCAATATCAAATTGATTTAGAAGCATAATGGACTTTCCAAAGACAACACAAACCTGCAGACACAATCCTGCAAGGTACTTGTGACATTCTCGTGTCATGACTTGTGATTCCTCTGAGAATTGTACATGTTCATTTTACAAGATTTTGATACGTGATTCCCATGAGAAAAGAACTGTTCATAATTCTCAAGAATCTTCTGTGTCTTTCTCATATTGTGGCACATACCCTTGATTTGCCCCAGTTAAACATGTTCTTTTTGAGGGAATAACACAAGATATAGACACATGTTTTGACTTTTGACTCTCATAAGAATCCACTGATTCATAAGAATGTTCATTTCTTGGAGATAACTTGAGATACAAACTTGTGTTATAACTTGTGATCAACACAAGAGTACACTTGTTCAATATCCAAGAGCATCTCGAGGACTCATGTTTTCTCCATGAGAATCCACTGTGCCATCAGAATGTTTAATACCCGGTAATAACTCAAGACAAACAACCATTCTATTATTCATTATCAAATGAGATTCCAATATTATGTTCACATTGTAAACAATGGTACATATGAACAATAACGTTACAAATTATGTACAACTACTATGTTACCGAGAACACCAACTTTATTTTGATGAATAAAGATTAATTAAACTCAAAAACTCAAACTCAAGACATCTGTGATCCTCACAAGAACCTATCAGAACATGAGAATGTTCAATTCGTGAGTTGTGTTTAGAGGGAACGGACCAATGTCCAACTATCTACCAAAATGTCAGGGCTCCACCCTAAATTCTTTGAGCCTCCTAGATGCAGTTGGGACTTTTCGAGACAAAGAAAGAATTTTAGGAAATGGAGTGCCATTTTACTGGTAGAATGTACTACCAATTATACGCATGTCAAACGTTTAAAGAAAGGTTCTTGAAAAGATTTTAAACTACTTTCCCTGATTCTTTTCAAAATGGTCACTTAAATCTGGCAACTTTTTAACCTCTCATATAAGACATTATAATCCATAGATTCTCACCTTTTGGGAGCACAATACTTCATGCGGTTTGAGACTTGCCCCTGGGCAAGGCGTGCCACAGAATGAACACTGGCTCTTCTTTTTCTGAAAGGATAGGTAGAAGTCATTATCAAATAGACACTTTGCAAATTGCATGTACGCATATCCTGCTCAAAATTGATATCTTAGATTAATGTCTTATAATGAACAGAAGTGGAGATATTAATCCAAACCTAAGAACTTGAAATAGCATACAAAAGATGTTTTTGGTCTGTATGGTTATGTATTGTCTGTATATTGATGTAATATTGTACGTCTACATATTAGGTAGCTCTCACCAGTTTATCACGTGTTTGGGAAGACTAACTCTAGTGGTATGATGCTGGCTTAGCCCATTCTTAGAACCAACACCAAGACGCCAGTACAAGTCACTGTTTATTGTACAAGTATTGATCCACAGTTATATCTATAGTCCAATGTCCACACAGGCCTACAGTGGCTACAACAACATCAATCTACCCTGCTTACAGTGCTCATGTCCAAAACAATCCCAATCATGTATAGAGATAGGTCTCCTTATTGAAATCCTGTTTAGTCCATTCTTACAGTGGCTAGGTGTAATACTAGTTACTAAACAGCTTCATCCTAGTGCAACTCCAGGAGTATGTGTGCCTTCCACGCCGGCTCCAACAATACTGACTCCTCACCTGCTTCACACTAACTCATTACACCTTCTGCTGGCCTATATGCGACTTACACGTATCTCTTTTATTACAGAGTTACCTGAATCAGTCTTGCCCGACTCCACCAGCGCCTACTGCATTCCAGAGCTGTTACTCATCTACTTCCACAAACCCACCACTGTACTCATACATCGTCTTCTGTCCATACGCAATAAATACACACATAGCTACATCCTATTATACCCGTCTTTTATAATTATTACTTATTACTGACAAGACATTTTGATAAAGCAATTATAAGTTATCTAAGTCTTTCTCAAAGACATTGCCCTTTATAATTGTTTTTCACTCCCAAAAGGAGTGAGTGAGTGAGTAATAGATGTTTAACGCCATTTCAACAGCTAAGGTCATATTCATGGCAAGAACAACATTACATAATATCACAGAGGAATGTGTCGGTGCCTGAGCATATGTACACCACACAGATCCTGACGACCTGAGGGGATAGGAAAGAAGAGATATAGACCCTTTTAAGTGGGCTAAGGAAGCCCGACTCCCAAAAGGATGTACCGGTACTGAATACTTAGAACCAATAACTTATGTTACAAAATAGTGAATAGTTACCCTCAGTGTGCAGGCTTTTTCATGTATTCGGAGCCTGGCTGGCCTCCAATTGTGCATGACCCCACATATGGAGCATGCGATGGGTGGTGGTCGACACAGCTTCATATGCCACTCCATTCCAAAATTTGTCTTCAAACAACGGCCGCATTGCTCACAAGCTAGATTTGATGTCTGCAGATAAGTGAAATGGAGCCAGGTGACTATCAAATAGAAATAGGGGGATAGGGGGTTCATATATGCAAACAAGGAGGACATTGGGATGTTGTCATTTGATAAATCAAATGTGGGAGCGCTGTTGATCCTGATGCCTGTTTAGACTGTGATATGGTAGTTTTATGGAGCAGTGGTGGGGCAGTTTATGCCACCTAGTGGTTATAGTGAGAAGTAGTGGAATTATTAGCCAATCACAACACACAAAACCAAGGTCTTTGGTACACCACTCTGCTTGACCATATACCTATAGCTCACATAGCCATTATCAGCTGGGGGCCGCCATTAGACCCCGACGGCACTATGACTAACACCTTCAGCCCCCGACTCCGCAGTATATGCCAGGGATGCCTCCCATTGGTCAATAATACAATAGCCATGTGCCGTATAGGTTAATGGGAGAACATTATATTGAATTCTGCACTGATATACGAAAGGGGTTTTAAAGTGCCAGCACTTATAGAACTCCATAGATCTCCCTTAAAAAGCCCATATTGTTGTTGTTTTTTTTTTTGGTGAGGAATAGCACTATTTTCAAATCCTTTATTATAAGTTTCCAGAGCCCTGATGTATGGACTGATGTAGAATTTATACCAATGATACAAAATGACTATTAAAAAAATTGGCATTTTGAAGATGCCGGTTTCGTGCAGTGGAGCTCTAGCTTAAGCCATGCCTTACCTCTTCCTCTTCATCGCTGTCCCAGTCAAGCTCTTTCTGCAGCATGTGGCGCTTATAATTAGAGCAGAACGTGCGGTGTTTGTGAAGGGTGACCTTACTAACAAAGCTCTTACTGCACACCCCACACTTCTCCCGAACCCGCCCCCGGCGGCACTTCCGCAGGTGAGCCTGCTTCTGACTGAGTGTCTTTTGTCTCCTGCCACAACCTGGACATGGTTTGTCCAAATTCTGAAATTTGATCAATATGGATATAATCCTGTATCCTGTGAGTCGGATGACAGTGCATTGATGACCAGATAAATTGAATTGGAAGTCCCTTTTCATGGGTGGGAGTAAAGGCTGGAGTCAGTTTCTCTTCTAAAATTTAATGATATTTACAGGAGGCATTGCACCCCATTTATGTAGATTGATTATGTTTATTAAGATGATAACATACTCATTTTTGTTGAATAGCCTTTAGGGGGCTATATGGTTTAACTCCTACCTGATCATCAAATATAATCCCCATGTCCTATTGTAGAAATAAACAGCTTAGAATCTACTATTTCAGAACTGCATCTCCAAATTCATATATAGGCCAATAGAATATACTACAACTAATTGGCCATTACATACTAGTTCTTGCAGTTGCCAGCCAATGCAAGTGAATTCCAAAATATCAAAATAGTAATTGTAAATGATTTAGTAGACAATTTTGAGAAAAACTTCAAGCATGCTTACCGTTTCGTCATCCTCGCTGGAGCTGAGGTTGGGTTCCAGGTACTCTAATATCTCTACGTCCATTAACCGATGGTACTTGTCACACATACGCTGATGCTTGATGAGGTCCTCGTTGGTGTCTTCCCGCAGGCCACAGTTAGGGCACCCGTAAACAACCTACATGCATTTGGCACATCTTAGATTTTTTATTGAATAATTTTCTTTTATTGAATAAATCTGATTCATTTGTATAATATTAAATCCATTCATTTTCATAATATTTAATCTGTCCAACTACAGTTGGTGTTTTGTCTCTAAGTTGAGCCAAGTTGTTGCGACAGCGCCTAGTCTCTGAGCATAAGGACATCTATGTTTCTTTTTATCATCATAAGCTTCAGGTTTTCTTGTGTGAAAAGAGTGTGTTATACAAAAAAGATATATTATTATCTGAGCTCATTGAAGCAATTATTTTTTCACAGATTTTTGTGAAAGAAATGTTAAGATTTTTTATTTTGATTCTTATCATTTATCTATGCCTTTTTAGTAGTGAGTTCAGCAGTATCAGAGACAATAAAACTTTTTTGAAAATTCTATTAATGTCTGTTAATAATAAGAATTCATTTTTGAAGAGATACAATATGCATACCTTCCTGCACTTAGTGCGATGCTGCTCCATTATAGCGGCACTCGTAAGGATGAGGCTGCACACTGGGCACATCCGCTCCTCTATCTGAATCGGATAGAATGTATTTTACAGTAAGGATGCCAGACATACAGCTTGTAAAGTGTCTCTTTGAATTTACTTGTTGTACAAATAGATGAATTTTTGACATAAACATCATTCATTATAGCAGGTTCAGAAGTAAGAGGCTTGACTCTACTCCTGCTAGGAAAATTCTGGCCTAGGAAAGTTTATATTATGCTAAGAACAAGCAGGAACTTCCTTCAATGGTAACTTTGTGACTATTTAAATGATAGGCCTGCTGTGTCACACTAAAGGGCCAGCTTTACAGCCCGATTCATCACTACCGTAATCTCCCGCGTAGAAGACGCACCCCAAACTCAGCACATGCATTTTCGCGTATAAGACGCACATTTTAATGCTCAATTTTGTAAATCCAGTACTGTTCTATAGTAAAATTACCCCTCGTATAAGATGCACACCCAACTTGAGAGAAAGCTATAAGACCCCCAGCATTTTGTTTGGTGTAGAGGACGCGTCTTATACACGGGAGTTTACGGTATTAACTTATTTTGGCACAAAAAGACTTGTTGTGAAAGACTGTTTTGAATCTGATGTGGATTTAAACTAACCAGATATATGATTCCCTCATTGCTATTTTTTTTTCTAATTTGGTTTCCACTTACCGGTTCGGGGAAGGGTTGTACTGTCCCCTGGTTGGGATGTTTCTGAGAGAGCCATGGTGGTCCTCCAGCATGCGGACATTTATGCTTCTTTTTATCATTATAAGTTTTGAACTCAAGGCCACAAGTGCGACATGTGGAGTGCCCACTCTGAAATTTATTTTATCATTAATCAATTTTATCATCACAAATATCATTAAAAAATATTCCAATCATTCCAGCTCAAAAATCCTGTAGTCCAAGTTATTATAATAACATGGCCTAAGCACTTAAACAATTCATGTGCTTTAGAACATGTATCTATTTTTATAGTTTCATATGCACATTTATATCATGGCTGATACGATCGTTACTATGGATTAGTACTAGAACCGCTGTATTCAATGGGGGGCATGGAATAAAGTGCATCCCTGCTCAATGGTTGACGATCACGTGACCTGGTGCAAACGCAAGGACGTTGAAACTGAATAAATCTCTTTGTTTTTCTATATTCAAAAGCAAATTCATCCCGTAGGGCCATGACATAAATGCAAATGTCCACTCCCTGACTATAAGGCCTCATTGAATATGGACAGACCCACTTCAGGGAATACGATGCAAAAATATTCCATGGTTGTTGACATTTGTTTATATATGCTCAGGGACCCATCATTATGGATTACTGACCTGTCCGACCTTCGTGATCCTGATGTTCTTCATGGTAGATCGTGGGCTACCCCTACCCCTACCTCTACCTCTGCCCCTACGTGATACCTTCCTCTTGTCTGACAGGACAGCCTGAAAAGTACAGAGAGAAAGTTTAAATCAACTTGTCACCAAAATGGTTAGACTACACCATTTGAACCCAGGTCTCTCTTTTAGCGATGACTGATCATGTCTCAAGGATGCATCTATTGCTCGCCCCAGATGCTGCAAATGTTATTTATATTTCAGAATGGATATGTAATACAATTTCTTCATGAGCAATGATATATAAACAGAACTAAACGACGATGGCATACATTGTGACCAACCCCCCGAGGGCGAGATAGCCTTCTGAGCGGGGGCTAGCCTACAGTGAATGCCTAGGAGTTAAGTTCTGTATTTATTTGAAGTTAAATGGATATGAAAATGCTAACATTCCATGAAATTAGTATGTAAATAAGTCATGTGACCAGCGATCAAGACATACATGTATTACGCCACTGGGGGTGTGGCGTTAGGCTCTATTGTTATTCACATGAAATAAATATCTTATCTTGAATGCATTTGTAGGTGCACCTTTGCAGGGATTACACTGAAACATTCAAAGATGATATTGAGAGAGCGGCAAGGTGTGAAAATGCTATGGTAACCACACACCTGTTGTATTGGGGGCGCAGGTTGTAGAAGCTGGCTTGTCATGTTCTCATGTGTCTTCTTTTTCTTGCTCCTTGTAGCCTGCAATTGATAAATACATGATAACGAGCTTCAAAAAGAAATTCAAAATATTCAGAATTTCAGGAGGGAATTAGAAGAATTAAAGTCTTACTCTCACCAGGGCTGCTTTCATACATCATAATGACCAATGAGCATGATGAACTAGCTAAACTCCATTTATTTTGGCACAAATCACAAACTCTTGGAATAGCTGTGATTTATACACAGTTTTTTTTACAGTTTTCTATACCTACCATATGAGCAGTTGCAGCAGCCCTCTGTAGCAGCTTCCTGAGGTTAGGATCTGATGGCTTCCTCCTCCCTGCTGCCACCTGCAAAAGGTAAATGTGCACTTAACTTGAGGGGTTAACCCTTTAAGGACCACTGATCCATTAATGCATCGTGCCCAGTGGTCGTCATGATGCACCGATGAAGTGCTGGCGAGACTGCTCACCAGCACTTCATTGGAGCATCATGCCCACCCTCCAGGAGTATATGTATCGACAACGTAGGGTAGGCATGATGCTCCAATAAAGTCTCGCCAAGCACAAGAAGCAAATTAGCATTAGAGCAGGTTGATTCTTCCATTATCAAGCTCATATCCTCACCAATTTGATCAATCCTGACAGCTCAACCCTCCATCACAATGGCCATACCTTCTCACTTGGCAAAAGAACAACCATTGGAATAAAAACTTTTGTAAAAGAGTTTATTCCGACCAAAAATAGTTTCTTTGACATTCAGAATGCAAAAAGTTCAGAAACGTATAGAAAACATTTACAATTGGATATGCTTTTAGTCCACAACGTGCATAGAAAAAAAGTCGGAACCAAAAATAAAAATGTGTTTCATTTCTACAGTAATCTCTGGCATACAAGGCACATTTTATACAAGGGTTTTAGTTCTCCCTGGATCTGCAAGGGGGACACTAAGACCTTTCTTTTGATGTTACATTCCCCATAATATGACATAAGGTTGTACAAGGGGTCTAGGGGATCCTAGCTATACAAAGCCTTTTAAATTTCTAAAATCCATTCAGTAGAACAAAAGTTATGATTTTTTTAAATCAAATCCTAAAACTCTAGGTGTGTCTTATAGGTGGGGTGCCCCTCATATGCGAGAGATTATGGTACGAAACAAAAGAAGCTTTTTTGCCAAGTGTATTATTACTTAACCTCCACCACATTGATCATATCATTTTATCACTTACTGACTGAGGATCTAGTGTAAAGGCTGAATCCAGCAAAAGCTGTCCGTTGCTCTCAACTCGAAATATCTCATATTTGATATTAGAAATCTGTAAAACAATTCCAATCAGGCCAATTCATTATAAGAGCAGGATTTCACGGATATGCCGTATATGGGTGATGTATTGGTAGAGACACTAGCCTCGCTCAGCTTTGCAGGACAAGATAACTGTCAGTAGTAACTCAAATACATACCTAAAGCGGGTATTCCACTGACATCAGTCGACCGAATTTCTTGCTAATCCAATCATTTTCAATAGTGCAAATGTATAGAAAAAAAATTTGGATTAGCGAAAATTGGCTGACCAACAGCAGTGGAATACCTGCTTAAAGTGGGTATTCCACTCTTTTCTTGAGCAAATTTTCGTTAATCTGACCAATTTTTTTCTATACCTTTCTAATGTTATAATTTATAGGATTAGAGAAAATTGGCTGACCGATGGTAGCAAACACCCGCTTTACCCATTACAACAATGTGATAAGTAAAAGGTTTTTTCTTTCTATTTTTCTTTTCTGATTCTAATAAGTTGAAAACTTACAGGTGTGTGTCTGTGTGGTTGAATAACAGCATCAGTTTCAGAAGTCAGCAGAACATCGTTTTTGTCATCTGTAGATGACAATATTTCAACATCCTCCTACAATCATTGAACATGAAAAGGACATCTAAAGCTGAAGTCAGGGGTATGATTAAGTCCAAAGGAAAATGGAGAAAGATGAGACAGAAATAGAGAAGAGCTCCTTGATGCCTTAATGGGGAATTGAATTCCTTTATGAAACCTGACGATGTTTTTAGGATCGGTAATGTCTAAGCACGGGTGTCCAAGAACCATGATTACAAAGCAGACTCATGCAAGATGCACAAACCAGCTCATCGTGATACCAATATCCAACAGCAGGTGGCATCATCATACAGAGAGTCCACAAGGTGAATGTTCAACATCTCCCAATGCTTCAACATTGGCCTTCTATGACAATACATGTATTGTGCATAGAACTAGATCACTAGATGTCTAGCAAAGTGATTTGGGTTCATAGGACATAGAGCAATTCAAACGGCATTGTTTGCTATACTATTCAAGATTGGTGCTCAGACACAATAGACGCTCATTTTTGGGACACTTACTAATCTACTAAAGAAACTGTCGCTTCTAACATAAAATAAAGTGATAGATGAATTTAAAAAAGGGAAGAAGAATACCTTCAAGAAAGGGAAGAAGAATACCTGTTTGGTAGAGCCAGTGATTGGAGGGTGCAGCATGACCTCATCTTTGTTGTCATCCGGGCACTCACATTCCGTCTCTGCGTCATACTCCTCCTAATATTGATAAAATGAACAAGGTGATGCAATACATCAAACCTGTATACACACTAAAAATGTGTTTAGTTTTTCAACACTTTTGCCCATATTTAGTGTTAATGTAAAATGATTTTTAATTCAAACACATTTTTAGAGTGTACTGTAGGTATCATTATGACAAATAATTATTAGCATCGAACTGATGATTTTATTACCTTTATTTACACAGTAGGTTCCTTTCAAGCAATGATGCCTTTCTAGACAATACCCTGACAGGGGGTAGAGCTTCTTGTTTATAAAAGGTTTATGAGGCTTTATAGAGACTATCGCCTATTAGCTCGGAAGGGCAATGTATATATATATATATATATATATGTATATATATATATATGTATATATATATATATATGTATATATAAATATATATATAGATATATATAAATATATATATATAAATATATATGTAATGGTTCGTATCGACTTAAATGTTGGGTGGCTCGCTTATCACTAACGATACCAACACAACATGAGTAGTTCGGGTTGGGCAAAGCCCCAGATTCCCCTACCGCTCGGGTAGGACTTTATTTATGTACTCTCTGCTTGGCACATATGTCTTGACTGGACCGTGTCCAGTCTCCTTCTGCGGACCGTCCGGCTTCTTAGTAGACATAAATGCAAATGTCCACTCCCTGGACTATAAGGCCTCATTGAATATGGACAGAGCCACTTTCGAGGAATACGGTGCAAAAATATTCCATGGTCGTTGACATTTGTTTATATATGCTCAGGGACCAATCATTATGGATTACTGACCTGTCCGACCTTCGTGATCCTGATGTTCTTCATGGTAGATCGTGGGCTACCCCTACCCCTACCTCTACCTCTGCCCCTACGTGATACCTTCCTCTCGTCTGACAGGACAGCCTGAAAAGTACAGAGAGAAAGTTTAAATCAACTTGTCACCAAAGTGGTTAGACTACATCATTTGAACCCAGGTCTCTCTTTTAGCGATGCCTGATCATGTCTCAAGGATGCATCTATTGCTCGCCCTAGATGCTGCAAATGTTATTTATATTTCGGAATGGATATGTGATACAATTTCTTCATGAGCAATGATATATACACAGAACTAAACGACGATGGCATACATTGTGACCAACCCCCCAAGGGCGAGATAGCCTTCCGAGCGGTGGCTAGCCTACAATGAATGCCTAGGAGTTAAGTTCTGTATTTATTTGAAGTTAAATGGATATGAAAATGCTAACATTCCATGAAATTAGTATGTAAATAAGTCATGTGACCAGCGATCAAGACATATTACGCCACTGGGGGTGTGGCGATAGGCTCTATTATTATTCACATGAAATAAATATCTTATCTTGAATGCATTTGTAGGTGCACCTTTGCAGGGATTACACTGGAACATTCAAAGATGATATTGAGAGAGCGGCAAGGTGTGAAAATGCTATGGTAACCACACACCTGTTGTATTGGGGGCGCAGGTTGTAGAAGCTGGCTCGTCATGTTCTCATGTGTCTTCTTTTTCTTGCTCCTTGTAGCCTGCAATTGATAAATACATGATAACGAGCTTCAAAAAGAAATTCAAAATATTCAGAATTTCAGGAGTGTATTAGAAGAATTAAAGTCTTACTCTCACCAGGGCTGCTTTCATACATCATAATGACCAATGAGCATGATGAACTAGCTAAACTCCATTTATTTTGGCACAAATCACAAACTCTTGGAATAGCTGTGACTTATACACAGTTTTTTTTACAGTTTTCTATACCTACCATATGAGCAGTTGCAGCAGCCCTCTGTAGCAGCTTCCTGAGGTTAGGATCTGATGGCTTCCTCCTCCCTGCTGCCACCTGCAAAAGGTAAATGTGCACTTAACTTGAGGGGTTAACCCTTTAAGGACCACTGATCCATTAATGCATCGTGCCCAGTGGTCGTCATGATGCACCGATGAAGTGCTGGTGAGACTGCTCACCAGCACTTCATTGGAGCATCATGCCCACCCTCCAGGAGTATATGTATCGACAACGTAGGGTAGGCATGATGCTCCAATAAAGTCTCGCCAGCACTTCATTTGGTGCATCATGACGACCAATGGGCATGATGCACTCTTCCAGTAGCGGCCATTAAAGAGCCAAGTTATTGTTCATCCAAGCACAAGAAGCAAATTAGCATTAGAGCAGGTTGATTCTTCCATTATCAAGCTTATATCCTCACCAATTTGATCAATCCTGACAGCTCAACCCTCAATCACAATGGCCATACCTTCTCACTTGGCAAAAGAACAACCATTGGAATAAAAACTTTTGTAAAAGAGTTTATTCCGACCAAAAATAGTTTCTTTGACATTCAGAAAGCAAAAAGTTCAGAAACGTATAGAAAACGTTTACAATTGGTTATGCTTTTAGTGCACAACGTGCATAGAAAAAAAGTCGGAACCAAAAATAAAAATGTGTTTCATTTCTACAGTAATCTCTGGCATACAAGGCACATTTTATACAAGGGTTTTAGTTCTCCCTGGATCTGCAAGGGGGACACCAAGACCTTTCTTTTGATGTTACATTCCCCATAATATGACATAAGGTTGTACACGGGGTCTAGGGGACCCTAGCTATACAAAGCCTTTTGAATTTCTAAAATCCATTCAGTAGAACAAAAGTTATGATTTTTTTTAAATCAAATCCTAAAACTCTAGGTGTGTCTTATAGGCCGGGTGCCCCTCATATGCGAGAGATTACGGTACGAAACAAAAGAAGCTTTTTTGCCAAGTGTATTATTACTAAACCTCCACCACGTTGATCATATCATTTTATCACTTACTGACTGAGGATCTAGTGTAAAGGCTGAATCCAGCAAAAGCTGTCCGTTGTTCTCAACTCGAAATATCTCATATTTGATATTAGAAATCTGTAAAACAATTCCAATCAGGCCAATTCATTATAAAAGCAGGATTTCACGGATATGCCGTATATGGGTGATGTATTGGTAGAGACACTAGCCTCGCTCAGCTTTGCAGGACAAGATAACTGTCAGTAGCAACTCAAATACATACCTAAAGCGGGTATTCCACTGACATCAGTCGACCGAATTTCTTGCTAATCCAATCATTTTCAATAGTGCAAATGTATAGAAAAAAAATTTGGATTAGCGAAAATTGGCTGACCAACAGCAGTGGAATACCTGCTTAAAGTGGGTATTCCACTCTTTTGTTGAGCAAATTTTCGTTAATCTGACCAATTTTTTTTCTATACCTTTCTAATGTTATAAATTATAGGATTAGAGAAAATTGGCTGACCAATGGTAGCAAACACCCGCTTTACCCATTAGAACAATGTGATAAGTAAAAGGTTTTTTCTTTCTATTTTTCTTTTCTGATTCTAATAAGTTGAAAACTTACAGGTGTGTGTCTGTGTGGTTGAATAACAGCATCAGTTTCAGAAGTCAGCAGAACATCGTTTTTGTCATCTGTAGATGACAATATTTCAACGTCCTCCTACAATCATTGAACATGAAAAGGACATCAAAAGGTGAAGTCAGGGGTATGGTTAAGTCCAAAGGAAAATGGAGAAAGATGAGACAGAAATAGAGACAGAGCTCCTTGATGCCTTAATGGGGAATTGAATTCCTTTATGAAACCTGATGATGCTTTTAGGATCGGTATTATGTCTAAGCACGGGTGTCCAAGAACCAGGATTACAAAGCAGATTCGTGCAAGATGCACAAACCAGCTCATCGTGATACCAATATCCAACACCAGGTGGCATCATCATATAGAGTCCACAAGGTGAATGTTCAACATCTCCCAATGCTTCAACATTGGCCTTCTATGACAATACATGTATTGTCATAGAACTAGTTCACTCATGGGCGTGGACTGGTTGCCAGATTGAGTCTGCATAGGTGTTATCTATATCATAAGGGTGAGACAGTAAAGCACCTTTGCTGCCCTCTGTTGGATCTATTTGCTATGCATAGACCTTGATTGCGGAGGTGACGTGGGACTTTGCCAAAGTCCCCCCTCACCTCTGTAATCAAGGTCTATGTATAGGAAATAATTCACAGGGCATCTGACAGAGGGCAGCAAATGTCCTTTACTGTCTCACCCTTCTTATATTACATATGGAAAACACCTTCACAGACTCAGACAGGTAACCAGTCAACGCCCATGAGATCACTAGATGTCTAGCAATACATGCATTGTGCATAGAACTAGTTCACTAGATGTCTAACAAAGTGATCTGGGTTCACAGGACATGAAATTCAAAAGGCGTTGTTTGGTTTAC
The DNA here is from genome assembly GCA_949317995.1 of Acholoe squamosa. NCBI lineage: Eukaryota > Metazoa > Annelida > Polychaeta > Phyllodocida > Polynoidae > Acholoe > Acholoe squamosa. The sequence continues at coordinate 5,613,438 of OX439048.1, forward strand.
TATTCAAGATTGGGTCTCAGACACAATAGACGCTCATTTTGGGACAATTACTAATCTACTAAAGAGACTCTCTCTTCTAACATAAAATAAAGTGATAGATGAATTTAAAAAAGGGAAGAAGAATACCTTCAAAAAAGGGAAGAAGAATACCTGTTTGGTAGAGCCAGTGATTGGAGGGTGCAGCATGACCTCGTCTTTGTTGTCATCCGGGCACTCACATTCCGTCTCTGCGTCATACTCCTCCTAATATTGATAAAATGAACAAGGTGATGCAATACACCAAACCTGTATACACACTAAACAAGAAATGCCGTTGTGACCGCGTAAAAAAACGCCTCCCACTGTTATTTTGTATTGTGAGACCTCATCACATGGGGCAAATGCAATCATCATAGCGCACTCCCGTACCGCTTCGCGGTACCGCCGCTACGCGGCGTGGGAGGCGCTAAAAAATGTGTTTAGTTTTTCAACACCTTTGCCCATATTTAGTGTTAATGTGAAATGTGTTTTAATTCAAACACATTTTTAGAGTGTACTGTAGGTATTTTTATGTCAAATAATTATTAGAATCGAACCGATGATTTTATTACCTTTATTTACACAGTAGGTTCCTTTCAAGCAATGATGCCTTTCTAGACAATACCCTGACAGGTGGTAGAGCTTATTGTTTATAAAACGCTTATGAGGCTTTATAGAGAAGAGACTACAGCCTATTAGCTCGGTAGGGCAATGTCTCCCCCATAGTATTCTATGGACAACAGATTTTATATCACTCATTACAGTTTAAGTAAGAGGTGGGGACAAGTTATATTCTGTCAAACTGTTTAAGTTCATGGTCTAAGAGGGAATGGAGAGGTCAATTATGATTAAAACGCAGTGACTTGCACTGGGAAAGGGGGCCCTAATGCAATGCACCATAAGACCCCTTTTCCGCAGATCGTGTCACTACTATCAAATTTATGCTGGAAAACCTATGGTCATATGGAACATGGAATTAGAGTACGTCAGATTCTTGATAATCGACTTAGAAGAAATTATTATAATTTTTCAGTTGTTTTTTTACCTTAGTACCAACTGTAGGAGATTCGTCTTTTGTTATGTCCATGACGTCAGCATCCATCATGTACGTCATCAACACAATTCAGCGTCCTTGTAGCGTTGAGGCTCCTATGTGAACAATAATGTAAACTTATATCCCGGGTGGAAACTCACTTCTTTTCTGACATTCTGACACAGGTGTGCGGCTGGACTTATGGCAACTCTTATCCTTGCTAGGATTTTACCCAGAAAACTGTACCCTTATTAAAAAACTTGTTTCTGGAGAAATCTTCATGAAAAGGATAAAGCCTTTTGTATAAGGTATAGAGGGGTACACCTAGAAATAAAGCCAAGAATATTGAATTTCTTTGCTTGGGTTCATGGAAACCATTTATGATGCTATGTACCGCCTAATAATGATGTACTACTATTTTGTTGAACATATGTTCTGGCTGACTTTACAGGAAAACTCCATTATGATGTGATTGTTCTGATGGCCAATAAACTTGATTAAAACTCAAACTCTATTAGGACACTTTTGACCAAAGACAACTGTGTTTTTAAAGAAAAATCTGACCAATAAATTTTGCTCTTGATATTTGACCATAAATATTCCCTTAGATTTAAGAAATTTCATGAAAACTCAGGAAACAGAGGATATAAAAAGGCTATTTTAATAATAACTCTCACATTTGTTGAAAAATGGACCCTTGATAGGGACCTCCTGTGTCCGGGGTCTATATTCTGTAGAAACCCCATAAAAGTTTCTATCCTATACATAATTCTTAATTTCGATGGGACTAGCCACAGACCAGAACACTGACTGTGCGATGGCTGTTTGTAAGGGCAGAGTCATTTATTAACAGATCAGGGCTTAACTCTTACTTATGGGGGGGGGGGGTCGGTTTAAAAAAAAAAATAATAAAGGAGCCCTTAGGGTGGGTGGGTGGGGGGCAAAACATGAATATGGGCAATTCAAATACTCATCGTTACCTGTTATTTCACACAAGCATCCATTTTTTTTTGTGGGGGGGGGGTCATTTTGCAAAAACAGTTTTAATGGGGGTGATGATAACTGTAGTGGTGGGGCGGGGGTGGAAAAAATATCTGCCGAGCCACCAAAATCCATCAAGCCCCTCCCCCTCCCCACTCTGCTGGCAACAAATGACTAGGCCCTAACCAGGTACGTGTAGATACAGGTGGTTTCAGTCTGCTGATTTACATAAGGCCTGAGGGTGTGACAAAGGGCCTACCTGTATATTCAGTATGTGTTCTGTATACACAGGGCTGTTATCCACTGAAGGACCGCATGCATAGCTCATTAACCCTCCGTATAATAATTATATGGTTTAATAGGTGGATTTTTGCGGACCAGGAAATTTGTCGCGACTGCCCACCCCCTCCCCTAAGAAATGATTGTGGAAAATTGGTATAAAATTACCAAACCAAATGTTGGATACAAGTGTGGGCCATCAAGGGACCTTTATTCAAGAACAGCCCCACTTTATCTAAAAAGCCCCCCCCCTCAGCCCCTCCTGGCAATAAATGACTCAGCCCTTGGGTGGCTTGACCTATAGCCTGGGAACATTGACCTACCTGTACCAGTGACCACCTAGGCACCTTTAGTCTGTCCCTCCAACCCAACTCCAACCCACATGTTAATAGAATCTAAGCATTTACTCAAATCAATGGACACGATGCACTCCTGCATCAGCGACCCTTATAGGGTTAAGGGAAATATCAAGACTGAAATATAGGATCTACATTGGCCATGTAGGCTCTATAAGTATACATGTATCATACCAAAAACCATAGCCTATTAAACACGTGACATACTGACTGACAGTGCCCTCTGTGTATGTGCACTCTTTACTGAATCTAGGATTATTACAAAGGCCTATCTCGGCTATATATCTATACCTACCTGTCTCATGGTAGCATCCCTCAGTGTTTTCCCTCAGCCTAAATATAGGCTCCATGTAGAGGTGAATAGGCGGGCATTATGTACTAGGAGCTGTCACACAGAACCAGGAGGACCTGACCATGACCACATCCCTCCTCCATGCAGCCCAAAACAGCAGAACCAGCACCAGCTACTGGGGATACCCCCTCACCTGCCCCATCACAGGGGATTCCCTCCTAATGACGTCACAACCAGTTTATCGTACTCAGGCAGCTGCTTGATGGGCTGGCTGGGAGTCCATGCAATGCCGGCAGTGTAGGTGAATGTTATTGGGAATTTCTAACAAATTCTGAAAACACTGTTATTTTCTATGATAATTAGCCTATGTCTATAATGTATTTTACCCCTTTAAGGAATGGAGACACACATGTGCATTATGCGCTTTAATGGCTGATGTCCTCTTCATTGGTCATCCTGATGCATAAATGCAGCACTAAATGGGTCTAGGGGCCATCCATGAAATTAATGACGTCATGCAAAATTTGTCCATCTTTGCCCCCTTCCCTCTCGTCAAATTTCTTCCAATTTTGCAATGCTGAAGGTATATGGAAATGTTATAATTCTGTTATGCCGGGCCTGACCCCTCCCCCCTCAAGCATGACGTCATTTGTGGATGGCCACCTACTCTCAAAGGGTTGAATTATAATTATCAATGCTGAACCTGACAAAAAGAGGCATGGTGTAGGAAGCACATGGGACTTACTATGGCCCCGTTCTACCATCATGATGGCAAATGGACTTGCCTTAAATACCTAGCCAAATACAGTTTAAAAATCTTTCCAGTTATGGGGTCAAAAATGCCACCCCCGCTCTCCAGTCCAGCATCCAATTAGTAAACAATGATCATAGCCTGCATAGAGAGATGTCAGATAGGGCCAATGTCAAAGGCATGATCCATGTTATATATATTCAAATATTGTATTGATTAAGATTCAATGATTTATCTTAGCCAGAACTATAAGAACTATCAAAGAAAAGCTCCTGTTGTATATTTCTTAGAGGAATGAGGAACTGACAGAACGACATTTGATACATCACGATTGAATCTACAATTCTTTTTCTTTTATCAATATCCTGAGATATATAAATCCATTCTGGAATGCTACCTTTTTCGATATTTTCAGAAACCTTCCTAAGGCCTCTCCAAAATTATGTCTAAACGAATGATAAAATTTAGAAAAAAAGATAGTTTATCAGAATGGATTTGTATAAATTTTAATTTATTATAAATGAAACGCTACATATCATATCAAAAAAGGTCAATTCTGATTTTGATACGATTTATGGTACCACTCTGTCACAACAACTTATAATGATAAGGAAATTGAAATAAATTATTGTTTATAGAAATTGTGGATGGTTATTTTCTAATTCTTCCTATTTCCTTAGCTTTTTGTTTTTACCTTGTCCGTTATATCAATGATACATCTAGATACACTAGTTTGTACTTACTTTGTCCTTAGTAACACTGATACACCTAGATACACTAGTTTGTTTTCACCTTGTCCTTTTTAACACTGATACACCTAGATACACTAGTTTGTTTTCACCTTAGTAACACTGATACACCTAGATACACTAGTTTGTTTTCACCTTGTCCTTAGTAACACTGATACACCTAGATACACTAGTTTGTTTTCACCTTAGTAACACTGATACACCTAGATACACTAGTTTGTTTTTACCTTGTCCTTAGTAACATTGATACACCTAGATACACTAGTTTGTTTTTACCTTGTCCTTAGTAACACTGATACACCTAGATACACTAGTTTGTTTTCACCTTGTCCTTTTTAACACTGATACACCTAGATACACTAGTTTGTTTTTACCTTGTCCTTAGTAACACTGATACATCTAGATAGACTAGTTTGTTTTCACCTTAGTAACACTGATACACCTAGATACACTAGTTTGTTTTTACCTTGTCCTTAGTAACACTGATACACCTAGATACACTAGTTTGTTTTCACCTTGTCCTTTTTAACACTGATACACCTAGATACACTAGTTTGTTTTTACCTTGTCCTTAGTAACACTGATACATCTAGATACACTAGTTTGTTTTTCACCTTGTCCTTAGTAGCACTGATACACCTAGATACACTAGTTTGTTTTCACCTTGTCCTTAGTTACACTGATACATCTAGATACACTAGTTTGTTTTCACCTTGTCCTTAGTAACACTGATACACCTAGATACACTAGTTTGTTTTTACCTTGTCCTTAGTAACACTGATACACCTAGATACACTAGTTTGTTTTCACCTTAGTAACACTGATACACCTAGATACACTAGTTTGTTTTTCACCTTGTCCTTAGTAATACTGATACACCTAGATACACTAGTTTGTTTTCACCTTAGTAACACTGATACACCTAGATACACTAGTTTGTTTTCACCCTGTCCTTAGTAACACTGATACATCTAGATACACTAGTTTGTTTTCACCTTGTCCTTAGTAACACTGATACACCTAGATACACTAGTTTGTTTTCACCTTGTCCTTAGTTACACTGATACATCTAGATACACTAGTTTGTTTTCACCTTGTCCTTAGTTACACTGATACATCTAGATACACTAGTTTGTTTTCACCTTGTCCTTAGTTACACTGATACATCTAGATACACTAGTTTGTTTTCACCTTGTCCTTAGTTACACTGATACATCTAGATACACTAGTTTGTTTTCACCTTGTCCTTAGTAACACTGATACATCTAGATACACTAGTTTGTTTTCACCTTGTCCTTAGTTACACTGATACATCTAGATACACTAGTTTGTTTTCACCTTGTCCTTAGTTACACTGATACATCTAGATACACTAGTTTGTTTTCACCTTGTCCTTAGTTACACTGATACACCTAGATACACTAGTTTGTTTTCACCTTGTCCTTAGTTACACTGATACATCTAGATACACTAGTTTGTTTTCACCTTGTCCTTAGTTACACTGATACATCTAGATACACTAGTTTGTTTTCACCTTGTCCTTAGTTACACTGATACATCTAGATACACTAGTTTGTTTTCACCTTGTCCTTAGTTACACTGATACATCTAGATACACTAGTTTGTTTTCACCTTGTCCTTAGTAACACTGATACATCTAGATACACTAGTTTGTTTTTCACCTTGTCCTTAGTAGCACTGATACACCTAGATACACTAGTTTGTTTTCACCTTGTCCTTAGTAGCACTGATACACCTAGATACACTAGTTTGTTTTCACCTTGTCCTTAGTAGCACTGATACACCTAGATACACTAGTTTGTTTTCACCTTGTCCTTAGTAACACTGATACATCTAGATACACTAGTTTGTTTTCACCTTGTCCTTAGTAACACTGATACACCTAGATACACTAGTTTGTTTTCACCTTGTCCTTAGTAACACTGATACATCTAGATACACTAGTTTGTTTTCACCTTGTCCTTAGTAACACTGATACACCTAGATACACTAGTTTGTTTTCACCTTGTCCTTAGTAACACTGATACATCTAGATACACTAGTTTGTTTTCACCTTAGTAACACTGATACACCTAGATACACTAGTTTGTTTTTACCTTGTCCTTAGTAACACTGATACATCTAGATACACTAGTTTGTTTTTACCTTGTCCTTAGTAACACTGATACACCTAGATACACTAGTTTGTTTTCACCTTGTCCTTAGTAACACTGATACACCTAGATACACTAGTTTGTTTTCACCTTAGTAACACTGATACACCTAGATACACTAGTTTGTTTTCACCTTAGTAACACTGATACACCTAGATACACTAGTTTGTTTTCACCTTGTCCTTAGTTACACTGATACACCTAGATACACTAGTTTGTTTTCACCTTGTCCTTAGTTACACTGATACACCTAGATACACTAGTTTGTTTTTCACCTTATCCTTAGTAACACTGATACATCTAGATACACTAGTTTGTTTTCACCTTGTCCTTAGTAGCACTGATACATCTAGATACACTAGTTTGTTTTCACCTTAGTAACACTGATATACCTAGATACACTCGTTTGTTTTCACTTTGTCCTTAGTAACACTGATACATCTAGATACATTGTTTATTTTCACTTTGTCCTTAGTAACACTGATACATCTAGATACACTAGTTTGTTTTCACCTTAGTAACACTGATACACCTAGATACACTAGTTTGTTTTCACCTTAGTAACACTGATACACCTAGATACACTAGTTTGTTTTCACCTTAGTAACACTGATATACCTAGATACACTAGTTTGTTTTCACCTTGTCCTTAGTTACACTGATACACCTAGATACACTAGTTTGTTTTTCACCTTGTCCTTAGTAACACTGATACACCTAGATACACTAGTTTGTTTTCACCTTAGTAACACTGATATACCTAGATACACTAGTTTGTTTTCACTTTGTCCTTAGTAACACTGATACATCTAGATACATTGTTTATTTTCACTTTGTCCTTAGTAACACTGATACACCTAGATACACTAGTTTGTTTTCACTTTGTCCTTAATAATACTGATACACCTAGATACACTAGTTTGTGTTCATCTTAGTAACACTGATACACCTAGATACACTAGTTTGTTTTCACCTTGTCCTTAGTAACACTGATACACCTAGATACACTAGTTTGTTTTCACCTTGTCCTTAGTAACACTGATACACCTAGATACACTAGTTTGTTTTCACCTTGTCCTTAGTAGCACTGATACACCTAGATACACTAGTTTGTTTTCACCTTAGTAACACTGATACACCTAGATACACTAGTTTGTTTTTCACCTTGTCCTTAGTAGCACTGATACACCTAGATACACTAGTTTGTTTTCACCTTGTCCTTAGTAGCACTGATACACCTAGATACACTAGTTTGTTTTCACCTTAGTAACACTGATACACCTAGATACACTAGTTTGTTTTTCACCTTGTCCTTAGTAGCACTGATACACCTAGATACACTAGTTTGTTTTCACCTTGTCCTTAGTAACACTGATACATCTAGATACACTAGTTTGTTTTCACCTTGTCCTTAGTAACACTGATACACCTAGATACACTAGTTTGTTTTCACATTGTCCTTAGTAACACTGATACATCTAGATAGACTAGTTTGTTTTCACCTTAGTAACACTGATACACCTAGATACACTAGTTTGTTTTCACTTTGTCCTTAGTAACACTGATACACCTAGATACACTAGTTTGTTTTCACTTTGTCCTTAGTAACACTGATACACCTAGATACACTAGTTTGTTTTCACTTTGTCCTTAGTAACACTGATACACCTAGATACACTAGTTTGTTTTCACTTTGCCCTTAGTAAAACTGATACACCTAGATACACTAGTTTGTTTTCACATTGTATCATTGTCGATTTGAAATGAGGCTTCAGGAGATGCCTTTTATTGCTTTTTATTTATGTACAGTAAATGCTTTGAAACTTTAATTGCCCCGATATAGGTGGTAATTCTTCCGCTTTCGAGTAACACTTTGGAGCACCTTTAGAGACCACACAGTAACAATGATACACCTAGATAAACTAGTTTGTTTTCATCTTGTCCTTGTTAAAAGGCACACACCTAGATGCACACTTAATAAAACATATACACAACCCAAGGATGAAACATACCATTACAACTAGAATACCCTGAATAGCTAATACAAGGTCTATCATGTAATATTTATACCAGGGCATCTTCAGACCATGGCTGCGGAGATGTACACCGCCAAACTCCAGAATGTATTCCATCCAGTAAACAGTCTTTGCCCGTGCATCCATATGAGCGCTCTTCATGATCCTCGATGCCTTCTGAATCCTCTCTCTATAGGATGGGGTTTCTATGATTTCTCCAATTTGTTTGACAAGTTCTTCAGTTGTAAATGTGCGAATGTTTGCCTTGAGTCCAAAACCATGGTCAACTGTTCTGAAGGCATTGTGTGGTTGTTCGGCAAATAGTGGGAAACAGAGCATGGGCACGCCATGGTACAGTGACTCATACTGACCATTATTCCCTGCATGGGTGATGAAGAGTCTGGTTTTATTGTGTCCAAGTAGGTCATTCTGTGGAAGCCATTTCATCATTTTCACATTAACAGGTACTGAGCTTTTGAACTTCCCAGTATACCTCATGATCACAGTCTCTCTTCTTTGTGCAAAAGCTTTCAAGAACTTGTCGGCAATGGAATCTGGGAACTCTGAGATTTTAGAGCCGAAAGAAACAATAATTATGCCTTCTGATTTCTCAACCATTTCCTTCACCCCAGGCTCAAGGGGCTTTGAAGGTTTGCATGTCAGGCATTCAATGTTGATGATATTGGGAGTAAGCGGTGTCGGATACTCGAGAGCGCCACCTCGCGAGACAAAAAAAAGCTCAGCTTTCCTGGCCACATCTAACCATGTGGTTACCTCTGGGTCCTTGCTATATTTCCTAACTAAGGTTGTGTCTTGAACTGCAGGGAATTTGATCAGTCCCGGGACAGACTGGGACATGGTCACATACAAATTCTTAACCCGTTCAACAAAAGTCATCTTGTCGGAGAATAGCATGGTGGTGGATGGAATGAAAGAAGGCAAGATAGGTGTCCGCATCATCTCCATATACACAGTACTCGGGTCTGTGACAAAGGGAACCTCATACTTGAGTGTCATGAAATATAGGCAGCTACTAAGAGGGAACATATCCAGTACAAACAAATCAAATTTCAAGTTCCTGATTGCCTTGTCTAGATGGACATCATTGTCCATGTCCCTACATTCTCCAGCTGCCATGGTCGATGTCTTCCTCATGTTGGGTTTTTTACCCGCTAAAGCATTTTGGAGAACGGAGTTGGCTGTCTCTCCACTAGCCATTATGGTGCTACCCTCTGGTGTGTGGTAAGGCAGGATCTGTAAAGTAGGGAACATATAAGTGAGACAATGCAGAATGGAAAATATGGACCATATCATGCTTTACATACTAGAAGATGGTGTCATAATCTTGATGGTCTATCATTATAGTTAGCCATGCAGAACAATAAGTAGCAGTAAAGGTGTATTTATTCCAGCACATTGTACAGAGTTTTAAGGTACATGTGTTGATGCTAAAGCAGCGTATGCTGGTCTCCCTGTGGGTAGGGCGCAGCATGTATGGGCACTAGCTGGTCTGGAGCTGGTTCTGGTGACACCTACTGATAACAACAATTTTTTGCACAATAGCAACATGTACTTGTGTGAGAGATATGACAAGTTGATAGTATTAAATTTTTTATTGTACCGGATGGTATTCACCAATCCACGCTCTAACGGTTATGATGAGCCACACATGCCATCTTAGATTACTGTTAGTTTATCTTACTAACCCTAGAATATACTTTTTTTGGTACGGGATAGGGGGGAGGGTGGGATTGACCATGAGTGAAAGAACTGGTGATGTAAATATATTTAAATGACGACAATTGATGTAAAGGACTTTGTGAGGGAGAATTCACTTAATGTAACCCATATTAATATTAGAAGTATACGGAATAAAACTGCAAGTTTTCCACTTCTTTATGAAAACACAAATATAGATTTTTTAACATGTTCTGAATCATGGTTGACCGATAGAGATTTAAGCTCTGAGTATCAATTGAGGGGTTTTAATATGTACAGGAACGATAGGACATGGTTGGAAGAAGGTAGAATTAAAAAGGCTGGTGGACTTATTACTTATGTTAAAAAAGAATTTGTGACATTGGACAACTATTCACATTTAAATATGTCGACCAAAGATATTGAATTACTATGTACTTATGTAGCTAGGGAGAATAGGAAAAACCTATTAATATTAAACGTGTATAGACCGCCTCAAGGGGATTTCGATGTCTTTTGGAATAGATTGCAAGCTGTTATAAGTAATATTGAGGACGGAGACAGGAAAGAAATTTTCATATTAGGCGACATGAATGTTGATTTTTTATTAACTGCTCATCCAAATACAATTGAATTGAAGGAGGGTATGGCGGGATATGGGCTACTGAGTTTTATACATGTTCCAACTCGATATCCTGTTAACGTCAATGATAAAATTGCCTGTCTAGATTCGATTTTTTCAAATAGTTTGTCAATTACTGATGCTGGCTGTGCAACTTGTAATTTAAGTGACCATGAAATGTTTTTTGTAGTATGTAAGCATGATAGGCCTCAAGTTGAGACAAAAGTTGATATCAAATGTCGATCTATGAAAAAATATGATAAGGATTTATTTATTAAGTCACTTAGTGAATTCAATTGGAACAAATTTTATTTGACCAATGATGTTGATACACTATGGAGTATTATGTTAAAGAGGATAAACCATGTGTTGGATGTAATGTGTCCCTATGTAACTCGCAGGGCAAATTCGAACTCGAAACCCTGGGCTACTCCTGAGTTAATTGGTCAAATTAGACATAAGGATAATGTACTACAACGTGCTAAGAAGAGTGGTGATAGGCATAGAATTTCGGCGGCACATAAAGAAAGGAATAAGGTCACTCAATTGACAGATAAAGCTAAGGGGGATTTTTTCAAACAAAAAATCTGGAAAAGTAAGGGTGATCAAAAAAACTTTTAGCGGGAAGTTAAAAAGGTATTACCACAAAAGAAAGGGGAACTACCAATTATTAATCTTACTGATATGAGTACCGGTGACCTTATGCCTGTCCACACTGTTGCAATGTATATTAATGATTACTTTACAAATATTGGGTATAATTTGTCCAAAGATAACACAATATGGAGTTTCGATGGGCCTTTTGACGAAGAAGATGGTAATATAGCCATGACTACTGACAGAAATGAAGTTCTAAAATTGCTAAATAATATAGCAACACATAAAACTAGTGGGGTAGACGGTATTAAAGGGAATGTTATGAAGGACGCATTGGTTGCCCTATTGGATCAGGTCACTCATATGTTTAATGTATCACTTGAGACTGGTATTATTCCTAACAGTTGGAAGAGCGCCTGTATTGTACCGATTCCTAAAGATGGTAATCCGAATCTAGTGGATTTATTTATTAAGTCACTTAGTGAATTCAATTGGAACAAATTTTATTTGACCAATGATGTTGATACACTATGGAGTATTATGTTAAAGAGGATAAACCATGTGTTGGATGTAATGTGTCCCTATGTAACTCGCAGGGCAAATTCAAACTCGAAACCCTGGGCTACTCCTGAGTTAATTGGTCAAATTAGACATAAGGATAATGTACTACAACGTGCTAAGAAGAGTGGTGATAGGCATAGAATTTCGGCGGCACATAAAGAAAGGAATAAGGTCACTCAATTGACAGATAAAGCTAAGGGGGATTTTTTCAAACAAAAATTCTGGGAAAGTAAGGGTGATCAAAAAAACTTTTAGCGGGAAGTTAAAAAGGTATTACCACAAAAGAAAGGGGAACTACCAATTATTAATCTTACTGATATGAGTACCGGTGACCTTATGCCTGTCCACACTGTTGCAATGTATATTAATGATTACTTTACAAATATTGGGTATAATTTGTCCAAAGATAACACAATATGGAGTTTCGATGGGCCTTTTGACGAAGAAGATGGTAATATAGCCATGACTACTGACAGAAATGAAGTTCTAAAATTGCTAAATAATATAGCAACACATAAAACTAGTGGGGTAGACGGTATTAAAGGGAATGTTATGAAGGACGCATTGGTTGCCCTATTGGATCAGGTCACTCATATGTTTAATGTATCACTTGAGACTGGTATTATTCCTAACAGTTGGAAGAGCGCCTGTATTGTACCGATTCCTAAAGATGGTAATCCGAATCTAGTGGAGAATTATCGGCCAATCTCACTTCTGTGTACCCCAGCCAAGATTTTAGAAAAAATAGTTCATTCAAAACTCATGCGGCATTTAGATACATTTGAAATTTTGACTGACAGACAGGGAGGTTATAGGAAAGGGTTTTCTACTATACAAACAGTAGGGGAATTAACTGATGACATACTAAGAGACAGAAATGTGGGTATTGAAACGGTGGCTGTGTATATAGACCTGAAAAAGGCCTTTGATACGGTTGACCACTTTATTCTTCTTAAAAAATGTGAAAAGTATGGTATTAAGGGTAAAGCTCTGTCCTGGCTCAATAATTATCTCAGTGGGAGACAACAGTGTACTTTGGCCAATAATGTCAAGTCGGATTATTTACCTATTACTTGTGGAGTGCCTCAAGGATCTACCTTAGGACCCTTATTATTTCTAATTTATGTCAATGATGTTGTACATGTCTGTGATAATAGCAAGATTCTTCTATATGCTGATGATACAGTCATTTACCATTCAGGAGGGGATAAGAAAGTTGTAACCCAACAGTTACAAAATGACCTGAATAAGTATAATGATTGGTGCTCTAAAAATAAGTTGACAATTAACATAAAAAAAACTAAATTCATGTGTTTCGGCATCAGTCATAGATGGAAAAATTGCAAATTTAAAATTGGTGATCAGCAGATTCATGAAGTTGAGCAATATAAATATTTAGGAGTAATTCTTGATCAGGCATTAAATTATCAGAAGTTTATTGAAAACCAGTTAAGAACAGTAAATTTTCGTACCTATCAATTGACAAGAATGAATAGGTATATAGATATAGATACTGCTGTTTTGATTTATAAGACGTTTATCTTACCCATTCTTGAATATGGTAATGTATTATTGTATGAATGTAATGTAACACATCTGGTCAGAATGCAAAGAGCACAGAATAGAGCCTTAAAAGTTGCATTAAGAAGGAATTACATGGAATCAACTAATATTATACATTTGGATGCAAATATTAATAAGCTGGAAACTAGAATGCTTGCTCACATTCTTTTAGCAGCATACAAAAGGTCAAGACAACAAAAATATGTAGACCAAAGAAGGCTGCATACTAGAGCTTGGGATGCACCTATTCTTAAGTGTTATACTCCACATGCTAAATCATATATCAGAAGTATGGAATGGAATTTAGCTTTCCAATGGAATAATTTGGATCCTGAAGACCGAAATTCTCCTTCCTTTCAGTCCTTTAAATATGAAGTTAAAAAATTCCTACAAACAAATCTTCCGGGTAAAGACTAGTTGCTCAGTCCCACCTCTCCTCCTAAATATCCCAAAAATGACTAGAAAGGTTGTTTATTGATCATCTTTATTACTAACACGGGTATGAATATTACGGGTGTTTTGCACAATACCTGTTAATATTAATATAAGCGATAGTGGGAAGTTTGACGTTTTGCACAATGTCATTCTTCGTAGGGTTCTTTGTGTACAACTTAGTGTTCAGTTAATAAGTTGTAATGTTATTATATGACTACTGAAGTGATGTATGGTAGCATTCTTGATTGAATTGTTCTAAAAATACTTACTGCAGTTAAAATACTCTGATTGTTTTGTACTCATACCGCCATCTTTATGATAGTTATTTTTCCTAGGCGTTGAACATAGTAAGGGTTGCCAACTTAAATACTAGTCTTTTATAGACTAAGCGGCGACCCGTCTTTATTGTCGCTCTGGTTAATTACGGATTTGTATTTATTTTTGTACATTGTTGAACTATTGCAATAAAGACAAATTCAAATTCAAAATTCAAATTCAAGAACTAATAAGAGGGGAACAGCATGTCCCTGGAAGTGGGTTTTAACCAGGGACAAGGTACCCATCATGGTATGTGTTATCAGTGGGTTTTACCTCAACCAGCGAAATCCAATATGGCGGCTCCACTAGGCCTCCATACTGAGTCCTATATACAGAGAATGTATGGTGCGCTCCCTAGTGTCGGTATGTATAGCTAGGGTGCAGTGTAGGTAATGACAATTAGTTACAGTATACATTGTATAGTAAGGTTTAACATTTATACCAATGAAATATGCGTAATGCTGATTAATGTATGTAGGTTTTACCTAATTGAAACCCGAACTGCAGAAAATCAAATACCAGTTATCAACCTTTGGATTCTGATGAAAATTGCAAATCTTTAGAGTGACTTTTTACGAGACACCCTAATGTGGTATTTCAAGGGGGGGATATTTTTTTCAGTATTTTCTTACCTTGAATCCCCTGTCCTGTAGACCTGGTGGTACCTTCATCTTATCACTGATAACAGTGTATACCTCATGTCCCTTATCTATCATACCCTCTGTTATAGCATGGATCATGGCCATGTGGGAGTCAAACTGGTGACTGACACACAGTATACGAGCTGCACCCACACCTACTGGAGATCTGGCTGAGGTTAGAAACATTAACAGTAGCCCAGGATACCATAGCCACCCCATGGTGAAATAAGGTCTTCCTTAGTCAGGGCCTCTGATGAGATTCTACGATTTTAGATGCAGATGACCTTGGGCTTGTGCTAAGTATGAGTCCACTTGGATGACCTTGAGTCCAGTGGGATGACCTTGAGGTCGTAGTTTCCTTAGTTCCGGTTATATGGGACCTTCTGATGGAGGTGACCTTTTATATGAATAGCAACTGACCAATAACGTCTAATACGATGAGCTGCAGGTTGTGGTCACCTTGGACACTATGGGAAGCCCTTCAAATGACCTTGAAGTATCCTTGAATTGCAGTCCAGTCTATCCTTGGGATGGAGGTGGCCATCAGTCAGTGTTCAGGTGTTGATGAGAGGAGAGTCCATGTATACTGCAGCTGAACTAGACCTGGTCACCTCTATGTATCCTTTTTAGGCCTTAGTATGCTGGCCTAACTCTACCACCACTCCCCTGGCGGCTGCCTGCAGCAGATGGAGATTGTGCTGGTGGTGACATGATGGGGGCAACAGGTGCCGCCGGTAGGGGCACTGTATAACGGCATGAACAAAACTATAAATACTACTCTCGTATGATACCCTGGGGGGGGGGGGGGCACTTCATATGTTGGAGATACACATGTGTGCAACTGGTAAAGGTACTTTTTCAGCAAAAAATATCCATCTATGCAAAGTCACAGAAGTGATCTTGCCCATTACCTTTTGACTAATTCACTCAAAAAAACGGGCACCTTTTAAACAAAGTCCCTTTGATCCTCCATGGGTCAGTTTTTTTTTTATAGAAAAACTCTTACCTGTGTCATTTTTCATCACATCTTCTTCAAAAAAGAGGTACTTTTCAACAAAATCCCTCTAAGGCCAAGGAAAAATAAAGTTCTGTTTCCAGTAACATTACTTAAAATGGTAGGGTCGGTAGGTTGAATTATTTTTTCTTTTAATTTCTTTTATTTTTACATTTACATAGGAAATGTAAGGGCACATATCAATGGATGTATCAAATTCTTTGATTTCATTGTAAAATAATTATGGGAATATAATAACTGTGAGAGAGGGAGAGAACACGAAAGGGTTAATATTTACTCAAACATAAAAAAAGCCTTAAGGAGGGTTTACTTTTGAGCAAAAAGCCCACATTTCAGGCAGCAGAATACTGGTTTTTCATGAAATGATTTTATTCCTAAAATTGTCCTTCCAAAACATTGAGTCGAAAATGCTCTAACAAAGGTGGACCTTTGAGGGTAAAATCTCCCTAACAAGAGTTGTTGGAGGCCCATCCACACACCTGACATAAAAGAAATTGAGTGACCCCCTTGGGATGGACTATAACCCAGCTAGCAAAACTCATATGATTTACGTAAAGTAGACATCATTTAGATGAGTTGTGCTAGCAGGGAAGGAGTCACTTATAAAACATATGGGATGGGGGAAGGGGAGATATTATGTCATCAATGTGGCTAAGGGTCCACAATGGGCTAGAAACAGAAAACCCAAAATCACAGATTAATAAAGTTCAATGAATTTCATTCTTTTTTTTCTTTTTTTATCTTTCATTCCTATTCTTCAATTTAACACATCACATGTTTTTCATGTAAGACCGGTTAATATTTACTCAAACACAATGTAAATTGTACGAGTTCATTTAGCAGGAGACATTTGCATGATATAATTTAAAGTGGCATAGACCGATGTTTCAAGCTGAAAAAGCATTCTTCTCAAAGCTGATCCAGGGTGTTCACATAGACCATACATCCCTTATGTATTCACTCTCATTCTCCATAATCTAGATTTTATTTGAAGGAATTATCAGATTTCAGATTATCAGAACAAGCACCCACTTTGATACAGATGGTAGGGGAGACTGCGTGAGCATGTGTCAATACTTGTCAACTTTCACTCAGTTTGACGAAAAATCACTCACTGTGATAAAGATGGTAGGGGAGCCTGGGTGAGCATGCGTCAGGATGTGTCTACAGTTGTCAACTCTCACTTAGCTTGACAAACAATCAATCACTTCAATAAAGATGTGAGGGAAGATTGGGTAAGCATACGCCAACATGTATCAATAGTCACCCACTTCCACACAGCTTGACAAACACTCACTCATTTCCATAAAGATGTGAGGGAAGACTTGGTCACCAATTGTCAACATGCATCAATAATTGCTAGCTCTCACTCAGCATGACTCGTATTCACAATGTGAGACTATGAATCTGTATAAATTCTAACTGCTTGTACTTTGCAGAATAGGCCAATTGATTGAATGTCAATATGATAGATTATGTTTTCTTTCTTACATGATATGAAATATACATAAATCAGAAACATAATGATACCAAAGAATATGGAATTCAGTGTATATATAAGACAAAAAAGATGATTTGTTTTGTCTATGGGACTTAGTAATCTATGATCAGCTAGGTCACATATGATTAGGCAAAGTAGAATTCTTAATATGATGGTCTGTATTGAGTGATAAAAAGGGTAGATGTTGTATCCAATATGGGTATAGCAGACTGTGTGAGCATGTGTCAACCTGTGTCAACTTCTGTCAACTCTCACTCATCATGACAGACTTCACGCAAGGACACACTACATAGTATTCTGTGTTCTGATTGGTCCATTGTAAATTTCCCTCCCTTTTCTTCGTTCTCCTTCTGAGTTCCAACCGACAAGCAGAGACAGGCAAGGTGGACAGATATGCTGGTAGGTGGTCACATAGTTCTAGCTTAATTTGAACTTAATCCCAGTTGACAGGTATTTCTACAGTAATATATTGTTATTACTGATTCTGTCTGAACATGCCTTACTGCTAATTCCAAGCATTAGTGGCAATACCCCAAGATAGTAGTAGATTTAGAACTATGAGTAAAGCCTATGGAAATTTAGGGGATTCAGAATGCTAAGTTATAAGTTCTGGTATCTGGGGACTAAGTGAACGGTCATTCATTGTCAACTTGGGTGGGAGTGGGTTGATCTAGATTTAGACTGTTTCTGTTTTGTGATTATGGTTATTTGTTTTGATTTGAACAGGTATACCCAGGAATGCTACAAGGAATCATCCATCAACACTACAACCATCCATTTTCATGGAGAGTGGGTAAAACATGATATTGTGAGGAAAGATATCTTCACATGGAAACAGGATAATTAGATGAATTGATGTTGACAATAAATAAAAATCCACAATCCCCCCCCCATTCCTAGTCCCCCCCAGCACAAATTGGTGAGTGCATCATTGTGTGTGATACTGCGTCATAACCCATGCTTCATTGTGTCATACTACGTCATAACCCATGCGTCATTGTGTGTCATCCTGTGTCATAACCCATGCAACATTGTGTGTGAAGATGAGTCATAATGCATGCGTCAGTCTATGTAAAGCTGAGTCAGCCCTGGCAATGCTTGACACAAACAAAATTTCCAGGAGCGCACTGCGTGAAGGCTCACACACTTTGACTAAACTTCACGAATATTTGCTGGGATGTTAGCCTCTTTTTGACCTTCTATGGACTATAGATCACATTTCTGGCCCTATAACACTTAAATACAATGTTTTGATAGTGTGGAACATATTTTGATGAAATTTGAAAAATCGGACTGGGCCACTTCAGTAAAAAATGAACGGAACAGAAAGGAAAGGGAATATGATCTGCCCTGGTATGATTTTACATTGAACCTACTGGAATTTGTTCCCCAAATATCAAATGATTCTAAAAAATTGTGGTTATAATAGGCTAAAAACTGCTCTATATATAAGTGAGCTTAAAATGGTATTTGGAGTAATCAGTTGATTGAATGAAACAGTAAATTTATATGGCTGTGTGTCATCAGATTGGTACATTAATGTCACCTTTCTACTCATTTCCAGACAGCTACAACTTAGTCATTTCATGGGTTACCCTATAACCCTCATAATTACAAAGGGGTAGGAGTGGGTTTCGGTCATATGGTAGGTATGAGTTTATTGACTTTGTCAATATTTTACTCCCCACCAGGGAGAAAACAACCAAAATTCACCCTTTTCTGTGCTATACCCACATCTATCAACCTGTAGGTTAGTTATTTTGAAATAGAACCCACTTTTCATAGCCAAGTTCTTTAGACAGGCTCATTGGCAGTACCTATTAGCAGTGACAATATATAAGCAAATGTCCACGACAAGTGAATAATTTTACAGCGTATTCACCAAGGTGGGGCTGCCCGTATTCAACTGCAGGCAGCCCCACCTTGGTGAATACGCTGTAAAATTATTCACTGGTCGTGGACATTTGCATTTATGCCATGGCCCTATGGGATGAATTTGCTTTAAAATCAAGAAACACAACCATATTTACTGTTTTTCAACGTGTCGAGTCATCCCGGTTTGTTTTCATCCGCCATGACACCTTGCTCGGCGAAGTAGGTCACATGATACGGAGCTAGCCGCTGCTTTTAGTTTCGATATAAATGTTTCTTGCGCAGGGCAGTATCTTCTTTTTTAACATGGTGCTAATACATAGATATACCTTAAACAATTCATAACACATTATTCAACTAGTTCAATCATTCTTTTTTTGCGTAAAACTTCTAATAACCATACCTAAATACCAAACTAATTAGCTCTGCATAAATTTCAAAATGGCGCCGCTGAATATGCGAGGATCGTATTCCACCCCCCCATTGAATACGGCATAAGTAGTATTAATCTATAGTGTCATCAATATTCGCCATGGCATAAATTTACATACTTCATGTTGTCCTCTATAATAGAAAAATATTACTCAACTCAAATTTTATCACTGTCACCTTTCTAACTGCCTATGATAATGCTGTACATAATGCTTTAACTATTCCCATACTATGATACTCACAGATGTTTGGCTTATGTCAATCAAAGCATAATATTTTCTACATCATTTTCAAAGCTAATATCTTCACCCTTTTTCATATAACAGCTGGCAGAGATGGTGCTTTCCATGTGAATACCTGTATGTCACCTTTCTACTCGACCAGATATACATTCAATTTACTACCATGCCCTGTTTAACTATCTATTACACATGCATCATGGAGACCTTCATTGCCGCCTGCTAAATCTACGATATGAAATTCGTACATCCTTTGTATATGTTGATACATTGCATAATCCATGAATTTGTCAACTCTCTAATCGCTTTTGTCAACTTTCTACTCACCTGTAAACTTTCTAACTGGTTAGGTTTCTGATGCTTTAGGGACTATGGCATCTATTTTAAATGTAATGTAACAAATACAATCCCTTCATAAGTTGTCTATGCCCCCCCCCGAAATAAAAGTATTGCCTTCATTTAAGTAGCAATGAGAAATAATGTCATTAATGAGTTTGTCAACTTTTTAACTGGCTGTCACCTTTCTACTCGGCCAAAAGTCAAACTCTTAATCAGTCCTAATGACTCTATATTTAACTATCAACAATAAACTTAACATGTACACCTTCATACCCCTCTGCCTTATGTCAAAGATGAATGTTGTCTTGCCTATATTTACTTTACCATTTTCAAATCAAACTATGACTCTGTCACCTTTCTAACCATGTTTGTCAACTTTTTACTTGTCTATCACCTTTCTACTCAGCGGGAATTGTGACACCTTAGAGCCTGTATCATTAGTAGTTAATGAAATTTCATGAAAGCAAAACATGATATGGCCTTCTAGGACTTTTTGCAACAATATATTACCTATATTTTATGACAAATGAGTAATGACCTCATTATTGATCTTGTCACCTTTCTACCCGGCCAAAGCTAAAGCTCTGAAACATTCACAATGACTCTATATTTAACTATGAACAATATACACATTATGTTACCCTTTATGCCCCCCTACTATTTTTCAAATATGAAAATTGTCCTACCCATATTTGCTTTATAATCTTTAATTCAATCCCTGACATTGTCAACTTTCTTATCGGTGTTTGTCATGTTTCTAACCATTTTTGTCAACTTTCTAACTGCCAAACTTTGGAAGCTAACCATGGCAAAACCTTACATATTTAGGAGAAAACAACTACACAGTGCCATTCCCCAAATCATCTAATATACATACAATAAAAAAGATTTTTGATACTCCAAACTTTTTGATATGTTAGGAGGAAATTGTGTCATCAGGTTGGAGCATCATAGTAAGCCCAATGGTGTTGCATATATAAGCAAATGTCCATGACCAGGGAATAAATTTGCATCGTATTCACTGAGGTGAGGCTGTCCGTATTCAACGATGCCTTATAGCATTATGCCTTATGCATTTATGTCATGGCCTAGGGGGTTATTTTGCCTTTAAATAAAGAAAAACAGCTCAAATCTGTTCAAAATCCAAGATGGCGGACACCCATTGAATACAGACACATTGTATTCAATGCCCCCCAATGCGGTTCTAGTACTAATCTATAGTGACGGTCGTATCAGCCATGACATAAAGGGGAATAGGCAATTTTGCCTAAGAAGTGCCTGTAGTAGTCACTTCCTTTTCAGTCCTTTTTTTTTCTTTCATGTTGCATAGAAGTACTCATGTCAGTCAGGTACAAGGACCATTCTATGAAGATGATAGCTACTCGAAACAAGAGCACTAAAAACAGAGTCATACAGTAAGGTACCTGCTTGTGCAGTACACACTATCTTTAAACAAGGCAGGTGGCTTTTTAGTCTAATGTGGTGAGTACAATTTAAATGTCGAAGCACAGCATGGTTTTTAAAAGTGAGAGGCTATCTACTTAAGTAGATAGCCTCTCTCGGATGTGTATTATGGGAATTTCTAATTATAGATGTTATACATGTATTGATAAGAGCCTTAATGGAACAATAAATTGTCCCAGTTTCCTTATTTGTATATCTAGGAGTATAACATAAAAAATGCTCTAAGAAATGAATAAAATTTTGAAAAACCCCAGTCATAAGTCGGGGGCAGACTTTGCGAGAAATTAAGAAGCCAATTTTGGTCAAAAATAGAAAAAAAAATCCGGCTTATGACCGGGGTGGCAACAGCCTGCAGTTTATATAGCAGTTTCCAGACATGCCAAGAGAGTACCATAAGGGAGCATTGTTATGGATCCAATGATGTTACAATGGTGTGAAGCAGGTGTTAAAAACACACCGATATACACTATCCTAACCCCTAGTAAACACGTTATTCCTATATGGATGTTGAAGGGAGGTATATCTAAATAGAATTTATAACTAGGTGGGAACTACATGTATATATTTGATTGATATATGGATGTGCAAAAATTTAGTTATTACTAGCGAAAATCTACCTCTAGGATATATAATTTAAAAATGTTGATAAAAATGTGCCAAGGTGAAGCCTCGAACACTGGACCTTCTACATGCCATGTCAACTTGCTACCACTAAAGATCGGTCTGTTAAAAGGCCATCATTTCATTTTCATTGTAGGGTACCTTATACCTACATCAAAGAGAATATGCCATTCCCTTGGCTGTTGGTGAAATGATTGCCTGGTTAGCTAAGTCAGTAGAGCAAGGGTTTTTGAATGCAGAGGTCATGGATTCAATCCCAGCCCAAGCTGCCAATTGCAATTTTTTCAGTGCGGAGTCCTCCCCAAAAATCTGCCTCTCACTTCTTTAGATGCATCACTTGGCTGACAGCAAAGTTTAATGATACCACTTAAAAGAAATGAAAAAATGTGAAAGAGAGAGGAAGATACCAAGAACAGAATTGAAGCAACAAGTTTCAGTATGAGTACACACACACATATATATATATATATATATATATATATATATATATATATATATATATATATATATATATATTATTTATTCCTTATTTTATGCAGTCTGTCTTCATGGCTACATGAGCGCAGGTTGGAGACAATCTGTAGTGTCCTTTGCGAGCCTTTCACGAACACGTTGGTTCCATCTACTTGATAGCCCCGTGGTGTCAGCACCGTGTTCTTACCTGTCCTTGGGGTTAGTCCAGTTTTCGTTTTGGCACCAGATTTCAGTGTTTTTGAGGTTTTTGCAGTATGGGGTGCTGCCCCCTGGAGGTTTGGGGTAACACCAGTGTTTAGGTGGCTCCCTCTTGTGTAAGAAGCAAGAAGCGCTTCCCGCCTTGAGGAGGTGCTACCCGGAGGACAGGTACGTGGCCGGTCCCTGTGGGAACCGTCCCGTGTCCGCGATATGGATTTCATCATGTCAAGGTCCATTTCCCATGAGGCGCGCATGGCCTTCTTGGTAGAGTCTGCAGGACAGTTAAAAGAAAAGGGTGTCTTGAGAATTATGGAATGCTACAGTTTTCATAAGTTTCAACAGATTTACAGATAACAGACTGTATCATTAAAATCAACTGCACTTAATAATTTGGAATGCTGATATCCCTAGGTGATAAAACATGACAATTAATCAGGTTCCCACTGCTTATATAGCTCAGAATCTGGTGCCTAAACATGACATTATGAAAGTACTATGAGAGGAGAACTAAATAAAAGACAAAAAAAAAGAATTTTGGAAAAAAAAAGATTTTAAAGGAAACACACATGCATTCCAGTAAAGCTCCAGTGGAAAAGTCTTAGAAAGAAAACCTGCATAACCTGCATTAGAAGTATCTGCATATCTCACCTTTTGATCGTGTACCAAAGGAGGTGTGAGGCCTTACTGGCCGATGTCGTACTGTGGACGTCTCAGGCGCTACAGAGACTGTCCTACCCATTAGAGTCTCCCTCATCTCTTGTGCACCAACTCTATCCTCACTATCAGTCGGATGTGCACTACTTCCCCGTAGCCCTGACTCAAACCCGCCCCGGGACTTATGGGTAATAACATCCTGGACGACTTCCTGTTTGTATGAGTCCCATTTGCACCGGGCAAGGAAACGGGCACACAGGGCATCATCAGATGGGTAGGTTTTACCTGCAACAGAAATAATTGAGAAAGTTCTCAAAATACCTGATTAGAGGGTTGTCAAAGGTAGTTTTCTGTTATTTCAACCCTGCCATCTTCATTGTTCATTATCCTAGAATACTGTCAGACCTGTCAAGGTTCCCACTATGTACAGTTAAAGTTTAGAATATTAAATGACATTTAACTGACTAATCATCACATGTTTTGGTGAGGGGTAAAACAAAACCATCAGAGGCATGAATGCATGAGACCTGAATTCACCCTCCCTGCTTCTCCATGCATCCCCTGAATTATTTTATAGAATTTTTTTTTTTTTCAAACTCTTCCTCAAAATATAAATCTGTACCTTGAAAACTTTCATTTCTGAAACAGATCATCGTCAGTACATTATCCTAGAGTGCTGTCAGACTCATCTTGGATTCCCAGTCCTTATCAGCCATAGTATAACAGACCTTTACCTGACTAGTAATACCATCCCTAGATGTTGTCTGATATTGTCCACTGCTAATTTGTCTTGGTGAACACAAGCCTTTAGACTAACCTTTTCTCAAGCTTTTACCATGTAAGGTGACCTTTAAAATGAATACATTTAACTAACTTTTAATGGAGGGATTACCTCGAAGAAAATATGTACAAGGAAAAAGTGTCACCACAACTCCAAATCAACATATATGCAAAAATAAAGAGAGAAAAATTAAATTCATGACAGATGTTGCCTCACCTGAAACACAAAAAGGTTTTCAACCAAAAAATTCCTCTTAGGGTTGGCTTATAAGTGTAGCACTATGGTACAAAGTCTTAAATACTGGTTACAACATAGAGTATAATACATAGTATATGGATACAATCTTTATCACATCACAAATTGTACAAGAATAAAGATTATCATCACACATTATATCCACAATACAATATTAATGTACATCTTAACATGAACACAGGGTGCTACCGTATTGGAGCGCCTTACCTAACAGACGCACGGAGTTGTCAGACTTGTCGCCTACAACACAAGGTGGCCATAACAGAGAGGGGCAACAGATGGGCATGACAACTTTACAGTGCTAGGTGGAAAACTTTTAACCCTTTAACGGCCTCTGATGCATTAATGGATCATGCCCAAAGGTCACCATGATGCATTAATGTCGCCCTGACAAGTAACTCGCCAGTGCTACATTCATGCATCACACTGACCCTACAGGGCTGATACACTCCCGGAGGGTCGGCATGATGCTCTAATGAAGTGCTCGCGAGCATTCTTGCCAGCACTTCAATAGCGCATCATGCCAACCAATGGGCATGATGCACTCCTGCATCAGCGAAAAGGGTTGAATTGAAGCACTCAAGCAGTGTTTGCAGAGGCTTAACAACAGGAAGCACCTAGCTATTTACAGCACATTGCTTTTATTTTTAGAAAACAGTAAGAAGTGCTGTACATAAAAAACTTGTGACTCTCCACTAGATTGGCCCGTACCCAGTACATGACAATGTGCTGCATATTTACAATTGGAGCTCAGATAGTGTAGATGTCTGACTAAACTAAGTCCTTGTGCCCCCTCCAATTGGAGGAGAAATCACATCCCTGATATAATCCTTATAATCAGGGAAATACGGTATCAAGGAAGTTAAAAATTAAGATCTGGGTTGCCCAGCTTAGTATAAGGCCACAACAAAAATATTAGTTGGTCTACAGATTTTGGTTTTGAAAAAATGATGCAAGCGAGCGAATTTTATCATTTTTTTTTTTTTTAAGAATTTTTTGGCATTCAGTGGATTCCTTGCTGGAAGAGTGAGGCAAGCAAATTTTTTTTTATTTAAAATTTTTTTTTTGCCAAACATCACAAAGATAAAACTTGTAGAAAGTGAAGCAAGCAAAATTCGTAGACAAGATTTTTTTCAAAGAAAAGAAAAAAAGTTGCACTTTTGAAAATATATGGCGATCCATACACAAACCTTTTGGTGTGGCCTAACTAGGACATGCGGTAGAGTAGATCTCTAGTGCTAGTCTAACTGTATGGGGGAAGTGATCTATGTGAGCTGGTAGCATCTCTCAGGGATGTGATTTGAAAATCGGCCAAATGTAGGAAGATTTTGTAAGTCCCAATATAGGGTATTCAACGCCACAAAATAAGACTTGGAAAAGGATCTTTGTTAATGTAATGGGGGGTCTGCATTCCCCAGGAGCCCAAGAAATTTTTGAACATCTAGAGGCCAAATGGTGAAATCTGGTGCAGTTGTTTTTGGCTCTCAATTGGAGGAAAACCTCCAATTGGAGGAGAAATCACATCCCTGTCTCTGTAAAGTGCTACCATGTTGCACCACTGCCAATATATTTCCTATCGCATTCCTGATGCTGCTGTATATGGTTTATGATTTTAAAGCTAAGCTGGGTGACCCAGATGTGCAGCAAAGTGATTTTAGCTTCCCCACACCTGTAAAAATCCAAAAAGCATTGCTAAATTTACTCTGCTAAATTGGCTGTACCTTTGGGTACATGGCCTAGAGGCCTCATAAAGAAACAAAATGGAAATGAGGGACGGAGTTTGTTTTTTTTTATCAGGGATGGGCGCTTATTAAAACAAATACTATAGGTGATTTTGGGGTCTATTTTCATCAGAATTTGAAGAATGTTAAATGCTGCCTTCAGTCTACAGTCCTGAATTGGA
This sequence comes from Acholoe squamosa, assembly GCA_949317995.1. Lineage (NCBI taxonomy): Eukaryota > Metazoa > Annelida > Polychaeta > Phyllodocida > Polynoidae > Acholoe > Acholoe squamosa. Next base: position 5,640,269 of record OX439048.1, read on the forward strand.
ATTGGCTTTTCTAGTCAATAGGGTGAGACATACAGACAGAGAGCAGAAGAGGCTACATAAGATCTATCCCATTAACGTATATGATGGCTGATAATATAACAATGAGCTACAGTTCGTCTATACTAAGTCTCTTGTCTTGGTCTACTGTTATCTGACACAAAAATCAGTGTGCCATCTAATTTCAGTCCATTATGTTCCCTCTTTATGCTAATGCCAACTAGAGTGAGTTGGCACTCTGACTAGTAATCACTGATGAGGTCAATTGTTCTATTTTTGTATATAGTACATATTGTAATGTTTATTTAATATTTTTTATTTATTGATTGTATGCTCTCATCTCTCATTTTCATTTGGTTTATCATCATATTCATTATCTGTGCTAACAAATTTGGTGTAACAAATGATCGAGGAATTCATCTTATTGTCATCCTACCACATTTGCATGATCGTGATTTGACAATAAACACTTTTCAAACCTCAAAAATGAACTTACACATTTTAGCTGCCCCGGCCATTGTCAGTGTATCGGCTATGTCCACGAACCTTGTCTTGGGAACATGAATGACTTCACAACCTCGGCTGATCATCACAAACTCACGCTGATTAGCGGACGATGATAGATCCCCTACCGTGTCCAACCCCTGTTGATACCAATGTTGAAATATTATAATAACTGCATGAGGATTAAATATTCATCAGCCTCCCCTGGTTCTGATGTCTTTTAGTTTGGCTGATTGAATATCTTTAGTAATAGTGTTTACATCGCACAATGCTCTTACTAAGTAGTTTACAAAAGAAAAAGCTTATAAAAAAAAGCATAGGATTGGGTTTTGAAAAGATATCCAAGACTGGGGTAAATTCTTTATCTGAGTGATATATCTGATGATTTATAAGTACGGGAAGAGCATTTTCCCAATGATGTTACCTGAAAGTTTACTTTTATTCCTAACAAGCAAGCGTGGCACTTTCAAGCAAAGTCATAAAATATATAGTCTGAACAGACTTTAAGGAATGAGTCAAGCTTTGGCATCTTCACGACCATGAGGTCTGGTTTCCTTATAACTCAGTAGGTGGCAGCAACAGCACCTGCAGAGGCGACATTGGGTCTCATAGAAGGAATTGGTTCCGCACTATAACTTAATATAGCGCGAAACACGATAGCACCAATTGGAACATGCTCATTTTCTAAAAATCACCCCAGAATTAATAGATACATCCTCCCTTCATAATATAGGCTGACTTAAAATATGAATTAACCACGAAAATTTTGAGCACTGGACTATCGGGTAAAAACACCCTGATTCTGCCTAAATCTGCACTGAATAAAATGTAGATTCACTATTTCCAATCTAACCCTTGAAAAAATGGGTAAGCACTTTGAGAAATGCCCTCCTGGTATTTTATCCAAAGCAGCAAATGTTCAACAACATGTGTAGTGGTTTTATATTTATGGCATTATTTTCAACATGGTTATTGACCATTCAGTGTGCCTGCAGTATTCACTTCTGACCACAATCGTATATGACTTCCGGTTTTCTGCGGGATTTCCTTTACTGAGACCCTTGACATCTCCATATTTTTCCATAGATTCATTCAAAGTTATCAAATCTCATTCACACCACCCCTTTCCAACAAACTATTGATTAGCCCCCACACAAACACTTGTGCCAAATATGGCATATCTTATACCAAAAAGATGGTACTGGCGAGGGAAATACAGTCCTGCTGTCCATTTGTTCTGACGACTGATATTTCGCAGTATGTACGTTGTACTTGCCCTCTCATTCATCTTCTATTGCATATTTTTGAAAATAAATTAGACATTGACCTTGACAAAGACATAAGGACACTTGAGAAGGTAAATATATCGAACAAACACTAATACATTTGACATGAAAGGATTCTTTTCAGGGTATACCATCTGCCACCCAAGATGGCTGCTGTTTTATTTTTCAACTTTTTCTTTCAAAATGTCAATAACTTTGCTATATTACTGAAATACTTCAAATGGTTCAACTGGATGAAGAAACTCACTTAGTAGAACACAATTACACATAAAAAAGGAAAATCCACTTCTCTGTTATTATTCAAGAGCCGAAAAGCATACATCCTTCACCTCCAATCCGAAAATTGAGGTAAGTTTTCAAGTTCAAGGTTAAAAGACAAGCAAACGGTTACCATGGAGACCAAACTTGACTCATAATATCAGAAATTCTCAGGTAACTCATGTAAGATCAGGACAGGTAACATCTCTGGATGACTAAGCTACTTACAAAGCACTGTCCATCTCTCAGTGTGTCTACTTTGAAGAACAGTCCATAGCCAGCATCTTGTATGTCCGACCTGTTTTGCAAAAAAAAAAAAAAAAAGAAGAAAAATCACAACCAAAAAAAAAAATCCGGTAAAAACATCATTACATGTTGTACAACCCATAGACCTACATTTTCTGCAGACTTCTGTACATGTGATAACATTCTGTTACAGGATTAATTTCTGGGTGGTTAAAAGACCAATACTTCATTTAAACTCTTGTGTCTGAATCATTATGTCCAGTGAGGCTTACAGATTTGGAATAAACTTAGCTGCCAAAAAGGTTTAAAGAATTGTGAGTTGTGGTGTGGCTTACATGACAGTTTATGGTAACACTGTAAATGCTGATGAATGATGAAATGCTAGATCTCTTTTCAATTATCGTTGCTACAGGGTAATAATATGTTAAAGTGTAAGCAACTCAAAAACAACAACAGGCATACATAGTAGTTTCACAGCTAGCACACCTCGTGCAATTTATGTCATTCTTACATGGAAACTCATCTGATTTACGTAAAAAAAGACATCATTCGGATGAGTTGTGCTAGCAGGGTTATCACCAAAAGCTGTAGAAACATACTTCTCATCATCTTGTTTCGTTATCTCAGGTTCAATACTAGGTTCTACATTTTTCATGACATTGAGGACCGTCTCAACCTCATCGCTAGCTTTGAGGGCGCTCAGAACATCATCGATCTCCGAGATGTCTTCTAGCTTCCGGTTGGCCAGCCCAGATCTCTGAAACAGAAGGCAAGTTTTTTTTTACAATTCTCTTATTTCAATTATTTTTACATTCCATTAATTTCAGCTAGGCTTCACTATAAGTCATGAATATCCATTTAGCATATTACATACAAAAGATTAAAACAGCTTTTACAGACCTGAGAAGAGAGTTGTGAATTGTCTGACATAAGGCTCCATGTGGAGCTGTGTTTGAAGCTGTCATCACATGGTTTGATGAGGGAGCCCTGCGTGGCGGCCGCCAGGTGCTCCAGACTTCTGCGCTCCTCTGGGCTAGACCCGAGCACCGTCTGTTTGAATGTAGGACACTTCTCCAGATCCACCAGGCGGATTATATCACAACTTCCCTGACAAAAAAAAGAAAATCCATTTCCAATAGGCTGCTTTGTGCCTACAGATTGCTGTTTTCTATAAAATGGTGTAATGTTAAAAAGTTTGTTAGGGTAGAGTGACCTTGAGTCGTCCATGTACCTTGAGTCGGCCACTTTGCATGTATATAAGTGCAAATTGAAATTATCAATGGCCATCTATGAAGATTTTAAAATTTTTGTATTGTTACAAGGTGGGGAGATGCAGCAGCTGATATCTAATCATCTTTGGTACTTTGGGCTTATTACCTTCTAGAGGCTGTCAATAACAGCATGTTTGGGATGATATCCATGTGAATTTCTCATGGTTTTCAAGCCACTAATATTGAAATGCAACTGATAAATGAGGATTTATTTGCAACAATGTCCAAGTAGTCAAAGGAGACTTAACCTTAACTAAAAACAATATATATGCATTATATTCACACCCAGTTGACTACCAGTAAAGTGACAATCTGCCCTATCTTTGCATCAGGTACATAATAGACTCTCTCCCACACATTATTTGACTCATGGTTTAATGTGGCCGACTCAAGGTACTGGTGGCTGACTCATGGTACTGATGAAGAAAGATACACATCACTTGGGTACTGAACATTTATAGAGACTGATAAACATGATTATAAGGGCTGCAACCTTATTTACTGGAAGGACTAACACTTCAAGATAATAGTCATAACCATTTTCTGATGCCCCCTACAAGTTAGCATAAAATGGCAGAGGTCCTAGAAAAAGTAAGAGGTTTCACAGAGGTCCAGATGGACGACTCATGATCACTTTACCCTATCTCACTTTTTAGTAGCTATTGCTCCTTCTTAAATTCTCCATCCTAATAATTTTAATTCGATTTGAAGTGGCTTATACATTACCTAACATTGGAGTAACCTATTCACCTTGTATCTTTAAAATCTGTAATTCACAATTTTTTTAAACTTATATATTTCAAGGGATTCAAGGAGGACGGGGTCTGCACCTCCACACCTCTACAAAAAAAAAAAAAAATATATATATTTCAAGGGATGACAAATCTTTGTCCCTGCCTCATTGAGTCCTCTTAGTTGAGAAATGGGCCCCAATCCAGCCAAAAATATTTTGCATACAATCCCTGAGATAACATCCCAGAATGTTTCGATAACTATTTTATTGAATTGACCTACTTTGATGACAAACCAGATCCAGTCATTGTGCCGCGAGTCCTTGACGACCACTTTGTTGTACCCAAACTCCTCCGTTCTACTGACGTTGCTAAGGTCATGGACCTGGGCGTCCGTCCAGTGTGATATGATTGGGAGGGTGCGGAAGATGTTGTAGCGGAAGTGGAACTCCTGCTCCATTTGGTGGTTGAGGCCATTGTCAAGGAACAGGTCCTTGTCGACCACCAAGAACTCAGTGTCCTCGCAGCAGATGACGGTCGCATTACGACGCGTATTCTGCACTAGGGCTATTTCCTGAAATGGCAGGTCTATATTCAATATTTTCTCAGTGGATTTACACTAATCTCAGGAACTGTCTTATTGAAGCCTGAAGATTTCTTGTAGATTTCACATCTCTGAAAATAATCAACATACTATAAACCCAGAACTCTAAAACCATGTTCTTGAGATGACCCCAGTCAGCTAATTTTGGGAAGTGTTTCATATGGTTTTCACTCTTATATAACAAAGCCAGGGTATATGGCACACATATGTGTGGCTACACATGCAGTGTTTTGTGGTAACTGTGAATGGTGAAGTCTACCATGACACCCACACTAGCTAAGTGGCATGCAGATAGCTTTTATATTCTGGCACCAGTTATGGTGGTTAGAATTTTTCATATGCAGAAAATGGTTATTGAAAATGTAGTCAATGTAAGCCACAGGGGAGGCAATCCTTTTTTTTTTAATGATTTAGCAATTTCCCTGTGCGCTGTTGATTAATCACCACTACCTAAGGCAGATACTCACCCCCTAATGCAGCAATTTAGAAACAATTGAATTAACAAAATAAAGAAATATTAATATTTATCATCTCTTTATCTTACCTAAGGCCACACCAAAAAATAAGTTGGTCTACGGATTTTCGTTTTGAAAAAATGGTGCGACCAAGCAAAATTTTTTAAGAATTTTTTGTTGTCCAATGGATTTCCTCCTTGAAAAACGAGGCGCGTGCTAAATTTTTATTTTCTAAAAAATTTGCCAAACACTACAAAGAGAAAACTCTCAGAAAGTGAGGTGAGCGAAATCCGTAGACAAGATTTTTTATCGAAAAAAAAAAAAAAAATTGCATTCTTGAAAATATGAAGAGGGAAATCTGTAGACCAACTTATTTTTTTGGTGTGGCCTAATCTGTTTATTTGTATTAGTAAGTAAAGCTGTGAATCCTAGTTGCCATAATAGTATCAAATATTTTAGTTTCACTATACTTATAAGTTAATAGGATACCAAATTGATTTAAGAGGACTTACACCAAAACAAGCACCCTTCTTAAGCATAATGACTTCTTTTTTAACAAACACGTTGGAGTCTCCCTTGTCGAGTACCACAGAGCAGGCACCGGTGTAGATGAAGTATAAGTTGTAGCCGATGTGGCCTTTGCGTAGCACAACCCGGTTCTGTTGACATCTGAAAATAAAAGAAATGATGAACAATTTCACTAAAAATGAAAACTCTCTCAGAAGCTGAACTCTCTCAGAACCCAACCACCAAGCTCCAATTACCATTCAAACTGGTGGAAAGCCTTCAAATTCAGCACCATTGAAATTACATGCATGATTTAACTGAAATTTCGAGATTGGTATAAAGATTACACCAATTAACCTGGTGGTTAAGGTAATATTCTAAAACCTAATGATCTGAGAATGTCTACATTCCCCTTAGTATTTCATGAACAAAGGAAAAACATAGCCTATAAGTGATACCCTGATGGAGGAAAAGTGCTTTAATCTGAAATTAACAGCAGATTGTTAATAGTAATACATAATATTGAAAGCACTTACTTCATGTAGCGGACAATCTTACAGAACAGATGCTGCATTTCCCGTGTGTACTTCCTGAAAGAAGGCAGGCCACGCATCAGGCGCCCAATCACCACAATGTCCTCCTGGGTCCGGTCCTCAGGCCGCTTCTGCAGCAACATCTGGGTGCTGAATGGTACCTCAAGCTACAACAGCAAAATGGAACTTAATTTTTAATTTTCTTTTCCACAATATATATGATAGAGTTGCAGTTGACAAATGGTGTTTGGATTCTCCGGGGATCAAACCCGGGACTTCTCAACATCACTGCAGATGCTCTACCACCGAGCTCGGAACCCCCATCCTTGCCATAGTCGCCTCCCCCTAAACCTGGATCGGTATGATACACTCTAGGGCTAGTTATCACTGACAACTCACCCCTGAGGCTTAATGCACTGGGAGCTGGGAGCTCTTTTCCCTAAAGTTATACATTTAAGAGGTGTTCCAATCAAAAATAGCAAGATATGTTCTGTACAAAAAGAAAAAGAAACTATTATATGATCACCTTAATGCAAGAAGGTTGTAACTGCATCTGGGTCAACAGGGTGAAGTGGTACCTCCGTGACAGCCTCAATGAGGTATCTTGTTGACCCAGATGCAGTTACAAACTTCTTGTACAAAGGCAAAGATGTTATCATGGTTCTATGCTATTCTGTATCAATCAAATGTAAGTTTACCCTGTCTATAATGCACACCCACTCTTTTTTTCTGGTGGGGCACAAAATATATTACCGCAAGTTCTCTTGTTGATTAACCCACAACGCCGAACTTAGGAGAAGATATAAGCCACACCCAAGGCTTGAAAAGTCAAGGATCTATACTGGTTAAATACCCCCATATATCGTTCAGGACTTTATGCTCAATTTAGGACCAAACCCGGAATAAAATAACGCAAAGCTGAAAATTTCAGCAATGACTTGTCTTTATATCAGTGTAGGGGCCAGCTCTGCCGTAAGGCCAGCAGCCCCGTTCTGGATGTACCATCCCCCAGGGGCTGATATCCGGTGGTAGCTGCCCCTATGTGTGTGTCATACCGATCCAGGTGTAGATGGAAGGTAGAGAACATCAGGCCAGGGGAAGTAGCACAGTGGTAGAGCGCTCGCTTGCAAGTTGAGATGTCCCGGGTTTGAAATCCGGTGTTTCCGAGTACGTTTTCACCAACCTCTACATCAGGTTTGACCTCTCAAAAGTTTACACCCAGACTTTGGGGCTCATTCTATAAGCTGCACCATGGCTTGGGTTCTAGTATAAGCTGCAACTTATACAGGAGAATTTACAGTACAAGACAATTACCTCCTTTTTAATTTTGAAGTCTTTGAGGTTAAAGGTGAGTTCCTCCATATCTCCATCTTCGTCCTTTGTACGATGTGAGACGGCTACCAGGTAATCATCCAGTAGGCCTTTTCCTGTTTGTAGCAAGGAAAAAACCACAAGATACAGGGGCTTCTACTGAATCTAACTTGATCAGGACCCAGGGTTCCATAAGTCATCAATCACAGTTTACCTAACTTCACACTGACTGATGGTCAGTTAATTTGTAGTCAGCATAAATATATATTAAGTTATTAACCTTCTGGCAATCAGTCAGTATAAAATCTTTTGCTGATATGTCCAAATTATCCCACATCCACTGTTATACTATGATATGCACCTCCTAAATCTATGGAAATATTGTTTTACTGACATCAGTTATCTGACAGTAAAGGGAGAAAATGAAGTAAAACATCAGAATGCTGTACATACCTATGGCATAGCTTCTGATAGCAATGCACACTGAACACAGGAGCCGTACGAGACGTGCCACCCGCCTGAACACTTGGATAGGCTGTATCGAAAAATGAATAGTACATTTAGATGATGTCTTGGATATGTTTGAGATTTTTATCAAGATTCATAAACTTGACAAGGCAAGTAATCACCCCAAACCTTTAATCCTTGAAGTATGATTAACTTCCAGATTGTCGATTTATTAGAATTATAAATACAGTTTTCTAAAGCGGAAAGAAAAGAGATCAAGACTTTTCTTCATGTTCATAGCTGAACTGACCTAAGAATTTCCACAGTAATAATACATTAACTGTTTTTTATCCTCATCAATATAATTTAGGTTAAGAGTTAAATCATGTTTAGACACTGTGTTCAAAACACTGTTCAAATACTTTATTTTGACTTATTTAAAGCATGTGTGTTCACTGGGATGAATATAGTGCAAGTTCTAACAGAATGTGTGGTGACCACCTACTGGTGCAATATTGACATGGTTTTCTGCACTTGCATTTGGTACATTAAATTCATGAAGTGTCTAATGTCTACCATTATCTTATCCTCAGTGCTCATGTATAATATGTGATCTAGTTACATGCAGTTTCCCCTGTGCAGCCCCATTATATAATTGCAATTTTACAAAACCCTTTAAGGGTCACTAGTGCATATAACAATGCATCCTGTCCATTGATTATCATGGTGCATGAATGCCGCCCTGGCCCTCGCAAGAACTTAAATTATCACATACAATATTGGGAATATGCCAGATCTAACCCTATCCCCCCATCCTCCCTCCACCCACCTGGGGCTAGATCTCTTACTACGGTAGCTGCGGCTTATATGCAAGAATTACGGCATACACCAATCAAGTGCTGGCGAGCAGACTCACCAGCACAACTCACCTATGGCCAAGATGAACCATTATAATGACAACTCTTAAGGGTAAAGATATGTGTTATTCTCTTTTAAAGCCTGCTGGGGTTACTTTATTTCAATTACCCTGATGAATTTCAAATTCATGTAAATCAATGGCAATTTTTCTTATAAAAAGAAGTTAATGCATTGTACCTCCACAATATACTTTTTTTGGGGAAAAATAACAGATGTCAAGTCCATCCCAGCAGACTTTGAATAGTTGTACTATGATTACTGCGAATAGGAAATACCTCACGCTTCTGGTGATAGAACATCTTGTAACAAATAATATATAGCGGCAATCAGATAAGACATTTAAAGTAAAACATAGATTGATTGTACCATGCTAGAGATTTGATGTAAGCTACCTGTAATACTTAGTCATTATTCTGTCTATTGAAATTACACACTATCATTGATTGGTTGAGAAAATTGTGTATTGATACATTGTTTTTAAACCCTGGGTTCATATCTGCCACACTGGAATCAGCACAACATGAAGGATTCAAAATCTGTAATTGTGCATATTTTACATACATTTCACATGCGATCTGGTCGCAAAATGGCAGTTTTGCAGCCATTTTGCATTTATTGGCAATGCGCTTAAGAGCAAGGTGAACTATATCTTTGTGCCAATGAAAGTTTCAAGGACAGCAGATTTGGGCTGCGGAATACTAGTAGTATTTCTTGTTTGTCTGTTTACAGTTTGAGCTTAAGTAATGAAGCTAACAGATAAAGTCAAAGGTAATGAATACATGCTATACAGCACAGCCTCCAAGTAATAAGCTACATATAACCCTTCAAAGGCTGATATTGCATCATGGATAATACCCTTTAATCATGCTGCATGGATATAATGCAGCCCTGGTGGGGTATTCATATGGGCTAAATTCATATATTTGCCAACCAACGGAGGTAATGGTAAAGGTGAACGATGAACAGTTTGAGCTGACTGTTTCTTCACGAGTGGGCCTGACGCACAAGTGAAGAAACAGGAAGCTCAAACTAGTCAGAGTTCATCTTTACATTTATGTCAAGGTGTTTGGGTGTATATTTAATCTATTAGATGGACAAAAACTCACATTTAATAAGGTTCTCCGACATTGTTTTGATGCGACTGTCGCCATCTTGAATTTGAAAAGTGCAGTGCGCATGCGCGATGGTTATTTCCACAGTAGGGTGCAATATGCGGTCTCAGTGCTTTCTCTATGGAGCATCGATATTCACCTTGACATAATGGTGCATCCCTACAGGGTTGGCATGATGCACCAATGAAGTGCCAGTGAGGAGAATCGCCAACACTTCATCGATGCAACCACTAGTCATAAATGCACTGTATATGATAGTGTATAAGCAGCCTTATAAGGGCAAAGGAGTCTGTGCTACCTCATCGATTGATGGACAATTTGGGTGCTTCAAGGAATAATTCTATTTTCAGTAAAACTAGAATATAAAAGTATAACATAAAATGAACCCTCTTCAGATTTTGTATTTGTTCCCTGCTTGAAAGGAGTGCTAAGCAGTATGCTCTAATTAAACTTTGGCCTTGTTGAGGTAATTGATAAATAATTAAGTCTTGTTGAACTCTTGCCTAGCGGGGCTGTAGATATGAACCTTTAACCATTTAAGGGCCGGTGATGCAGGAGTGCATCATGCCCATAGGTCGTCATGATGCACCAATGAAGTGCTGATGAGTCTGCTTGCCAGCACTTCATTGGAGCAACATGCTGACCCTGCAGCGGGTCCACCCCCATAGGATTGAAATGATGCATGAATGTAGCCTTGGCGAGTTACTGGCCAGGGATGCATTCATGACGACTAATGGGCATGATGCATTAACGCACTAGCGGACCTTAAAAAGTTGAATTAGCTACCAAGTATTACACAGTTCTGTAAGTGCAAGTTACCGTATTGGCCGGTAGAAGTGCCTGTATAAGTGCACGGGCGCTCATTGATTTTAACCAGGCTATACCCCCACGCTTATTCAAGACGGGCGCTTATTCAAGACTTAAATTATAGTGAGTTTCAAATTGTCAATACCCCTGTACCCCCTGCACTTATTCAAGACCGGCGCTCATTCAAGACCGGCGCTTATACAGGCTAATATGGTACATTAACTATGGGTGAAGGTTTGCATTTATAGACAAAAGTGGCCCAATGACCAAAAGAACTACCGTAAATCCCCGGTCATAAGCCGGATTTTCTTTTCTATTTTGGGCCCAAACCGGCTTCTAAATTTTTCCCAAAGTCCCCCCCAGGCTTATGACCGGGTTTTCTTTACTATAGAATAAAGAGAAAATGGTAAAAATTTGACCCAAAAACCGGCTTTTATTTTTTTCCTGAACTCACCCCTTGGCTTATGACCGGGGCCGGCTTATGACTGGGGATTTACGGTAATTGCTGGTTCATATATCATATAATTCTGTGATCTCTGTAATTCAGAATATGTTCACAGTGAAAAATGATACCAACATATATGATTCCAACCACCACCAAACGAAACCATAGCTATATGATATTCAAAACCTGTACATGATAGTTTCTATCGATTACCTGCAGCCATCACGGCAGCAAAATGATGTAACTCCTTAACCTATGTAATGGTTCGTATTGACTTATATGTTGGGTGGCTCTTTGGCTCGCTTACCACTAGATGTACCAACACAACACGAGTAGTTCGGGTTGGGCAAAGCCCCAGAAACCCCTACCTCTCGGGTAGGACTTTATTCAATCTCTCTGATGACAAAGTATTAGCGTCTGGACTGGACCATGTCCAGTCCCCTTCTGCCGCTCGTCCGGCTCCTTAGTAGGAGCTGGACGCGAGGCGTGGTGCTGCCCCCTCTTGTACCAACGAGGTATCGCAAAGCGACACCTAGCTAGCATAGAAGGAACAAGCACCACACAAACACGTCTCTCGGATGAACGGCACTAATATATATACAATGATGCCGGCCCCTACACCACCCCCACTAGACTTTACCTAGGGTTGTGTGTAATTAACAAGTAACTATTGTTGACTTTATACAGTGGTGTTATAAATAAATAGGTAAGTCTATATATACATAGTTCGTATTAAATATAGAACATTTAAGGGGCATTATAAGTTATATGTACATAATAAGGCATCATCGTATATAACCCGAAGTGTTTATAAATAATAACAAAAATAGGAAGTGGCCCCTTATGGACCATCGACCTATGGTGATACTGTTACACGTGTGTTATTATTAAACATGAGACGCGACGAAGAATATTCGATGTGTAGTAAGGTGATATTGAAAAATTTTTACAATGTTTTTACCGACCCGAGGTGGGGTAAATAACCCGAAAAAATTTTGACTTTTACTTACAAGAATATAATATACGATATAAAAATAGATTTATACAAAATATGAAATATAGGTGTCCTACCAGGGTAGCAGGATCACCCTTACAATATACCGGACTTCCGGCGAACCTGGAACGACTGGTTTCTGCAGCTCCATCCGGCGACATATGTGTGGTGGCAAACCACGTTGCTGTTATGATGTGCCCTGATGAAGATGGGAAGATGGAGACCCGGTTAGATGTTGTAGTCCATTGGGTGTTCGGGTTAGCGTCCATCCTCGCTGCAGGTTACGATCCAGGTATCAGGAGTCCAGCGTAAGGAACAGTGCCTCTGGCATATTAAATGCATTTACCCTCGGGTACCAGGAGACACCAACAGATGGACACTTAAAGATCTTCAGGATCTGTGTCCATCTTCTCAGCCGGCTCCACTGAGGCAGATGGAGCCGAGCTGCTACAGCTGCTCATAGAGAGCGCCGCTGAAGCCTCGCTGGGAGTCTCGCTCCCCAAGCTCAAGGCCCTCATCACTGCGGACGGACTGTCCATTGCCTCGGATGCTGGTGCAGCAACCGTGGCAGTTGGGACAGCCCGGTTCCAAGTGGGGGGCGGGAGCAAGAGAGCTGCCGGAATCGGCGGAGCAGCCGGGACCGGTGGAGTGGCCAGGACCGGTGGAGTAGCCGGGGCTGGCGGGGCATCCGGGGGTATCTCTGGAACGAAGATGAGAGACGACGGTAAGCCGTCCCACTCCTCCAGATGTTTCCCGAATGCCAGGAAAAACTTGAGGTCAGCCTCCTTAAATCGATGGATATATCTGGAGTTTTCAGCTTCGTGAAACTCTTTAAGCTTTTCGGCTTCCTTCTGTTTTCGCCGGCAGGACTCGAGGGCCTCCTCGACCTTCTTCCTTTCCAGCTCTCTGATTTTATCTTCCTCCCGCCTCTGGATCTCGTAGACCAGATTGACGGTGGCTTCAGTCATCACACGCCAGTAGTCAACAGACTTCTGGCGGTGCAATGCCTGCCATTCTTCCATCAGCTCATTCTGGATTTGAACCGTTCGGACATCGCGGTGGTCGACGAACGTGTTCGGATCCTGAAGACCTGACAGGGTACCGGAGATTAGTTCCATTAGGGGTACCCGAGGACCCGTTGGTGGAACTATCACTGGTGGTGGCGCTGGGGCCTCCACTGAGACAGGCGGGGTGCCTGTTGGAGGAGCAGACGGGCCCTCTACCGTGATGCCTCCTCGGCCTCGGCCACCACCTGGAGAGCCTCGGGTGGACTCCAGCCCACCGCGGCCCCTACCACGAGCTTTGGCCCGGCCCAAGGGGGTAAGGACCTGCGACTCGGGTCCAGCCGGTCCCATTGAAGGGAACTTCGCCGCGTACTCACTGTACGTGGGGCGTTTGCCGGAGGATCCCTCTCCAGCCCACCAAGTAGAATACCCAGATGGGGGAGCGAACAGTTCGCCCCCATCATCCTGGCCGCCAGAGGCTTCGCCCGGGCGTTGTTCCGCGGGTGCAGGTGTGGAGGTGGCTGGAGTCGCCGATGCGGTCGCCTGGCTACCCGACCTGCGGGCCTGGTTGCCAGGCATCTCCAGAGCCGAGACCTGTTGTCCCGACTCGCGACGATCAGCTGGGTTGGCTGGTCTGGGCTGGTCCTTGCCACCCGAAGGGCTCACGGACCGGTCTGCTCGGGTCCTCTTGGAAGCAGTAGTCGTGACTGTGCCTCCGTTTGGACCTTTAGAGCGGGCTTTGGCCTTCTCTCGCTTGTCGTCTCCTCGCCACTTTTTTACCTTCAGGTGCACCTCGCTGGGCATCCCGAATTTTGTGGACGAGGAGTTCGTCTGGAAGTAAGTCAGCAAATTGCCGCTCTTCCACGAGCAGAATCCGGTCTCGAATGCCTGCTCTTTCACTTCCTTGATGCTCAGCGCGGACCAATTTGCAAGGAGCTCGCTGAAGCACTTGATGGCTCGTTTCCTGGTCTTCTCCAGGCCGATGCCATGGGCCTTCTGCAAATGCAGAGCCATGTCTCGGCGCCGGTGAGTGCTGAACGAGCCATCACAATGTTTACTCGGGCGGTCCCCGAGCACACACATCATCACAGGCTTGTGATGCATATGAAATTCGACGATGTGTCGAGCGAAGCGGGGCTTCGTCTCGAACATCTTCTCACCCGTGAGAGACAGCTGGCAAGACTCAAACGGGCACCTTCGGCGGTTGCCGGTTGGTCCCCATTGGGTCATTGCCCACTGGACTTTCGTCCGGGCCTCGTAGCTGTAGATCGAGCCTAATTTGGACTTGAGCTGGTCAATCCAAATCAGGTAGAACTTGCCTACTGGCGTATCAGAGGGGCCGGACTTCATCCACTCCTCGTCATCGCTGTCACCGTCCTTATTGACGGCGCTCGGACACATATAATGGACTGTGTCGTAAGCACAGTCCGCGAAGCAGCGGGGAGTCCGTTCCTTGAACCCCTCGGCTGCATTCTTCCACATCCACTTCTGATTGTCGTCCTTGGGAACATCCGTGGTCATTTCTTCCCACGTTGTCACGGACTCCAAATCAGATTTGGCAGACTCGGGCAGCTCTGGATCGCTTTCGCTCTCCTCGCTGTCCGTGTATATGTCAGCTCCCCTACGGCCGGCTCTGCTGGAGGTGGTAGTACCAGTCGGAGCCTTGGTAGGGGACTTCGTCTTTGCACCCGACGTGCTGGCTGCAGAAGATGCAGTAACCGAGGTGGCTACCGTGGTGGTTGTAGTGGCGGGAGCGGGCGTCTTCGGTTTGCCCTTACCCCTCGGCTTGGTGGGGGGCGTGGGCTCTACCGGAGACGCTTTCGCTCCATTCTTCTTCTTCCGGCGCACAACCTTAGTCGGTTGGGCCGGAACTTCGGGACTGGAATCCGACTCGCGTCGGCTCCTGTCCCCTGTCCGAGGGCTCCTCCTTCCGCTGACTGGGGAGTCAGAGTCGGAAGAGATCTCTGTTTTTCGTTGGGCCTGCTGCTTGCGATGGGCCCGGCGAGCTGCAGTGAGCTCCTTCTGCTGCTTGGCAAGCTCGATTCGCTTTGCCTCTACAGCAGCCTGCTGGCGCGAGATGTCCTCTTCCGAGATCTCGCCAGGTGCCTCTGGGATGTCGGCAGCTGGGTCGGTCTCGGTCGTGGACCTCTCGACGGCGATGCGGACATCTTCAGCCTCCAGGTCGCTCTCAGTGAGAGGACCCTTGGGTGCAGGTTTACGGGTCAATCGCTTGACCCGGTCGGTTTCCACCGACGACAAGGTTACTGTGGAGTCTGTATCCATGTCGGATTCGGACTCCCTTAACTCCGTGGCCTTCTGGATGATGCCCGCAGAGATCAAGACGGCTCGAGCTAAATTCTCGTTAGTCGCCATATTCTCCGCCAACTTTAGGTAGTTGCGGAGCCAAGAAACTGGCATGTTGTCAGCCAGCTCGTCACTACACGAGTCCATTACCATAGTTTTGAGTTCATCTGGTATGGGCTCGGGCACGCCCTGTTCCACCGCCATGGGCCCGCATCCGAACATGGAGGCGTGCATAGGGATGTACGTTCCCCAGGAGGTATACACGATACCTTCCTGGCGATCAACGTGTGCTAGACGTCTGATCTGCGTCCTGAATCCCGGAGGATACATTGGAATGTCCAGGACATCCACTTTGCTACCCGAAGCGTCTGTTGTAGACGGGCGCTCCGGGCGTGGCGGGGGTGGAGGTGGCATCCTCTCCCGGTCGGTTGCCTCGGCCATAGCCGTGAGCGTCCGGGCGGCCTCCTCTGTCGAAGAATCCATAGATTCCTCGACCCGAGACGGGACCTTCGGGTCCTCGTCTTGTTCCAACGGAATGTTGGCTGTTTGACGCGCAGCGTCAATCGTTCCCTGTGCCATGGCACCGGGTTCGACTTCCAAAATTAATTGGCAAGTTTTGTTGGACTCCTCCCGAAGGATTCGTCCAACAGAAAGGCTTTGGGGGGGTTAGCTAGGCTAACACGACAGCTACAGGCTGTATAACCGCCGACAAATAACTAGAGCAAAAACGGGTGGCGTCTAACCACCACGAGTCCGCTCTAGTTATGACCAGTATGACGTCAGACCTCTCGTCTCGCGAGATCCCGCCATGGCTATCCGGTGACCTAGTTCCGCGCTTTCCCGCCACACCAGCAGCGCCACCTAGGGAACTAGATCCGAACCAACATTCGACTTGACATGTGAGACGCGGCCTACTACCCGAGTGCTATCGTCTGGAGCTTAGCGGTGTATACAACGCTTCAAAGCGAATGTACCGGTTAATCCGACCGCCACTCACGGGATACAGCCACCCGGGGAGCGCGCGTTCGACATCTCAGGCCGTGGAACGTATGTTGCCTGCCTATGGCGGACAACACGCAGCAGCTCGTTGTGTACTGAGTTAGGTTACAGCAGACCTCAACCGGGGGCTGCGTCTAACGCCTTCGGTTAGCATTTTATTTTTCCCGGCTTTACGTACGGCCTTTTCTGGATCTCGCTTAGTCAGAGCGGGACCCTTCCCATACGTAATGCCTTCACTCAGCGAGACTTTCTTCCATTTCTTACGATTAGGTCGTTTCCTGGCCTTCGTCTTCTTTTTTACTATAACCTCGTCTCCCGGCGTCTTTCTCGGCCGGCCTCTAGGGCGTTTCGTCGGTACTACCACGCTCGGTCCGCTAGGGACAGATACAGGTGGTTTGTAACCGAACTCCCTCTCCGCCTCTTCGCGCCCCTTCCAGGGCCGAAGTTTTCCGACATTTGTCTTCCATTTCCTACCCGTCAGGCAGTCCTCTATCATCACCGTGGATTCGGAGATGACGCGAACGATTTTAAATGGACCTTCCCAAGGCGTTACGAGCTTCAGCTTATCCAGCGGCTCGTAGTACCTTAGTACTTTGTCCCCAACATTAAAACGAATTCGTTTAGCATTGGTGTCATAGCCCACCTTCTGCCACTTCGCACTCTTCAGCAGTTCTTTCCGAACGGCCTCGTATGCCTGTTTGAACCGGTCCCTTAATGACTCTACAAACAGCACCGTGCAAGGCGCCTCCGGGTCTATTCCAACCACTCCATACACTAAGTCGGCGGGCATTATGATGTCCTCGCCGAACACTAGCATGTTTGGGGTGCAGTTAGTTGATGAATGGACAGTGTTGTTGTAGGCATGTACTACAAACTCGCACTGTTCATCCCAGTCATCCTGGTGGGTATTAACCAGGGGCTTTAGTACTTGTATGAGGGTTCTATTGAAGCGTTCTACCTGCCCATCCGACTGTGGTCGGTACGGGTTTGTTCGGGTCTTACAAAAGGCTAGGTAATGGCACATTTCCTGCCAAAGTTCTGACTCGAACTCCCTTCCCTGGTCACTGTGCAACATAAGGGGGACACCCAAATGCAGCACCCAGCCTTTCACAAATGCCTCCGCGCATGTGGCGGCCTTGTGGTTGGGAAGGGGGAACACCCGAGTGTACTTAGTATAATAGTCAGTTACGACCATCATACAAGTATTGTCTCGCGGCGTCGTCTTAATCCCACTGATGATGTCTATCGCTATTCGAGCAAATCTGACACCAAACAATTCCTGTGATAAGGGTTGCTTACCCAGGCCGGGTCCCGGTTTGTTTTTACAACAATCCGGGCAAGTGGCGATCCACCGGAGCAGGTCGCCTCTCATACCGGGCCAGTAGTAACGCCTTTGTAGACGCTCTATCGACCTTCTCTTACCGAAATGGCCACTCGTTTGGTGGCCATGGCAATAATACATGATATCCCTCCTCATCGGGGCGGGTATCACTATTTGCAACAACCTACCGTTGGTGGGAGTTGTCTTCCACCTACATAGTATGTCGTCTCGGATCTCTAGCTCGGCCCATTGAGCCAGCAACCGCCTCGCTTCCCTATCCTCCAGGGAAACTAGAGGCCTTGCCGGTTTAATACCTGACCGTAGGTATTCCATTATGCGCGCAGTGGTGGGGTCTGACTGTTGAAACTTCTTGATGGTCTCCGGGGACCAATCGAGATAGCTGCATACAGCCTCCTCCCAGGGGATACGGGGGGTGGTATAATTAAATACCAACCCGGCTACCACAGCATTGTGGGCCCCGCAGTCTTCACATATGGCATTTTGGCACCTTCGGATAGGCCGTCTTGACAAGGCATCCGCATTGATGTGTTTAGCACCGGGTCGGTGCTCTATTTGTTTATGCTCTAATCCGAATTCGGATAGGTGAGCTAACCAACGTCCAATCATCCCCTCGGCGTCTTTAAAGTTAAGGAGCCACCTAAGAGACGAATGGTCTGTTCTTAAAGTAAAGTCACTTCCCCAAAGGAAATGCTTAAACTTCTTCGTATACACCACCACAGCGAGGAGTTCTCGCTTGGTGGTACAATAATTTCGCTGTGTCTTGCTTAACGTGTTGCTAGCAAATGCTATTGGCACTTCGACTCCCTCTTGGACCTGAGAGAGAGCTGCCCCAATCGCATCATTGCTCGCATCGGTGTCTAAGATGAAATGTCCCTCGGGAGTGGGATATTTCAACACAGGTGTATTCCTAAATAAATCTTTTATTTTATTAAAAGACTCTTCTTGCTCGCTGGTCCATGGGAATGGGTCCCGTGCCCTACCCGGGGTCCAGTGAGCTAAGCACTGCATGGGGAAGCTGACACGAGAGTAATTCGGTATGAAATCACGATAATAGGAACAAAATCCTAAAAATGATCTCACCTCCTTAGCACTCGTGGGTCTTTCCCAATTTTCTACAGCTTCTAATTTTTCCGGATCCGCACTTACTCCGTTAGGAGTAATGATCCTTCCCAAGTATGTAATGGTTTTCTTAAACAAATTACATTTCTTGGGTTTAAGTTTAAGACCGTTTGATAGTATCCGGTCGAGGACTAATTGCAGATTTGCCAGGCATTCCTTGAATGACTTGCCGAACACGACCACATCATCCAAGTAAACCAGGCATTTCTTCCACAAAAGGTCACTCAGTAAGGATTCCATCATAGCCTCGAACGTAGCGGGGGCGTTACACAATCCGAAGGGTAGGACATTATACTCAAACAGCCCCATATGACTGGAGAATGCTGTCTTCTCCTTGTCTTTGGGGTGCATTGGTATTTGCCAATATCCGGACTGTAAATCCAAGGTACAGAACCATTGGTTTCCGCCCAAGCTATCTAAAGTCTCGTCTATCCTTGGTAAAGGATACGAGTTCTTCTTTGTTATACCGTTCAATTTCCGGTAGTCGACGCAAAAGCGGATTGTACCGTCTTTCTTAGTAGTCATACAAACAGGGCTGGACCAGGGACTCGAGCTAGGCACGATTACCCCTAGGTCCAACTGTTTTTGTATTTGCTCTTCACAGATTAACTTCTTTTTAAGGGGAAGTCTACGATACGGGATTTTAAAAGGTTTCTCGTTGCCCACATCTATGGTGTGCAACACCTTATCGGATCTACCCACCGGGCCTCCTTCCCTACCAAAAGCACCTTCGTACTTTTGTAGAAGTCTCGCTAGGCAATCCTTATCGTCCGTATTCTTTAAATCTGACTGATCAATCAGCTTTTGGAATTCTTCATCCATAGGATGCTGACTAACTGGGTTTAGTGGTTTGTTAAATTTAGCCTCGGCGACATGTTCTACCGAACTCATCCTTCCAACACTGTCGCCTCGCCTCAAATAAACCACTGAACCACTTCGGTTAGTTATGGGTAACACGGACCAAGCTGCATTAGCCACTAATGTATCCACTGAGTCTAACCCGATGCTTGACAAATACACCGTGTCGGGTTCGTAGACTCCAGTTTCATTCCTCTGAGCCATGGATCCGCCACAAAGGACATCGCAAGTGGTACCCGGTGGGATCTTCACCGTATGTACCACTGCTGCGACCGAAGACACCTGTCTCAATACGCATTGGACATGCAAGCCATACGGGCTCCGTATACCCATACTACCGTCCCTCGGGTCCAAGACGGCCCCGTATAAGCTTGCAAAATCCAATCCGAGGATTCCGTCATCACTAACCTCTGCTATAGTTGGCGAAAGAACAAACTCTTTGCCTCCTATATGGATAGGCATAAACGTCCTACCAAATGTACGCATGCTGCTTCCGTCGGCCGTGCAAGCATTTACCCCCGTTTTGAGGTTCTCATGGCTGCCGGCCACCGAATCGAAGAATCTTTTGGACACACATGAATGACTAGCTCCAGTATCCACCAAGAATTCCCCCACCCGGCCTTCCACAGATATGGGTACATACCACCGTCTCCCCCCTAAAGGCGAGGGGTTACTGGTAAACTGGTGAAAGTCTCCCGAATCACCAAGATTCAATCCGAGTCCTCTCAGGAATTCCAGACACGGATGACTTGGGGGAAGGCGTGTCCCACACACTCGAATCAACTCTTTGATCCATCCTTCCTCTCCCCTAGTGTGGCCACTCGCCTCCATATGATTACTCCTGCACATATCAACACTAGGGTCCCTGGCCCCGGCCGAGGTGCAGGGGTGCGCACCCTCAGCCACCCGGCCTCCAGGTGTAATTGACTCGAAATCTTCCACCGGGATACCCCCGGTAGCATTTTGGCATTCGTTCCCACTCGGGGCCATGTCAGATGCCGTTGACACAACCCCCACTAGTTTTCCACATCTGTGGAATCCCTAGCATTCTCCCTTTCTACGCCGTCGTCTTCGGCTTCATAGAAGGCAGCCATTACCGGCTTAGTAGCGGTACATTCAGATGAGTAGTGTCCCATGCGCTGGCACCTGAAACACTTAACCGTTCGGCGATCCACCCGGGGTCTTTGCCGATTGGCTTGGATGGCATCTGTAATTTTCTTACACATGTCTTCCAGAAGTTTGGTCATGTCCGGGGACTGAGTCTTCACTTTGTCAGTGCTTACAATGGACTTGACCGCCTTATCGACAGCCTTCGGGTCACTCTTGACCTCGGATGAAGGTCTAGAGTCCCTTTGTTTATTGAAAGATTTCCTGGGAATATACTTCCTACCTGAAGTATTCTTCCTTAATTGCATCGAACAGAAGGTGCCGTCTTCCTGTTCGATATCAATCAATTCGAAGTCGTCTGATGGAGTATCGACCTCCGACTGCTGGGTCACCGATGCCAGGGGTACCAAGCCGCTGGCATTAGGTATGTCCCCAGCTAACATAGCTCGCTTCTTCACGGCCATATCTATACCATTAAATATGCCGTGTAGTGTTATGCCCTCCTTCCAGGCATCCTTCGCTGCTATTTGTTCATCTCGGTCTCTTAGACCCTTGACGAATTGAGTGATCAAATCGTCCATATACCAGTCCTGGTTTTCAGTACCGGGTCTGGCCTTACTTAGCAGGGCATGGAGCTCCATACCGTATGCTCTGAAAGCTTCATTCGGCTTCTGTGTGCGTTTCTTAAAACGGACCATCGGGTCTTCCTTGACCATATTGCATAACAGTCCACTAGCAGTTTCTACTAACTGCTCAAAACTCCCAACGAGGCCGTACCAGGTTCGCCATTGCTCTACAGCCATGCGACCCGGCCCGCCTTTCAGACATCTCACCAGATGTGGCTTGGCCTCGTATGGGGTCCATCCATTACAGTTCATCACATCGATGAAATCTTCAAACCACTCTTTCCATGGTCGAGTACCGTCATATTCTTTAGGGATAACGGCTACCCTTCGGGCAGAATTGGGAGCATACATCAATCTAGTGCATTGCTGTTTGCTCCATTCAATCGCCTTGGTTTCATTCAAGGTCCGGTTGCCCCCTATACCACTGAAGCTCGAATTGCCAGGTGGAGGCGGTGGTGGAGGTTGAGTATACGTCCACTGTGTACCACCGTGGTTCGTATAACTCGCACTACCTTGGTTGGGGCCGGTACCCGAGGTACCACTATAGCTTGTGGCACCCGAAGCAGCGCCCCCCCCTTGCGCGCCTTGGTTCCCGCCATCGGATGGCTGGTTTCCCGTTGACTGGCCGCCATCGTTTGATGGATTCGGTTGGGTGTTGTCATTACCAGCACCCAGCCCCGGGTCGTTACTAGGATCCACATGAATGTGGAACCCACTGGTCTCCGCACTACTGTCGGAAGCCTCTCTAGGGGTATAGTCCGGGTCCAGGTTGTGGACTATGGGCACCTCACTTATCCGGACTCTACTAGTTCGGCCGTGCTTATCCTGGGTTCTGATGTAAACACCCCCTTGATCTACGTTCCGCGAAGCATTATCATTTACAAAAGGATTATACTGCGGATTCTTCGGTGTAGAACAGGAGACCGGGTCGCCCTGTTTCACGAACGTCGAGTTCGGGTTTGTCACCCTACTCGCCGGAGGGGCATGTGTTTCCTCTTGCTCCTGTAAATAACTCTCCATAGCGGACTTATTTATTGTGAGGGTAGCTACGTCTGTAGTCAGGTTTCGCTGTTCCTCCCTAAGCTGTGCGTTTTCTGCCAAGATTTCGGATCGAATCTTTTCATTTTCAGCCACAGCTCGGTTTCTTTCTTCTTGGGCAATCATTGCCTCTCGCTTAAAAGTATCCTTAAGTAGGCGGTACTTTTCACCCTTCTCTTTCTGAGACCTGTTATATTCAGTAGTCTCCTTCCTGATCTCGGCTTGTTCCGAGACCATCTTGGCTTCTGTCTCAGCTTTCCGGAGTTGAAGTTTCTTAAGCTTCTCCTCCATTGCGTGCAACTCAGTTTGTAATTTATTTACATCCCGAGCCTTAGCAACCTCCTCGGCTCTAGCCTTGTCGATTGCTCTAAGTTTGTTGGCTTCCTCGATTTCCAACTCAGCCAGCCTCTTTTCTTTTTCCTGTGCGTCTCTTTCCTTCCGCTCCAACCGATGGGATACGGAGGATAGACGATATTTGAGGTCGGATTCTTTTAGAATCGCCTCCTGCTCAACGGATCGTAATTTTCCGATCCGGGACTTAGCTTCCTCCTCTATTTTGGATTGGGCTAACATGAATTGTTCATGTTGCCTCTTTGCCTGTAACTCTACCTGTTCCTTGGCTTTCAAATAGGCCTGAGTATTTTTATACCCGGGACCCATCCGACGTCCGTAGATAGACTTGCGATTGCCTCCAGGGTAAAACATGGAGTCAGACAAGCCTTCGTCTAGAGATCGGCCTAGGTGATGCCTTTCCGAGCTTTTCGGTCCGGTACCACTAGGCTTATCTTTTGATTTCGCGTCTGGGACTATTGCGTCCCTTTTGGTTTTACCATCGTCGCTGTCATGATCCGACGATGTCATTAGTGGGGCTACTTCGGTTCCACCACCGGGTGCTGAACCCTGGGGGGTTGCAGTACGCTGCATAGGGCTTTGTGCAATTGGTGTACCCAAGCCGCTAGCCGAGCCTGTTGGTACCATAGGACCTAGCTGGCGTCTGCTAGTTATAACTTGGGACCAATCGCTCAAGTCTAAAGTCGGGGGTCTTAACACTCCCCTGAACAATCCGGTATCCGGTACTCCTGTCTGGGGTGTAGCCGGATACAATTTTACGATGCCATCTCTGGTGGCATTGTCCCTAAGGTCGGGTGTAGAAAAAATATTTCGTACACCCTCCTGATTAAACATTTGTTGTTGACCGGGTTTCCAGTCTAACAACAGATGCTGGGATGTGTAATCATCCTCTTCGAATCCCTCTAGCCCAGGGCTGGGGGGATCCGCTTCGGGTTTCCCGAGGCTTTCGGCCAATGTGGCCGCGCACCACCCCCGAACCGACTGGTCACGGCACCAGTGTAATGGTTCGTATTGACTTATATGTTGGGTGGCTCTTTGGCTCGCTTACCACTAGATGTACCAACACAACACGAGTAGTTCGGGTTGGGCAAAGCCCCAGAAACCCCTACCTCTCGGGTAGGACTTTATTCAATCTCTCTGATGACAAAGTATTAGCGTCTGGACTGGACCATGTCCAGTCCCCTTCTGCCGCTCGTCCGGCTCCTTAGTAGGAGCTGGACGCGAGGCGTGGTGCTGCCCCCTCTTGTACCAACGAGGTATCGCAAAGCGACACCTAGCTAGCATAGAAGGAACAAGCACCACACGAACACGTCTCTCGGATGAACGGCACTAATATATATACAATGATGCCGGCCCCTACACCTAAGTCTAAGTAGGCCGATTGACCTAAGTCTGAAATATTCATTTGATACCCTCTTAACTGATAATAACTAGATTTA
Source organism: Acholoe squamosa (assembly GCA_949317995.1). NCBI lineage: Eukaryota > Metazoa > Annelida > Polychaeta > Phyllodocida > Polynoidae > Acholoe > Acholoe squamosa. The sequence continues at coordinate 5,664,882 of OX439048.1, forward strand.
AATGTTCAAACAATGTCACTGAAAAAAAAAAGATGTATCATTATATCATAATGAAGGTGTGAAAGTAACTTGAAAGGTGTTCAGAAAAATTCTGAATTCCCTTTCTATTTTTGTCTTTTTTTTTTTTTTTTTTAAGCATTTCAGGGACCCATAATGTATGTGAAGGTAATGCGAATCCTCATAACCTTTAACCACAACATAAACCTTAACTACAGCATGCAGTGAATACTTACAGGTACTTTCTCAGGTTCACTCAACTGTCAACAAAAATGCCATAATGTACTGCCAAATATGAACATGATTATATGTTCTTAGATAAGGAAAAGAAGAGTCTTTACAATTACATAAAATGCTGCCTATAAGCCGCACCGGCATATAAACTACACCTGGATAAGCAATAAGCCACAACTGGATCCCATATAAGTTGCCATTCCTAACTATAGCTACATAGTCTTTTTATCAAAGACTTCTTGTTTAAGCCACACCCTGAGTTAAGTTAGCTACAGTAAGCTTCTAAGATGCTGCAGTACCTATAAAAGCGCAGCGGCTGAAAAAGTATGGGAGAGATGAATTGGGTAAAGTCTGACAAATTCTAATATAGGAACTTTCTACACTTCAATTCAATCCTCAACATCTCATGTGGCAGAGCCACTCTCCTTACAAATTAAGTATCTAACCAGTATCTCAAAGCATTCCAGAATTCACCATTAACCATAGTTGTGAAATCAAATGTACTTTATATATCCCAGTACATTAACATAAATCTTGCTCCTTAGGCCTAGGCCATATCATCTACATGGCTCCACCTCAGAATAAAAATGAACCAGAGCACATGTGGTATTGACGGAGGTATTGGATTGGGCTAAGAACCAATATCTTTAGGTCATTGGGCCAGAAATACAACATGCTCATTGGTTGTCATGATGCATAAATGCAGCCCTGGCAAGTTAATTTCTCAATGCCTACTACACATGGGTGATACGGTCCCGGAGATTTAGCATGATGCTCTAATGAAGCGCAGACACCACCACTTCATCTGTTCATCATGATGTCATGGGCATAATGCAAGCACTCTGAATCACAAGCATTTAATGATAAACAACTGAAGATTCAACTTGGTAAAATTGCCATTTATTGACCAAAAGCAATTGTTAGAGACTGTAACAGCGGTTTATATGATTTCCTCAAAGGGTTCATATAACGTTAAAATCTCAGCCAAATTAGAAATTATTTTAGGAATTAAAAAAAAACTAAACTCTCTGACGTCTTTACCTTGACCATGAGGCTGCCGAACCTGCTGGTGTTGATGACCATCCCTCGATGGGGGGTCAAGTCTACGCTACTCCGGGAAGACATCGGCGGGTCATCCGGACCGGAACTTCGGGTTGACCCGCGCCGTAACATAGGGCGCTTCATGTGTCCTGTTGTGAGGGACAGGCGGTGCTGTGGAGGGGTATGCTGACTGTAAGTCTGTGAGCTGGGACCTGTAAGATAGACACAATGTTTGTTTATATTTGGGGTGTTTAACTTGTTATAGGCGGTTTACAGCTTTATATCTCTATTAATGTTAACAGGCAAAACCTCTGTAATATATACCTTTATTCAAAATCGGCCCAGTGGTCAAATGCATGAACAATGGAAATATTTAAATCCGATAAATACCACTGAAGCAAAGTTGAAATGGTTTAGTGGCTTTAACCCTTTAAGTGCTGTGTGATGCAGATTCATGTCCCTTAGTTGTCATGATTCACCACTGCAGGATTGGTGAGTAACTTACCAGCACTGCACAAGTGCATCATGCCAACCCTTCAGGAGTGTCTCATTTCTATAGCATCAGCCTGAAAGTCTGGCGAGTAACTCGCTAGGGCTGCATCCATGCATCATGATGACAAATAAGCATTGTGCAGTGAAGTGCTATTCCTTTGTTGTACAGTTTTTGTTTTCAAGCCGATCGATCCGCTAAGTATTACAGGCTTAAGGCGCCCATCAAAGACGGCTTTAATTACAAACACAGCAAGGCAGAATAAGCTTCTGCTGTGACCTGGGCAGGGCCTGGATCAGAGGCTACTAGCTCTTTAAGGGGCACTGATGCATTAATGCATCATGCCAATTGGTCGTCATGATGCACTAATGAAGTGCTGGTGAGACTGCTCACCAGCACTTTATTGGTGCATCAAGACCAAAAATGACGCTCTTAGGGCTACTCATGCGTTAAGTGCACTGTAAGGTAGTTCTTCCCTTCTCTCTCTTTGTCCTGGGGGGAGGGCACAATGCTTCTAATAGGCAAGCATAAATCATACATTCATGGGAACAACTCTTGAATACTGTACGGGGGTCAACTGCACCCTGTGCTCTTTTGTTAGCCCATATGGGGACGGGGAACGATGGTATAAGCACTCTTGTGAAGAAGAGTGACTCCACAGCTATCCCTTTTTTTTGGGACTCTTACCCCTGTGCCTAGTCAGTTCTTCTTGGAATAGTGTAGGAGGGCTGAGGCTAAGATCGATGCGATCTTAGTGCTGGCTAGGATATGTGAACCCAGTCAACTCTTAAGATCGCTTAATAGGATAAGGCTGATTTATTCCTAAGATCGCTGGGGTTGTGATCCCAGGATGTTTTGAATTAAGCTCCAGATGAGACTTACATGACTCATGTGGTGTTGATCCAGTATGAGGAGTGGCTTTGCTTGGGATGGCACTTGAGAATCATACCTTCTATGGGCAACTCACTCCAAAAGCATAGCTGTTTATTTGTTTAAGGATCTAATTTTCATTTGGATAATTCATGGGAGAAGAATCCTTAAAAGCCAAAACATGTGTAAATGTGCAAGATGATTAATACAAAAATTGACAAAATTTTACATACCTGTGCTAGAAGTGCTGTCAAACCGTGTCCGCCTGCCGCCATCCTCCAACCTCTCCCCAACAAACTGATCCTGGTCCTGCTCAGCATCATGTTGTAACAGATTTTGTTCTGACAGATTCAGCAGAGACGGTCCTCGCGTCAAACTCCTGCCTGAAATCCTTACCCTCTTTTTGGCACTCGTAGTCCTTTCTGCCTCCTCAATGGATGTCACCGATCCATAGCTGCCAGACCTGCCCAGCTTTGATCTTGGTGCGTCCTTGGTGCCAGTAAGTGTGAATATGAAGGTTCCTCTAGGTAGTTCACTCTGAGGCCGAGTGAGTTTGTCATGATAAGTCGAACAAGGGGAGGCATGTGATGACATGCGTCGATGGTGTCCCGTTGAGAGGTTGATGGATGACCGTCTGCGGATACCACGTGGGGTACTAGAGGTGAGGGATTTACCTGTGGCCGTCATGGTCTTTGAATTTCCTTTTGCTTATTTTCACAAATTGTTGAAATATTGGCGGATTATTGTACATCAGCATCAATTCTGGTTGACTTGCCGAGCATGATCAATACCCTCCCGGTCAAAGTCCAACTTTATTTAAATTGGTGTGGTATGTTGGCTTAAGACATTTCTGACCAACAGCTTTGTGTTTTAGAAAAGTGGCTATCTCTGTATCTTCAAAAGTCATTTGTGAATCTGTTTGTGCTGTCCAATTCTAATCTGACGATATAAATTGGATAGATTAGCTCATAAGACCAGTTATTATGAACAAAGTCAGTAAAGTAATCATCCTTTTTTTTTGTAAGTCAAATTAAAGCACTGTATGTTGAATATTCCTGGGCAATATCCCAAATATAATCACTGGTGAAGAAAAATAAGAATACATTTATCTATGTGGCCAATTTGATTCTGAGAAAATTGTTATTAAGGAAAAGAATTCTAAGGATCAAGATAAAAGAAACTGGTTCCAAGAATTATCCCACAGAGCCAAGTTAATAGCAGTCCACAGCCATTATTACCTGCCAGCCATCATCATTATAGAGCCAATTCAATAACTTCAATCATAATGGTAATAAGTTCAGGCCCCAACTCAATCCTGGAGTAATTGTCATGTGATATGACCAGTTCTCTGTCAGGTTATGAATGGAGGCACTGTCATTAGGCACCTGAGGTGGTGGAAGCCAGGTATATTATTACATACCCATAAAGGTACATGCAGGTACCATATTTCCACATCTAAACACCAGCTTTGAAGTAAGTGACAGTCTTGAATAAAGCACTAGGGACAGGGGGTCTTGACATATTACTCAAGTGCCTGAAAAATGAGCTTGGCTGTGTGCTTTCCTTATACAAGGGCAGGCAGTCTATAATACCGACTTATCAGGATTAATTATCAGCCAATAAAATAATGCCAACCGTTCACTGGGGTCCTCCTGGGGAGCAACTTATCCCACTCCGATAGCTCTTATTAGTAGAACTTACTGGTAACAAGCTCAAGCAATGGCTGTGCCCAATGGACAACCCTCTACCTCTGTATAGCACCTGGGTGCTAAATTGTAATGATGTGGTTCATACAAGTATTGCTTCAATTAGGCTTGGCAGCGTATACACAATATCATACGAGCCTTTATAATGGCTGTCTCAGTGAACCTCTGGGTTCAGTTTATTAACATTTTGTTCATGAGTTATATAGCATGAATTTGTCTCTAGACCACCTTCTGTCTAGTGCTGTCTAATATATACCGATTCCTATGTCTTTAAATGGGCATCTAAATAATGTTTGAAGGAAATGAATACTCACTTTCGGGTTGTTTTTAATCTGCTCATTGAAACATAGATCTCCCATTGTTTAAGCATATGAAAATTGAGTGTAGACATCATTACCTATTTCTTCTGGATAAAAGGCCATCTTGAGGTACCTTTATCTATAAAAACTTCCCCATCCTATCAAGCATCTTCCTGTATTGGTCAGTTCCTAGCATGAAAGCATTTCATCCTGGGTGTTTGATGAATGGCTCCTCAGCTCCTCCTAGACTACTTCCACTTTGCCATATTTACTACATTTATCAGAATACCCCTCTCATGCAGCCTTTAGATAACCATTTGGTGTCCACTGAATATAGGCTGTCTATAGGTGATCCTGTATATTAACTGCATATTTGTGAAATCCTGAGCACCTTGAAGATGATGATCCCTGTGTATTTTGATGTCTTCTCCAGTGTAGTTGTGGATGACTAGCTACATGCTGTCCCAGTGTTTCAGCATGCTATGTGTGAGTAGTACTGACATATGAGAGCACCAGTGTATGTATACAACCAACAACTCCTCCTGAGTAGTTCTCACAAGTTCTGCCAACGTTTGAAAAAAAAAAGAAGGAAAAGAGAAAAGTACCTCCCACATATAAAGCAGAGTATGCGGATATGGCACAACATTAGCTCAATGAGGTCTTGATCGCGTATAAGGCGCACTGACATCCTTCAGAAACGCTTAAAGCTTATTACCGTGAGTGACATTTGTAAGCTTCTTAGGGGAATATAGCAGCAATGATATATAATCAATTTTGTTTGGACTGATGAGAATTAGCCTCGTTTGGTCTGGCCAAACACCTGTAGCACAGATCCATGTAAGTATCAGACATATGAGTGCATTATCCTTATGCTACTTATTAATTCTTTAAAGATCGCATGGCACATTAATGTATGAGGCACACTTGTCTGCAGAAAGCAGCTCTGAGAAGCCTACAAACCTAAGCTTCAATCATGGATCCCTCCAGTCCTATACTTTTGGATTGGAGCTGTTAGCAATATCAGAAATTAGGAAAGTCATGAATGTTTTCCATAAGCCCCTAAAAAATTATGCTTTTCTCCAAAAACAAATTTAATGGAACGCTGAAATTATATGGTACCTGAATTCAGAATTTCATTTTAGGCCTAACATACTACAGCTTTGGTAAATTGCACTGGACCATTTGGGACAAACTCTGTATCAAAATGAGAAAGGAAGGGAATAACTGAGAGGCATCATGTGCCTGTTAAAGGGTTAATTGTATCCTGTTATATGAGATTACACCTGATACCTGCTCCTTATAATGCCTCCATAGAACACCTACCTCTGCTGTACACACCTACACACAGAAGCCTTAAGGTAACCCTTTAACGGTCGCTGACGCCAGTGTGCATCGGTCGTCATGATGCATGAATGTAGCCCTGGCGAGTAACTCGCCAGGGCTACATTCATGCATCATGCCGACCCTACGGGGCTGATATGCTGATTGCAGCATGATGCTTGATTGCAGCATGATGCTTGATTGCAGCATGTTGACCAATAGGCATGATGCATCTTTAAAGGGTTAACCCTTAAAGGCTGCATAACAGCTTTTTCATTCTCTATTTACCTCTGTCTGCATGCTGATTCTATTTGACAGCAATATCAGGAACCCACCAATGTCTCCCTACATGTATCACAATAGCCAAATGGGCATGATACACTTCTTAAACAACAGCATGATACATCAATGCAGGGAGTCAATACCTGGTGCCACTTTGGTGCATCATGACAATATATGAAAATGAGCCTGTGACAATTCATGTTGCCCTTAAAGGTATAAGTATATATCCTTCAAGTGGAAAGACACCCAGAGGGCAGGGCCCCTGCTGGTAAAAACCAGGCATTAAGATAGAAATCAAAGCACTCCATAATAACTACTGAGGGATTAATTAGCGTCAAGTTGGCACTGAGCTCCCTAATCCTACTCTACACGGGTCATGCCTGATCTATTCCAATTACACGTTAATGCTGCCATAGACCAAGGTGTATTCTATAGGGAAATAGCGAGGTGAAGTGTGGATGCCGCCATCTTGTCCCACTGTGAAAGTAGCTCACTTGCAACAACAAAATTATCCTATAGGATTTAGCAGCCATCTTATTATTTGCTTGCTGCTATCTTGTCCCCCAGTATATAGGTAGCCATCTAGTATCCCTGTATAGGCAGCCATGTTGGCCCCCAGTATAGTCAGCTATCTTGTCCCCCTGTATTGGCAGCCATCTTATCCCCCGTGTGTAGGCAGCCATCTTATCCCCTTATGTGTAAGCAGCCACTTTGACCCCTGTGTAGGTAGCAATCGTGTCCCACCTGTGTGAACAGCCATCTTGTCCCCCTGTGTAGGCAGCCATCTTGTCCCCCTGTGTAGGCAGCCATCTTGTCCCCCAGTGTAGGCAGCCATCCTGTCCTCCTGTGTGTAGTCAGCCAACTTGTCCCCCTGTGTGTAGGCAGCCAACTTGTCCCCCTGTGTGTAGGCAGCCAACTTGTCCCCCTGTGTGTAGGCAGCCATCTTGTCCCCCTGTGTGAACAGCCATCTTGTCCCCCTGTGTGTAGGCAGCCATCTTGTACCCCTGTGTGTAGGCAGCCATCTTGTCCCCCTGTGTGTAGGCAGCCAACTTGTCCCCCTGTGTGAACAGCCATCTTGTCCCCCATGTGTAGGCAGCCATCTTGTACCCCTGTATGTAGGCAGCCATCTTGTACCCCTGTGTGTAGGCAGCCAACTTGTCCCCCTGTGTGTAGGCAGCCATCTTGTCCCCCTGTGTGTACGCAGCCAACTTGTCCCCATGTGTGTAGGCAGCAATCCTGTCCCCCTGTGTAGGCAGCCATCTTGTCCCCCTGTGTGTAGGCAGCCATCTTGTCCCCATGTGTGTAGGCAGCCAACTTGTCCCCCTGTGTGTAGGCAGCCAACTTGTCCCCCTGTGTGTAAGCAGCCAACTTGTCCCCCTGTGTGTAGGCAGCCATCTTGTCCCCATGTGTGTAGGCAGCCAACTTGTCCCCCTGTGTGTAGGCAGCCATCTTGTCCCCATGTGTGTAGGCAGCCAACTTGTCCCCCTGTGTGTAGGCAGCCAACTTGTCCCTCTGTGTGTAGGCAGCCAACTTGTCCCCCTGTGTGTAGGCAGCCATCTTGTCCCCCTGTGTGTAGGCAGCCATCTTGTCCCCCTGTGTAGGCAGCCATCTTGTCCCCATGTGTGTAGGCAGCCAACTTGTCCCCCTGTGTGTAGGCAGCCATCTTGTCCCCCTGTGTGTAGGCAGCCATCTTGTCCCCCTGTGTGTAGGCAGCCATCTTGTCCCCCTGTGTGTAGGCAGCCATCTTGTCCACCTGTGTAGGCAGCCATCTTGTCCCCCTGTGTAGGCAGCCATCCTGTCCCCCTGTGTAGGTATCCATCTTGTCCCCCTGTGTAGGCAGCCATCTTGTCCCCCTGTGTGTAGGCAGCCATCTTGTCCCCCTGTGTGTAGGTATCCATCTTGTCCCCCTGTGTAGGCAGCCATCTTGTCCCCCTGTGTGTAGGCAGCCATCTTGTCCCCCTGTGTGTAGGTATCCATCTTGTCCCCCTGTGTAGGCAGCCATCTTGTCCCCCTGTGTGTAGGCAGCCATCTTGTCCCCCTGTGTGTAGGCAGCCATCCTGTCCCCCTGTGTGTAGGCAGCCATCTTGTCCCCCTGTGTGTAGGCAGCCATCTTGTCCCCCTGTGTAGGTAGCCATCTTGTCCCCCTGTGTAGGCAGCCATCTTGTCCCCCTGTGTGTAGTCAGCCAACTTGTCCCCCTGTGTGTAGGCAGCCATCTTGTCCCCCTGTGTGTAGGCAGCCATCTTGTCCCCCTGTGTAGGCAGCCATCCTGTCCCCCTGTGTGTAGGCAGCCATCTTGTCCCCCTGTGTGTAGGCAGCCATCTTGTCCCCCTGTGTGTAGGCAGCCATCTTGTCCCCCTGTGTAGGCAGCCATCCTGTCTCCCTGTGTGTAGGCAGCCATCTTGTCCCCCTGTGTGAGTACCCCTGTACAGGCAGCCATCTTGCTTTCAATGAACCTTCAGGCCTATAGGCTCAGCGCTATCCAAATTGCATGTTTGGGGCTACCCTGAGGTTAAGTATTCACATTGTTTTGAAATTGAAAAGGTCAGGGTCATAGCAATAGTCTTTATAGGTTAGACTTTGTCCCTGTAATCAGGTTTTTATGCTGTTGAAAGGCACTGTGTAATGGAGCTTGTATAGTAATGGTAATGATTATTGAGCTCCTTTGGGTATTTGTGAATGTGTATTGAGGTATGAAGGTAGGATTATGAATGTAGTCTATAGGTTTTGGATGAAGACCCATGAATAAAGGGTACAAATAGCACCTCCCAGATCACATACCGCGCATATATGCCTCAGAAACATGTATAAGCAACGGCTAATACACAAATCTGAGGCTTCCTGCACTTACAGAAGAAGCGTTAAGTCAGGGTGGGTCTTATAGGCAAGGTGCTTTTACTATAGAACAGTACTAAATTTTCAAAACTGAAGACTAAGAGTGCGCCTCATAGCATTTCTCTCAACTCAGGGTGATGAGTTGCAACTTATACTCGAGGTATCACTTCATTCATATTGATCTGTCACTCTGTTTTTATGCCAGGGTTTGGGGATTTTATCACCCATGCAAAAGTTAATCTGGCCAATGGAGATTGTCAGGGGCAAAATGGGGTAGAATGGCATTTACTGCACTTATCTCTCCCTTAGTTAAGACTTTCAGGGTGAAGGTTATCCAATATTCTGTCACGTTGTGTGTTATCTAGAGATGATTTAATTATGTTACGGTTGAAATCATTAATAACAAACATTTTAGGCAGCTTTTTTTTGTGTGTTTACGCTATATAGAAACACAGAGAAAAATGTAATATTAAGTTCCATGTTTCTGTATGTCTGCAATTTTCCAGGAGAACTCCCTGTCTGCAACATTCCCATCTGGTGATAAAGGCAGGAACTACACATGTCCACTTTGTGGGTGGATGCCACGATATTCATAAAATCACAGACCTGAAACACTGGATATGAAAGAAAGGCCTTCTTTGGGAGAGCTGTGCCATGGGTGTGTTTTCACCATCTGCCACTAGATGGCAATGGAAATCCTTATGTGTCACTAGGTGGCAGCACAGAGCCAGCATGTTAAACATCTTATATTCTATTTATTCATAACTTATTCTTACAAATAATATGTAAATTTTGTAGCTATAACTATAATTAACCATTATGGTAATCCACAGATAGGTTATGTATGCAATGAAAACAGTATATCTGTAAAAGAGAGAGAAGTGAGTGTGCTGCCCCCTGGTGTGTAACTATGGAAGCCTCCTACAAAATCTTGCAGTCACTGGCCGTTAGGAAATAATTTTATTGTCCCTTAAAATTTACATAGATCCATGATTCAAAAGGATTTGGATAGCTATTTTCTTCATCTAAGTGACCCAAGTGATTTCCGTTAGAAATCATGAGAAGAAAATTTTCTACGAGGGGGTCAATTTTTGGCAATTTTTCAAAAAGATCTTCATAATCGGAGCCTTTTCTAAAAAATATCCACTTTTGATATCATGATGAAATAGGGTCAGTCAGAAACTATAGATCAAGGGCTCTCTGATGCTTTTTGAATCAAAGAGCTGTGACAAAGCTAAGTGGGGCAAAAAAGTATCTTCTGTAGGTCATGTTAAGGCCTACCATTAGTAGTTCCCATTTCTCCCACCAGGGACCCATGGCACAGTTGATAGACTGCAATGCTATACTGATTCGAATCCAGTCTTTCAGGTCCGTGATAAATACACAACATAGGACACCGGTCAAAGTGAACACAAAGGAAATTTATATAGTTTGATTACCACAGCATCTCCCTCACTCTTACCGAGTAAAAAAGAAAAATGTGGCTAATTGGTATTTCAACATTGAGTATAAAACAAAAGTCATATTTACCCTAGTAACTTCTAAGATAGTGCCTACCTACAGAAATATATGTCAGCCCTAACTTAAATAAAATATGTATCTCAAAATTTAAAAGGTCGAATCCCATAAGATTCCCTTGCCACGATATTTTCCTTGATAATTGGTGAGTGACCCTGTCCCCATTACTCACGATTCCCCTCATGTGACCTGAAACTTACATGGGAATGGCCCTAGACCCCTAAATTCGATATGGTGACATGGTCATTTCTTCAAATCGACATGGGACATGGCTATGATAGTGACATGTGACAGAGCTATTTCTTAAATTCGACATGTGACATGAGCTCAGTGACATGATAATTAGGGCTAAGAGCAGATCTCATCTATACTGTTAAAGCTTCAAAATGAACCTCTTGGCCTCAGGATCTTCAAAATTTTCCTCGGGGGATACCCCCAGGCCCCCTATTTTTTTTGTTCCAAGGACAAAAGTTTTCTTTTAAGGTGTCCCAGAGGAATCCTATTTTCATGCATGGACTATAGAAAATTATAAATAGATTCCACCAGGGAGGTCCTGCTAGCCATTTCTCAAACGCTACGATCCTACCCCTCTGCCTCCGATTTCAACCACCCCTACGATCCTGTCCAATCATGGTGATTGACCCTGGTTGATTATTTATTACCTACGATTGCCTATTCAGGTGCATGCTTTTCTCCTCTATGACCCGGTGTAACCTAGAATTCCCTTCCGATCCAGGCCAGGTTGGTACGATTTGAGAGGGGCTGAAACTTAACGTCTAAGAAATGACTTCCTGGATCTACATGAAAGATTACCCATGGACTAAGCCTTATAAAAAAAAGCCCCACAGGCATAGGTTGATTAGCTATGTTAGTGACACTAGTGACATGGGTTTTTGCTTAGTGACATGGAACATGGGCATTTCTTAAAATCGACATGTGACATGGGGGGCCCCCATCAAGGGCCCCATGGGACTGCACACTATCAATGCCTATAAAACTGTACATCAAAGAACATTGTAATCCTTTTAAAAGAGAGTGACGGGTGACAAAGCATCCTGATCCCTTAGTGCGGAAGAAAACCGCATCAATAGTCATTGAGACCAGAGCTATTTCAGTGCCAATTGTGTGCATGTCTGGAGAACCCAAATCACTTTGCTAGACATTTGGAAATCCATTTATGTCAGAATCATACCAGATATATACAGCAGCATCAGGAATATGATAGGAAATATATTGGCCATAGTTTACATTTTGTTACACCACACAGGGATCACCTCCCTGTAGGGGTGTAATAGCACTGCTCAACTAAGTGTCCGTGTAGTTAAGATAAACTAGACGACCCAGATGACTATAGAAGCTCATTTGGAGTCATGGGCTACAATCCCACTAATAAGCCCTGCAAATTACTCTACAATTCAACTTTTTGCCCCCTGATTGTAAAGCTTTGTTCTTGGTAAGATTTTGTCTGCTATATCAAAACTCATTTTTGGACAACAGGAACTTTCGCATCACTTTCATCATTTTAGAAGAAGAATAAAAGCTTGATATTCAGCTAAATTGAAGATATTACTTTTCAAAGGAAAAAAAGAAAAAGAAAGTAGGAAATAAACGTACAAAAGGTTCAATGAATAAATGAACATACCTCCTCTTTTGTTTGATAGGACCTGGCAGATGACCTTGCAGATCTCCCTGACCTTGCAGATCTTACTGACCTTGCAGTTCTAGCTGACCTTGCAGATCTTGCTGACCATATAGATCTAGCTGACCTTTGTGATGCTAAGCTGGACATACTGGACACCCGGGACAAGCGAGTACCACTCGGTGCACTGAGTGCTGAATTTCTACCTTCTCTTCTCATACTTTCACCCTTCATCACTGACCTCCTAGTTATAGTCCCTGAGGAATGCCCAGGTACAGAACCCTGTGATTGGCTCCTTGGGGTGTAAGGTGGGAATTCATCATAGGCTGAAACATTCATGGCCTTAACACTGTAACGGTCCATAGACCGCATACTCCGAGTGTCATTCGACTTGGTCGTTCTTCTGCGAAGAAGCCTTGAACTTGAATTGCTAAAATCTCTCTGATTTTCATTTTCAGGCTGTTTCAGAAATAATTGGGAGTCTCTGTTGAACCAATCTGAACTCTGTTTGGAAAGCGAGGCTTCTGGGGATGTTACTTCCCCCCTGATGTCTCCATCCACAGAGTCTGCAGTAGTTTTAGGAGAGCTCTTTTCTAAAGGGCTAATTCTAGATTGCAGGTCATTGCGGCCATCTTGGCTCCCATCTTCTGCACATCTACCCAGCCCGACATTGCTTCCTTTCAGGACTTGCCGGTAACAGGTGACATTTGGAGATTCACTTATATCAGCATACATATACATGCTGCGGGTACCATCGACCTCCCGATTTATGATTATTGGTTCTGTCCAGGTGCTCTGGTCACCAGAACTGTCTGTAAAAAATGGCTCTTTCTCTGTACAATTATTAAAACCATCCTCTTCTGCATCCAAAACAGCAGAATCAGCAATATTACAAGCAGGTGTCTTACCAGCTTTTAATTCTGAATGATTCTGATGATTGTCTACTATTTGTTCCTGCTTGGAATTCACCACTTTAGTTTGCACCCTGGTCCAATCACTATAAGAAATACCTTCTCCAACCTTATCCTGAATCGGTTTCACCACTATAGAAGCTGGTGAATTTGTTACTGGTTCTTCAGATATTTTTGTTTTCAGGTAATCCTGTTCACTCCCCAACATATCTCCTTGTAGATTTGGTTGTTCTTTATTGTCCCCTGGCCTGTGTGGGTGACACAGTGGTTTGGCTTCATCAGTTTCACACACTGAGTGAACTAAGGCTGGGTCATCAACCCTTGTGCATATTGAATGACTTTTCTGTTGGGCATCATCCATAGGAGACCTTGAGTGACATTGTTCCTTGGCATTATCCCTGGGGCTGGTTGGGTAACTCAAGAATTCACCATCATCTCTCGGGGTCATCGACCGACTTGGTGGAGCCTCCTCCTCCTTCGGGTCTATGACAGTATCAAGATACCTCCCCAGTAGCTGGATAGCCTGTAACCCATCCTGCAGTCCCCACATTGCCTTGTTAGCCCTGCGGAACACTGCGAAGGTGGCCTCATCCACACGACGCTTACCCACGGGTAAATCATCCAGCTCACCGAGCTTATCATTGCTCACCAACTGGTCAAATCGTAACTCCATACTCAGCCTGCGCTCACTTGACATACGACTAAGGATAACTGGAAACCCTGCAGGATGCTGTGACCGTGAAGTTGATGCTGGTCTTAAGTACTTTTGCTGTGATTGTAGATTCGGTTCTGGTACTGTTCGAGTGTATTTATCCTGTGATGGTGGTTTTGGTAGGCATATCAATCCAGTAGACCTACCTTTGCCAGGTCTGCGCCTACTTTGTGTTTGGCCTGTATCATCACTGGATATGTCCCAAGAGGTAGGTACTCCTCTCTTTGTGTCCTCCATCATCATTCATTCAGACTAAATGCTAATTGACCTCAGAAAATGAACCACTTTGCCCATGCATCCATGATCGGTTGACTCTGGTGAATAAACGACAAGGTGCGAAGGTGTTTAGTCGATTAGTCTCTGAATACTGATAACAATGTAAGCCTTGTTTGTACTTGTACAGATTATCTGTCTGTAATGTGTGTTAAGGTAAAGTGTATAGTGCTGTAATCTCTCTGGTAGCCACTCTAGGCACCTTATAGTTAGCTTCAGCTGGGGATCACTCTGATAGTGCAGCTATGGGTGTCTGTCTCTATGTATTATATAGGGGTGTGGCAGGCTATATTGATGGCCATTGTCTAGACTGATTTGATGGCTCTGTATTTGTAAACTGTGTGTTGAACCTTTAAACTTTTGAATACCACACTGGCCCCACCTTGTAGTCTACCGATTACGTCACTGGTAAACAGGCATGCTGGGAGGTATTATTTTTCTTAGCTGGTTCTTGGTGAGTCAAGCTGGCAGATGGATACCAACAAATGCTGGTTCCCACAAGCACCCAGTATTGGGGTCAAAGTAGGTCCAACACCAGCGGCGTGTAAATACGGCGATTTTTGGTCAAAATGGTAACCTAGGGGAGAAGGCTTAGTTTGCCCACCAAACTAGGTCGCCAGAGAAGTTGTTTGAATTCATATGGGCATGATGCACTCCTGCATTTGCAACCCTAAAAAGATTAACTTGTCTCTTTAGGGAATAACATGGTGGCCTACACAGAGTGACCAGTTACAGACTAACAGTACAGGAGTCCTAAGACACTGCCCAAGGTGACCATGTATACAATCAATACCATACCCAACAACAGGTGGTGGTCCACTTATAGGGTATATACATAGATGTACATAGAGACATCTATAATTCATCTATTATCACTCACACTCAGGGTAGCTATATATACATATACATCCAGGCCACACCCAGGGTGGGCGCATTGTCTGATTGATATAAGGCATTAACAAATCATAAGGGCATTTATGTGCCATCTGCAAAGGCTCCACTCCCAAAGTTACAATATACCCTAGATTCCTGTATTTATAAGCTACCCTGCACTTACAAATTTCAACCTCGCTCTAAGCCGGAACTTAGTCAAGCCTTAATTCATAGACATAGTTAATTCTTCAGTTTTTAAACAGGTCGCTACATGATACACCCATATTCAAAGACTTAATTCATAGACATAGTTAATTCTTCAGTTTTTAAACAGGTCGCTACATGATACACCCATATTCAAAGACTTAATTCATAGACATAGTTAATTCTTCAGTTTTTAAACAGGTCGCTACATGATACACCCATATTCAAAGACTTAATTCATAGACATAGTTAATTCTTCAGTTTTTAAACAGGTCGCTACATGATACACCCATATTCAAAGACTTAATTCATAGACATAGTTAATTCTTCAGTTTTTAAACAGGTCGCTACATGATTAGATTGGAGATTAGCAGCTCTGGTGTAAAAGAGCAAGTGAAAAGGAAGGAGGCAGAACGGGCAATCCTGTTTGGACCCTGTTGATGATTATATTATTTAGACTCTCTATGTCCCCTGTGGACAGATTTAGGAAGTTCCCTTTGTTCAACTCAACCTACATACCGTGTTCGACCTAATAAGCGACCCAGAGCACTTAAAATTTATTTTCATTCTAGTTCAGTAGGATAGATTAACTGTCTCCAAAGTCGTGAAAATTGGGGTTAACTCTAGTCTGCAAAAAGCTCCAAAAAAGCGTTTTTTATTGTTATAGAATCCACTCATAGATTCAAAAGTACATTTTCCTTATCCACTTCTGTACAAGGGTCTAGATGTTGTTGTTGTTGTTGTTTTTTGTTGTTGTTGTTTGTTTTCTGTGTGAAATAAGCTCCTGTAGGTGCATGCTATAGTCTATAATGTATAGACCTGAAACGTGTTCATCTCGAGTACCCGTCCATATATATATATTGTCTGCATCTATATATGTGTGCAAGGAGAGCTAGTCCTGACCTAATCCTGGTTATAATTCATCTTGTCCACACTGAGATAATGTGGGAGTACAAAACACTTGGACCTGTAAGTCGATCTATGTGCTACATAAAATACACCTACCATAAACTGATAAATAAACACTGCTGTGGAAGAAACTTGAAGCCGCACTTGGGATTTGAGAATTAAAGTATTAGTAACATTTTATGGTGTAAAATACCCACTTATATCCCTACAATTAACCTGTGGTTTGTGTAGAAGGCAAGGCTTATAAACAAGAGTTGAGGGTATCTTACATCGGAGCTTTCAGTAGCAGCTACAGCTGCATCCCTGATGACTACCGTAAAACCCCGGTCCTAAGCCGGCCCCGGTCATAAGCTGGACCCGGTCATAAGCCGGCCCCGGTCATAAGCTGGCCCCGGTCATAAGCGGGGGGGGGGAGGTTTTACGGTAACTTACCAGGGATGCCCATTACCATTTGAGTCTACTCGATTGACACAAGACATTATAATCTAGGAACTTAACAGCCCTCAAACTTCAACGTGTTATGGATGGCATGATGCACTACTACAGTTCTGTCTTACAGCTGCCCATTATGAGAGTATCAACAATGTATGACTATTATAATGGATAAATGCAGCGCTGATGAGGTAACGTGAAACCCAGCATATCCTGAATTGGTGGGCTTCCTGTAAGCCAAACAATAGGTCTGAAGTGGTTGCCATTCCTGCCTATTGTCTATATAAGTAAAACCCTTCATGTAAGCCGCACCCTGAGTTAAAAAGGGCTCTAAAATGGTCTGCAATCCTTATATGTACGGTTTTACGGTACTCATCAAGTCTACACGAATACATACCAAGAGTGGGGGCATGAGCATTAATCAAACATTACCATTGAGACAGAACAAAAAGGAAACACATGAATTTCTATGTAACTATGGAGGAGAGATATTTCCATCAAAGAGAAGTTTAAAGTGTCATTCCCAAACACAGACCTGATACAAAGACATATCTGCACGCATACATTGCAAAGTTCATTGCTACATAGATCTACCATAGTATCTTGCACATAAGATGGGGGCTAGACTTGACAGACTTTGCTCAAAACTTAGGAGCAGACATTGACCAAAAATAGCAAAAAAGGGATCAGCTTATGACCGGGCTTTACGGTAGGTCTAATTATCTAGACCAGACACACGCCTTAAAGACGACCTCAAGGTGTGCACTCCCTTTTATCTTACCCTTTCAAGGCAACTGATGCATTAATGCATCATGCCCATTGGTCGTCATGATGCACTAATGAAGTGCTGGCAAGACGGCTCACCAGCACTTCATTGAAGCATCATGCCGACCCTACGGGGGTCGATACACAAACTCCCGGAGGGTCGGCATGATGCTTCAATGAAGTGCTGGCATGCAGTCTCGCCAGCACTTCATTGGTGCATCATGACGTCACGACCAATGGGCATAATGCATTAATGCATCAACGGCCCTTAAGGGCTTAATCTATATTACTTATCTTAGATGAGATAAGACCATGGTTTGTTGTGACGACAACTTTACCACCTATTAAAGGCAGGGGTTATCTATCATGAACTGGGTGGGTGGGGTGGGCGTGAAAGATGGGGTGTGGGGAAAAAAGATTTACTCGTCTTGAATGAGGATAATGAATTTTGACAATGTTTTGGAAAGAATTAAGATAGAAGGCTACTTTAGATCAAGAGGGGGTTAAACAATGTTCATGTCTCTGAAATACATTGATCAATTTGAATCAAATAGTGCACTTTAAATTATGTAACAGAAATGATGGCTACGCCTCATGGCAATCTTTTAGGGGCCTCTAAATTGAATGCTTTTGGATAGTATTAATTCTGAATTCTCTAACAATGGGTCACTTTGACAATATAACAAAGCTTGGGCTAAATGCAATTAATATGTAAAAAAAAAAAGAAAAAAAGACAAAACTGTGCCAGTGCAATTTCAGTACCATGAAATGGCCTCCAGTTATAAAAGACAATGTGATAACATGAGTTTTATTTGTTTACGCTTATAGATATGTTTAGTAACTCTGATCCCCTCTCTGGTCAGAACACTGATAGTTCTTCCAAATCACCCCAGATGGCAGCAGAGTAGTGATTGTGGCTTCTGTCAACCTGATACCAGGTGTCACTAGCTCACTCCTAGTAACGCTAGGACGCTAGTACTGGGACCAGTATGGGGCTTGTATGCAAGATGATCTAAGGTGGAGCAGATTTTACCGTAATCCCCCGATTATAAGGTTCACCGCACTTATAAGGCACACCCTGAGTTGACGGGTATGCTATATGGTGCAGCTAGGACTTGATTTTTAGCAATTTAGTACTGTTAGAACTATATAATTACTATAAGGCACACTCTAAACTTTAGCCAATTCTAGTATAAGGTGCACCAGGGGTCATCCTTGCATATAAGTCACGCGGGGTATCACGGTAGAGGGCATTCTTGTTATAAGCCGCACGTCTCACATGAGGCATTACGATTAAATTACTCTCGTGCATTTATAAAAACTAAGAACCATCCCTACCTCCTCATTTGTTGATGTCAGTGTAGACTTGCGCCGCTTGTACAAACTGCAAACAATAAAACAGATTTTGTAAATGATTATTACCGCAGTAAAAATGTGTAAGGCAAACCCTGTGTAGATTAACCCGGGACAAATATTTTCTCCATTTCTTAATTTCATCTAACTTCTGCTCAAGAGTTCTTTTTTAAATGACTTTTAAAGAATAATCAAAAGAACTGTTTTTAATTGACAGGAAACCTGGAAAGAAGAGTCTACTCTACCACCGTAAATTCTCTCGTATAAGCTGCATCCCTGAATTCAAAGGGAGCTATAACCTGCACCTAAGACTTGAAATTTGTAGGTTTAGGCCAAATAAAAAAGGTTTGTTTCCAGTTATCCGACTGACCCTAGCAAAACAGGGCAAAAAAAACCCCACCTTTTTGGGGGATTTTGAGGAATTTTTCATATTTTAAAGAATTTTTCATTATTTTTTGAGCATTTTTACTTTTTTCCCATCAATTTCCTGTATCCTCTTCATGTTCTTCCCCTCTCTCACAGATGTCATTTTTTCCGTCATTCTTTTACAACGAAATCAAAGAATTTGATACTTCCATTGATATGATATGAGATTTCCTATATAAATGAGAAAAAAAATTAAAAAAAAAAAAATCTGACCTACCGACCCTATCTTTTCAAGTCATGTAACTGGAAACATACCATTTTTTTTTGCCTTAGTACTGTTCTGTTGTGCAGGGGTGTGAAATCCTAAAATCCATTTCCTCTGAAGGTACTTTGCAATAATTTCCACTTTACATTTTTACATTAAATAAAGGTCATTTAAATAGTCAATGGCACATGCGCCGTCTTCTCTTGTACATAGAAGCTAAGAACTACCAATAGGATACTCAAATTTCTTATTCCGAATAGATCTTTACATGATAAAAAAATTCTAAGACCTCCCCATATAAATGGTAGATTTGCACAGATCTCAGAAATGATCCCTGTGGCCATTAAAACCGCGGAATTCCGCTTTTCCGCTGAGATTTCACACCTCTGGTTGTGCTAAATACCCTCCCAGAAAAAAAAATTGAAACACCTAATTAGGCAAAACACCCAACACATGAATAACATCTAACTAACATGTTAGCAGTATTGACTAGCCTATTCAAGCAAGCTGACTTGACTTAACCAAGAGAGAAAATCGGTCACTTCATCTGAGGGGTAGTAGTTTTGTCTAAGGGATTGTAGTTTTCTTCTCAACAGGTGGCAGTGCAGTTTGCATTAATACACCCCACTTGTGAAAAAGATCACTTTATGAAAAGTATTGAACAGAGGGGGAGATGGGGAAATAAAATTGATTATTGTTGAATAAATTTTACATTATATATATTACAGTATTAATACCAATTATGACATGAATAAGAATAAAATATGAAATTGATGTGTAAACACTAGGCAGCGAGTATTAACAAAGGCGACGCAATAGGATAATAATATAGTATTAAAGACCTAGTAAAAGTGAGTTGATAATTCATCGATAAAATTGATAAGGAGTTGATGCCATGAGGATACATGAATGAATTTGATATAACCATGGTGTGGGTGGGTGGGAACCGTTCTGGAGGGTCGAAAGGTTTAACTGAGAATGAGCGGGAACCAAGACAAAGGACCGCAGGCAGGAATTCAGTGCTTTTCTCGCTACCGTAATCTCTCGCGTATAAGGTGCACCTTGCCTATAAGGCGCACCCCCAACTCAGGGAGGTCTGTTTCATGTATAAGGCGCACCTCTAAGGGCAGATTTTTGTTACTTTAGTACTGTTCTATAGTAAAAATACCCCCCCTATAAGGCGCACCCCAAACTCAATGTCCCTCCCACATATAAGACTCAGCATAATTTTGTTTGGTGTATAAGACACGCCTTATACGCGGGAGATTACGGTAGGTGGCGCCGATGACCGCAGATAAAGCCATACAGCTCCATGTGTCAACCATGATGATTTTTCTAGGATGTGCAAAATCATGTAGAAGCCCATAAATATCAAAATAATGATGATTTCATTGACTATTGACATGATAATTAACAGAATACACATAAGTTTATAAATTATTGAAGGAGCAAGGAAGGAGAATAGAAACACCTGTCCTATGGATATTTAAATTACTCATATCTATAATGTTGGGTCCGTGACCATGTAATAAACCCAGAGCTTAGGGGTTGAAAATGATGTGAGGCACTGAACATGCTACTTAAGTGAGGTGGCTCTGCTGTGGGTGTCTAAACCCTGTGTAGAGTTTACGCTGCATATGTCAATTATCAGTATAAAGGAATTGCCATAAATGACTAAAGGCCTGGGAAAATGGCCTATGAAACCTACCGTAATCTCCCGCGTATAAGGCACAGCCCGCATATAAGGCGCACCTAGAGTTTTGGAAAATTCTCAAAAAATTGAAAAATTCATAACTTTGGTTCTACTGAATGAATTTTCAAAAATCAAAAACCTATGGGTAGCTTGGGCCACCTTGGGCCCTCCTGGGCCCCATTTTGTCCTATTTTGACCAAGGGGGCACGTAAGATATCAAAAGAAAGGTCTTGGTGTCCCCCTTGTGGATCCAATGAGAACTAAAACCCCCTGTATAAGACGCGCCTTATACGCGGGAGATTACGGTAGGCAAAATCAGGCAAGTTAGGAAATTTTCCTAATAGTTAGCTGAAAACTCCTGAGAAAAGTTTGGCGGTATGGGCACATGCAAACTCCCACCTTGGCTTACAAAGTTAGGCATTTCAGCAAACGTTTGCCTAAGATAGTTAGGTTTATTTTTGTTTGTGCTCCAATAAGGCCACACCAAAAAAATTAGTTGGGTCTACGGATCGTCCTCTCCACATTTTTGGAATTACAAATTTTTTTTTCCTTAGAAAAAAATCGTGTCTTCGGATTTCGCTGCTTCAGTTTCAACAAGTTTTCTCTTTGTGATGTTTGGCAAAATTTAAAAAAAATAAAAAAAATTTGTTCGCTCGCCTCAATTTCCCAGCAAGGAATCCATTGGATGCCAAAAAATTTATAAAAAAAAAAAAAAAAAAAATTTTGCTCGCTCGCACCATTTTTTTCAAAACCAAAATCAGTAGACCAACTTATTTTTTTGGTGTGGCCTAAAGGGATTATAAACGGCACCCCATGGCTGCAGGGAGCTCATGGTTCTCGCATAACCTGCGGCTTATATGAGAGAATTTTTAATACTCCTGACCCTGGCCCATACTCGATGACCTTACACACAGTACAAGCTAATCTGTGTTATCCTGCATTGGCTGTCCCTAGATCACCCTTATAAACCTGAAAGGGCTGATACCGTAAAATCCTTTAATCTGTGTTATCCTGCATTGGCTGTCCCTAGATCACACTTATAAACCTTCAAGGGCTGATACCGTAAAATCCTTTAATCTGTGTTATCCTGCATTGGCTGTCCCTAGATCACACTTATAAACCTGAAAGGGCTGATACCGTAAAATCCTTTAATCTGTGTTATCCTGCATTGGCTGTCCCTAGATCACCCTTATAAACCTTCAAGGGCTGATACCGTAAAATCCTTTAATCTGTGTTATCCTGCATTGGCTGTCCCTAGATCACACTTATAAACCTGAAAGGGCTGATACCGTAAAATCCTTTAATCTGTGTTATCCTGCATTGGCTGTCCCTAGATCACCCTTATAAACCTTCAAGGGCTGATACCGTAAAATCCTTTAATCTGTGTTATCCTGCATTGGCTGTCCCTAGATCACCCTTATAAACCTTCAAGGGCTGATACCGTAAAATCCTTTAATCTGTGTTATCCTGCATTGGCTGTCCCTAGATCACACTTATAAACCTGAAAGGGCTGATACCGTAAAATCCTTTAATCTGTGTTATCCTGCATTGGCTGTCCCTAGATCACCCTTATAAACCTTCAAGGGCTGATACCGTAAAATCCTTTAATCTGTGTTATCCTGCATTGGCTGTCCCTAGATCACCCTTATAAACCTTCAAGGGCTGATACCGTAAAATCCTTTAATCTGTGTTATCCTGCATTGGCTGTCCCTAGATCACCCTTATAAACCTTCAAGGGCTGATACCGTAAAATCCTTTAATCTGTGTTATCCTGCATTGGCTGTCCCTAGATCACACTTATAAACCTGGAAGGGCTGATACCGTAAAATCCTTTAATCTGTGTTATCCTGCATTGGCTGTCCCTAGATCACACTTATAAACCTTCAAGGGCTGATACCGTAAAATCCTTTAATCTGTGTTATCCTGCATTGGCTGTCCCTAGATCACACTTATAAACCTTCAAGGGCTGATACCGTAAAATCCTGTGTATAAGCAGGGACAGTCCGGCCCCCTTCAGTGAGAACGTATAGGGCCTGTCCGTCTTGTACCGGCTTCAAAAGATCAGCAGGGACAGCGGAACCAGGGGTGGGGGGGTGCATGTGCCATTTTTTTAAGAGGGGGAAGACTATGTTTCCTCCACAACTTTTTTTCAGAAAAAGGTTGACATTTTAGGGCGCTATTTCTCCACCATTTAAAGGCTTTCAATCAATTTAGATCGGATAGAACATTCAACCATGCCTTAAAATTCACTAAAATTAAAAAAATGTAAAAATTTCAAAGGTTTTCAAAGAGGAGGGGTTATGTATACAGAGATGACCTCAAGAGAACACTGCTGAGTGAATGGGGTGCTAAGAAGGGTCGATTAGAATATCTAGGGTAAGTGAGAGTGAAAGATGTTTCCAACATGAATCAGAATGCATCATATAGGTTTATTCTATAGGTGTTCAAAAGAAATGGCATTTTGCAAGAGCCTTGAAGGGGTATTACCCGGGGGTATTACCCCTTCTAAGGGCCTAAAAGATCCATGAGCCAATATCTGCGCCTCCCTCCAATGGTTCCACCGTGCATCCCCCCCCCCCAACTTTCCAATGGTTACACCGCCCCTGATAAGCTCTGGCATGTACACACACCAGGGGGTTCCTGTGCTTTATAGACGAATTTCATTGGGCTATGGTATAACTAATCTTAACACCAATACAAACAAGCTGCTAATACCTTGCCCTTTCACCCACACACCTTGGTGGTGTTCTCACACTTGGTTGTGATATAATTTAGTGTAGCACTGTTTACTGTTGTTAACATGTTAAAGTCTTCAAAGGATGTTATTAACCTGTCAGGTACATGACAAATTGAAGTTGAGTCAGATTGAACCCAACTATATACCTGGTGCCTTAAACATCGTATGCACCGGTCGACATGATCTGGAGCTTAATTCAAAACATCCTGGGATCACGACCCCAGCGATCTTAGGAATAAATCAGCCTTATCCTATAAAGCGATCTTAAGAGTTGACTGGGTTCACATATCCTAGCCAGCACTAAGATCGCATCGATCTTAGCCTCAGCCCTCCTACACTATTCCAAGAAGAACTGACTAGGCACAGGGGTAAGAGTCCCAAAATAAAGGAATAGCTGTGGAGTCACTCTTCTTCACAAGAGTGCTTATACCATCGTTCCCCATCCCCATATGGGCTAACAAAAGAGCACAGGGTGCAGTTGACCCCTGTAAGTATTCAAGAGTTGTTCCCATGAATGTATGATTTATGCTTGCCTATTAGAAGCATTGTGCCCTCCCCCCAGGACAAAGAGAGAGAAGGAAAGAATTACCTTACAGTGCACTTAACGCATGAGTAGCCATAAGAGCCCTCAAGGACACTCAACAAACGTCCTCCCTCCCCTCTTTATGTATGCAGCAGGCTATTCACTCTTTCGATCAGGAGTGTTCCCTGTAAGTGCTCTTGTACTCAGGTGAAGCCACTATGCATTTCTTTCACTAAGATCGCAGTGATCTTAGTGGTGGAAATGGAATAGTGAAGTGATCCCAGGACTAGCTATTCTGGACAGGCCTGCAACCACTGCATTACATAGGGTAGACCAGCCAGGTCTTATGATATGTGCCTACACTAAGATCGCTGGGGTTGGGATCCCAGGATGTTTTGAATTAAGCTCCAGGTTTCCCATCTATGACATTTCCATCACAAATATAAAGAATTTCCATGACAGACTGACTTTATCAAATAATCAATCATGCCCCACCATAACATTTCTGCAACTGAAGGGGAAAACAGAGATGTGATTTCATTTTGGTCAATGTGTAGGAACCTTGATCAGACAACATGACTGTGACTCATTTGGTGCTTCATAGCCTCAAAATATCGAAGACCCCCCCCCCCCCCATAAATGTCAAAAAGTTTTCTCATTGGATCTGTGAAAATCACAAGGGCCAACTTTTTTACCCTCCAATGTAGGAAACCCTACAGATATAAGAGAAATCACATCCCTGGAAAAGCTGCTATTTTGCGCTAAACTATTCAGTTCTCCCATTTTTTCAGATTCAATACAACTACTCTTTAGGGCTGCATTCATGAAAGCACTGTACCGCATATAAGCCACACTCCTAACTTTAGGTGTGAGCGATTTTTTTTTTTTTTTTAAGAATTTTTTAATGTCCAATGGATTCCTTGCTGGAAAAGTGAGGCGAGCGAAAAAATTTTATTTAGAAAAAAAATTGCCAAACATCACAAAGAGAAAACTTGTAGAAAGTGAAGCGAGCGAAATCCGTAGACGAGATTTTTTTCAAAGAAAAAAAAAATTTTATTTCCGAAAATATGCAGAGGGAAGCCGTAGACCAACTTATTTTTTTGGTGTGGCCCAAGATGCACCAGGAGCTTGATAAATGAACATGTAGAAGGGGCAGTCTTATAATCCACAACAATCCTCTGGTTCTTGTATATAAGTTTAAAACTAGGCCTACCGTAAATTCTCTTGTATGAGCCGCAGCCTCCTATAGAGTTTTCAGTGAATGTGGATTCAAGAGCCTCGGCGGCCCTGGTGGAGATCCAACATGTAAACATTATGCGTCACACTCAGTGCAAAGCAGACATACTTACCACTTCCACATAAGAATTTGGATATTCATATAGATCGGATATTCATCATACTTAAGCTTCACATGTTCCCCTACATCTCCATTATTAATGGTGAAAAGGATTTTTTTATCAAGCCACAGGATAAGGAGAAAAACAGTATTTTATAAAGGGTAATACACCAGCACAGTAAAGCTAGCCACTCACTGTCAGTGTCACATCTCACACAGACCATCCTTCCATTTCCACATAATATTTTCAACATTTATACAAATCGGACACTGATAATATTTCATTTTGCATGTCCCCTACATCTCTACTATTAGTGGTTAAAAGGATTTTTCGATCATGCTACAGAATTGGGAGAAAACAAGAATTTCGTACAGGTTAATAATACTAAGTAGATCACCACAGTACTTGAGTGAGGCAGGCCACACATTCACTGCTCTACCCCTGTTCCCGTATGGGACATTTTTCAACTTCCACATAAGTTTTTTAACATTTATATAAATCGGACTCTCATAATATTTGGTTTTGCATGTGCCCTTATATATCTCTACTATCAGTGGTAAAAAGGATTTTGCGATCATGCTTCCAGATTTGGAGAAAATTATGATTTTATACAGGGTAGTGGACCGCCACAGTGCATTCTCTATGGCAGACTTTCTAGTGGCAGATCTCCATAACCATCATGCACTGTAAAGTGACGTCACGTGAAAAAAACTCTATAAGCCACACCCAGAGTTTCTAGTTAAGCGATAAGCTGCACTTACAGGGATGAAAGTCACTGAGGCCAAATATCCCTGGGTTCCTCATGAGCGCTGTAGGGCGCGAAGGAGGTGTCATTGGTGTCAGCCTGGCACCGCCACCTGTCCTACACCTTACCCCCTCTACTGCCCACCTGTGATACTACTCACACATACCTCCAAACCTGTATACCCCGCTCGCCCACTCTGCTTTTGCCGGTCGGCCTCTACACACCTACCTCTTTTCACCCACCCACCCACACCCTTAAGTTAGTAATTCTCATTTACAAATTATCATTTAATATATTCTTCACTTAATTTAATTATCATGTACATATTACTCATCATATCAATTACATCTCGTCTTAACACTGTATTTTAATGTCTCTTTATCTCAACATCAAATACAATGTCTTATCCTTGTATAAATTAATAAAACTTCACATATTAATTTCTCCAAGCCTGCCTTCCACACCTTCTCTCTTCTTAGCCAGCATAGTACACTAATGAAATGCTCCATAAGAACCAATTAAAATACTGATTTTGTATATGCATGTATAGCATTGGAACTTGAAAATCCCTGAAATCAGGGAAATCCCTGAAGACTTCCATCCCTGCATTTAGGTCTTAAAAATGGCCACTTGAGTGTGGGTTTATATTGTTTGATACCGTGTATATAAGCCGCACCTAGACTTTGGAAACCTCCTGTAAGCCGCAGTAAGCATCTGGTTCTTAGACAAAAGGACTTATGGTACTTTAATCCTTAGCAAATAACAAATCAATTTGTCTTTAAGTGATTTCCCCCCTATTTCATACCAGATTACTCACTATTCAAATTGTTCCTTTTTCCAGGCGTCGACAATAACCACCGACTGACGTCTAAATGACACAGACTGACGTCGCGGTGACGTCGGTGACGTATCCGGGAGTGGTTGTGGAGTGGGAACATTGTCCTCTGTGTCGGAACTACCAGGTTTTGCCAGAATCCATGAGGTCCGCTTTTTGATGGATTTACGACTCCGCGGTCGGTGTATCTGTGGTGAATTGTGGGTTAACCATGGATGAATGTGACTCAGCACAAAAATCCTTGAAATACTCTTAAAATTATAACCACTTAGAAAAATAGGTAATTAAGAATGTCTAGGTTTTTGGAACTTGAAAATCCCTGAAATTCTCTGAAGACTTCCATCCCGTTTACTCATGGAAGTATTGGTACTAAGAAAATTTTTAAGTACCGTATTCGCTCTAATACGCGCACATGTGCGGAAAATTAATTTTTAGATGCTCAAAACCTTGTTACAAGTATTAATTCTAATAAGTGCACCCCCAAAAGTCTATAATCATTGTTTTTGCCCTAAAATCTATGTATTTACACCTTATTTGACTGATTTAACACTAGGGTTGGGCTCAAAAAGAGGGTTGTGCACTTATTAGAGCATGTGCGCTCATTAGAATGAATACGGTAGTTTATATATGAAAATGGTGGCTTATTCCAGCTTGTAAATAGTACTATTACCTTATCATAGCATTTCCTTCAAATCAAGGTAGTTGTACCTTTTACATATGTAAACCCGGACCATAAGGCAGTAGTTACTTCTCCAGTCAGTAGTACTGAAAAGACTACTGATTTAACTACTGGAATGTTCAGTATATACTGAATAAATACTCTTAGGTTTTGTCCAGTCACTACTGCTGAAAGAGTAGTACACTTAAAGTATACTAACATTAGATTGATCTTCTGCCTTCCTACTTAACTTATACTCCTCTGACATAGATTATTTGGAGTTCTCTTTAAAACTACTCTTTTAATACTCCTGGAACTCAGTCTTCATATGGTGTAGGGGTATAGATTCGGAATTCTACTTTTTCTATACTTATTTCTCAAGGTCATCTCAGTGCCTGTGCTCTAGTTTTTATCTGGGTTGGCAGTTAGGCAGAAGGCGCCATAATCCACTGGATAAAACAAGGAGACACACATAAAGCATATTTCTTAGTAATATTCTTTGAAGGATGTTTTACAGTGTGGCAGGAATGGGCAAATAGGACTATGAATACCTTGTGCCCACTGTGGGCACATTTGGACACAATGTAAACGGGCACTATGGTAATTTAGTAAGTCTGTATATCATCTGACCTGCCGTTGGTACTTTATAGAGATCCTTATGCAAGACTCCCACCTTCCCAGGGTGCATGGCTGCATCTATTTGTGTATGTGGACTACTCTTTATATACTTCTTAGCAGTATGGAAAGAGTAGTCCCAGAGAAGTAGGAGTATACTTCTAAGCGACCAATACTGAATATATACTAACTATAAGTAGCCTTTCAGTATCCTACTAAACTTATACTCTTACCTCATTTACATAATTCGGACATACTTATTCACTACTTATTAGCTACTCATCCTATACTCTTTCTATACTGGACTGCTACTTTCTGCTTTGGGGCTTGATGAACTGATACCTCACCAGAATACCAACACACTACTGATTGGCTACTTTATCAATACTTCCAGAGGATACTTATTCCATACTTATTTGATACTTATTATCTACTGCATTTTGGTCCGGGAAGTTAACCATTTAACTGGACACTTGAGAACAATTTACCTGTATATTTGAGGGGTGCTTTCGCTGTGACTTAGTTGAGGCAATGTTCTGTGTGGGGTGCGGTGAAGATGGTGGCTTCCATCCACTGATGGGGCGTGGCTTGGCTGAGGCCGGTACTCTGCAACCCTGATGGGTGTTGTCAGTTGGTTGGTGGGTGTGGCCATTTATTGAGGAGGCGTGGCCATTGGCTGTATGGGCGTGGCCATTGGTAGAATGGGCGTGGCCATTGTTCACGTGGGAGTGATTGTAAGTCCGCTTATCGTCAGAATCGGCGTGGCCATGACTAGAATTTCCATTTTGTGATAATTTGTCCTGCCGAGAGTCAACTCCTCTTTTTGAGTCTGTATAAGTCATGATTAGATGCTTCTTTCTCAGTTTAAACTTCCTTGAACAAAGTATTGCTTATCTCCATGGCCCTGAAAGCAGAAACAAAACAGCATTAATTCGCATTTTTATAAATATACTGTGATTAACAGCTTCGCCTATAAGCCATGCCTTATATTCTAAAAATCTCAGATCATGGTCTCTTGCTTATGTCATTTTGACAGAACTTATTTTCATCTATATATTTTCTCATGCAAAATCTTACAAGCTGCTCCCAAGAAATTCCATGATTACTGTATTTGTTCTTAAAAGCGCACATGCACGTATGAGTGCATTGCCCCCCTTTTCGGCCATAAGCACGCTCCCTGGTGTCAAATCTTGCAATTGAAGTGTAGAAATGATGATTTTTGTGAAAATGTTTTGACCACCTAGCAATTTATTTTCGCGCCAGTGTGCTTATTAGAACAAATGGGGTATGTATTGTTCAGAAAAGTACAAAGGTTGGCTTCCATCCATCAAACTATTTCAGCAATCACTGAAGGTGCTACAGCTTGAATGAGGACCAACCAGAGATAAACGAAGGCTCAGTGCACCTCACTGATTCTTGTATAACAATCCAACTGAGCGCAAATTGGGCACCATTCCCCAGGTATACAAGGCCCAAGTAAGGCTCTGATCATTTTTAACAATAAAGGGGGTAGGGGTTGGGTTGTGGAGCAAACCTTTTTTCCTCCCCTTTATTGGGGAACACAGTTTATCTCACCTCACCAAGCTCTAAGAATGGTTGTTGTTGTTGTTGTTGTTGATAGTGATGTTGTTGTTGTTGTTGTTGTTGCTGTTGTTTTAGGGGGGGCAGGGGATATTCGAGCTACGGGTATATGAATGTTATATAACATGTCTTCTGCTGTTCAAGTAATGAGTTTTGATGATATCTGTGTACTGTAAGTAATGAGTTTTGATGATATCTGTGTACAGTAAGTAATGAGTTTTGATGATATCTGTGTACTGTAAGTAATGAGTTTTGATGATATCTGTCTACTGTAAGTAATGAGTTTTGATGATATCTGTGTACAGTAAGTAATGAGTTTTGATGATATCTGTGTACTGTAAGTAATGAGTTTTGATGATATCTGTGTACAGTAAGTAATGAGTTTTGATGATATCTGTGTACTGTAAGTAATGAGTTTTGATGATATCTGTGTACTGTAAGTAATGAGTTTTGATGATATCTGTGTACAGTAAGTAATGAGTTTTGATGATATCTGTGTACTGTAAGTAATGAGTTTTGATGATATCTGTGTACTGTAAGTAATGAGTTTTGATGATATCTGTCTACTGTAAGTAATGAGTTTTGATGATATCTGTGTACAGAACAAACACTGGACATACTGCCACCTCCTACATACTCCTGTGTACAAGTAAACACTACCGTAGTACCTCATGTGGAAGCCAATCTGAAGCCACTGCACCTTTGATTATAGAATCACCCAAAAGGTTAGGCTTATACTGAATTGATAACTTATAGGTATTTTTACTGTAGAACAGTCCTAAATCTAAAATGAATCCAGCCCCAATTTTCTTGAAAGCTATAAATTTGTCAGTGTTAAGGGTGCTAGACTGTAGTGAGAACTTTGTCAGTGTTAAGGGTGCTAGACTGTAGTGAGACCTTTGTCAGTGTTAAGGGTGCTAGACTGTTGTGAGATCTTTGTCAGTGTTAAGGGTGCTAGACTGTAGTGAGACCTTTGTCAGTGTTAAGGGTGCTAGACTGTAGTGAGATCTTTGTCAGTGTTAAGGGTGCTAGACTGTAGTGAGACCTTTGTCAGTGTTAAGGGTGCTAGACCGTAGTGAGACCTTTGTCAGTGTTAAGGGTGCTAGACTATAGTGAGACCTTTGTCAGTGTTAAGGGTGCTAGACTGTAGTGAGATCTTTGTCAGTGTTAAGGGTGCTAGACTGTAGTGAGATCTTTTGGAGTGTTAAGGGTGCTAGACTGTATTGAGATCTTTGTCAGTGTTAAGGGTGCTAGACTGTAGTGAGATCTTTGTCAGTGTTAAGGGAACTAGACTGTAGTGAGACCTTTGTCAGTGTTAAGGGTGCTAGACCGTAGTGAGATCTTGTCAGTGTTAAGGGTGCTAGACTGTAGTGAGATCTTTTGGAGTGTTAAGGGTGCTAGACTGTAGTGAGAGATTTTGGAGTGTTAAGGGTGCTAGACTGTAGTGAGATCTTTGTCAGTGTTAAGGGTGCTAGACTGTAGTGAGATCTTTGTCAGTGTTAAGGGTGCTAGACTGTAGTGAGACCTTTGTCAGTGTTAAGGGTGCTAGACTGTAGTGAGATCTTTTGGAGTGTTAAGGGTGTTAGACTGTAGTGAGATCTTGTCAGTGTTAAGGGTGCTAGACTGTAGTGAGATCTTTTAGAGTGGTAAGGGTGCTAGACTGTAGTGAGCTCTTTGTCAGTGTTAAGGGTGCTAGACTGTAGTGAGACATTTGTCAGCGTTAAGGGTGCTAGACTGTAGTGAGATCTTTGTCAGTGTTAAGGGTGCTAGACCGTAGTGAGACCTTTGTCAGTGTTAAGGGTGCTAGACTGTAGTGAGATCTTTTGGAGTGTTAAGGGTGCTAGACTGTAGTGAGATCTTTGTCAGTGTTAAGGGTGCTAGACTGTAGTGAGACCTTTGTCAGTTTTAAGGGTGCTAGACTGTAGTGAGACCTTTGTCAGTGTTAAGGCTGCTAGACTGTAGTGAGATCTTGTCAGTGTTAAGGCTGCTAGACTGTAGTGAGATCTTTTGGAGTGTTAAAGGTGCTAGACTGTAGTGAGATCTTTTGGAGTGTTAAGGGTGCTAGACTGTAGTGAGATCTTTTGGAGTGAAGGGTGCTAGACTGTAGTGAGATCTTTGTCAGTGTTAAGGGTGCTAGACTGTAGTGAGACCTTTGTCAGTGTTAAGGGTGCTAGACCGTAGTAAGATCTTGTCAGTGCTAAGGCTGCTAGACTGTAGTGAGAGATTTTGGAGTGTTAAAGGTGCTAGACTGTAGTGAGAGATTTTGGAGTGTTAAGGGTGCTAGACTGTAGTGAGATCTTTTCAGTGTTAAGGCTGCTAGACTGTAGTGAGATCTTTTGGAGTGTTAAGGGTGCTAGACTGTAGTGAGATTTGGAGTATTAAGGCTGCTAGACTGTAGTGAGATCTTTTGGAGTGTTAAGGGTGCTAGACTATAGTGAGACCTTTGTCAGTGTTAAGGGTGCTAGACTATAGTGAGACCTTTGTCAGTGTTAAGTGTGCTAGACTGTAGTGAGATCTTTGTCAGTGTTAAGGGTGCTAGACTGTAGTGAGATCTTTGTCAGTGTTAAGGGTGCTAGACTGTAGTGAGACCTTTGTCAGTGTTAAGGGTGCTTGACTGTTGTGAGATCTTTGTCAGTGTTCAGGGTGCTAGACTGTTGTGAGATCTTTGTCAGTGTTAAGGGTGCTAGACTGTTGTGAGACCTTTGTCAGTGTTAAGGGTGCTAGACTGTAGTGAGACCTTTGTCAGTGTTAAGGGTGCTAGACTGTTGTGAGACCTTTGTCAGTGTTAAGGGTGCTTGACTGTTGTGAGATCTTTGTCAGTGTTAAGGGTGCTAGACTGTTGTGAGATCTTTGTCAGTGTTAAGGGTGCTAGACTGTTGTGAGACCTTTGTCAGTGTTAAGGGTGCTAGACTGTAGTGAGACCTTTGTCAGTGTTAAGGGTGCTAGACTGTTGTGAGACCTTTGTCAGTGTTAAGGGTGGTAGACTGTAGTGAGATCTTTGTCAGTGTTAAGGGTGCTAGACTGTAGTGAGACCTTTGTCAGTGTTAAGGGTGCTTGACTGTTGTGAGATCTTTGTCAGTGTTCAGGGTGCTAGACTGTAGTGAGACCTTTGTCAGTGTTAAGGGTGCTAGACTGTAGTGAGATCTTTGTCAGTGTTAAGGGTGCTAGACTGTAGTGAGACCTTTGTCAGTGTTAAGGGTGCTAGACTGTTGTGAGATCTTTGTCAGTGTTAAGGGTGCTAGACTGTAGTGAGATCTTTGTCAGTGTTAAGGGTGCTAGACTGTAGTGAGATCTTTGTCAGTGTTAAGGGTGCTAGACTGTAGTGAGATCTTTTGGAGTGTTAAGGGTGCTAGACTGTAGTGAGACCTTTGTCAGTGTTAAGGGTGCTAGACTATAGTGAGACCTTTGTCAGTGTTAAGGGTGCTAACACCATGCAGTAGGTGAGTGTTTGTAGTTGAACTTGTAGATGAGATAAGTATGTTATAGGTAGATAAGTGCTATACTGGGGATTGACTCTTTCAGGGCTGCTGATGCATTATCGCATCATGCCTAATGCTCGTCATGATGAACCAAAGAAGTGCTGGCGAGACTGCTCGCCAGCACTTCATTGGAGCACCATGCTGTAGGGTCATCATAATGCACAAATGAAGCGCTGGCAAATAGACTCACCAGCACTTCAATTGTGCTTTATGCCGACCAATGGGTATCATGCATTCTGTATTAGCGGCCCTTAAAGGGTTAATTCCCTAATACCCTAAAAGCACATAATCACAATCATAACAAATCAGGTCAACCGTGTAGACACACCTGAGGCCACCCCTGGGCTTTAAGTTAACCTTTTAAGGGCTGCATATGTATGGTACTTATTGCCCATCGAGCAGCTCACCAGCTCCTCATTGAAGCATCATGTGTACCCGCCAAGACTGTTTCTTCCGGATAGCGCCGTCATGATGCATGAATGGAGTCCTGGCGAGTTACTCGCCCTTGTTGCATTCATGCATCATGACAACCTATAGGTATGCTCCATAAGCAAATCGAGGCTTAAGATTTAATGTCTCAATATTATGCTTTTCGTCGGCATGAGGTGCGAGTTACTCACAAGGGGTGCATTTGTGTATCATACTAACCATACATTGAGTTGATGATAGGTTCATCATGACAACAATAGAACATGAATGAGGAGGTCTTTAAAGGGGTACAAATGTTGGTCACTGGAGGAGATGACTTCAACTCACAAATTCACCAAGTAACCTCACTCCTGTTAATAACATGAAGTGCCCACGTCCCCTGACCTTAAAACAGTTGACAAGGATTTAAAAATAAAGAACCTTGTACTTATTTCGCATTTCTCTCTGCTATGTGGTTTTAACTAAATTTACCCCCCCCCCCTATCCTGTACCCCATACCTCTCCTAATCTTATGTTATTTAGCTATGTTGTGTGTGTGTGGGGGGGGGGGGGTTGGATTAGTACAGGGCATCCTAGATTAGCACAGATATTTGGCCTACAGCTATGACTGGGTCAATATGACTGAGTCATGTCACAGCCCTTAACCCTTTAAAGGCCGCTAATGCAGGAGTGCATCATGCCAATTAGATGCACCAGTGAAGTGCTGGCGACCAGACCCACTAGCACTTCATTGGAGCATCGCACCCACTGCAAGGAGTGTATGAACCCTGTAGGGTCAGTATGGCACACGAATTTGAATATAGCACTGTAGCAGTATGTGACCCTTAGACTTTTGAGGGTTAAAAAAAAGCTGTTTGTTTCAGGTAACATACAAAAAAAAAGTAATTGCTTGTTTATTGTTTACAGTGGTAATTCGTCGGTAACTAAATTCTTCATCTTTTTTCTTCAAAGTTGAGTTTTGAGTCGGGATACCTGAAACATCCAAGATTATTTTTTAAGCCTAGTGGGGGTCTATAAAGTCTCATATAAAGGACCCATGTAAACAGAAGTCTATATGAGTGTAGGTACACCAAATAACACCTTTATGACATGTATACATGGACACGTTCAGCTGATGTATACTGAGGGTCAGGCCAAGGTGGAGGGGGGGGGGGTGGATTTTTTATGCGTTAGAAACACTCTCATCCCTTTGCAAACCTAATGGAGGGGGTGGGGTGGCAAAATCTTCTCAACCCTTTGATCGGGAGGGGGGAGGTGGCAAATACTTTCCTTGCTTTTCAGCGAAAAGAATTGTGAGGCGTGTTTGTACCAATTCTTGGCCCCTCCAGGAGGAGGCAAAATAATTTGTCCCTCGAAAGGGGGTTGAAACAAAAAGTGTTTGCACATCTGCAGTGGAAACCACCCCCCTCCCCCCCCCCCATTTCATTCAATTGATTAATCCGTACATTTTTGAGTCATCTAAGAGTAGCATGGTGGCTTTGAAGTCCCTATGTTGGTATGAGACAGAGAGAAACATTTTCACAAGTCACCGATTTAGATTATGGCTGGATTTCAGAGAAATTTTGAGGCTTGAGTTACATGTATCAAACGAGAAAAAAAAAAATTTCTTTGAAAAAACAAATTATCATCTCTGATATAAATACGCCTATGCTAGGGTTGTCCAATATATTTTACACATTAGAATCATTTAAAAACAGATTCATACTAACTTTTTCTGAAGATATCCATATGTAATAAACGTACATGATATAACATAATCCAGGGTGTACGCCTGTATTTTCCAATTGTGTGTCTATCATAGTCCTAGGCACTATAATAAGCCCACGGACATGATATGGTATATGAGACGTGTTATCCTATAGAGTCCATCCTACTCTCACTATTACCAGTTCTATGTTCACTGTCCAGTTTTAGTCTTATCTCTGTAATCTGGTGCTAGATACGTCCTGTTCTGCCTCAGATAGCCATGTAGCCGTGTGCCAACTGGATATAAATAATAACTGAGTATCCAAACTCTTATCTGTACACCCACAACACCCCCCAGTGGAGCAGGCTGATCGTCCACTGGTGGAATGCTGGCCACAGGTATGGATATACAGGTGCCTTGGTCGTAGTATATGGGTAGGAGGGAGTTGTCATAACCAATAGGGAAGGGGGGAGAGGGTTGGGGAAATTCCCTGTGCAAGACGACATTTTTTTTCTATCGCCCCCTCATAGGACAGGTGCCAGAAAATTTTCCGCCTTCCCTTTTGTATTCTTCTGTAGCACTCTGTTTTTTTTTGTTGTTTTTTTTTTTTTTTTTTTTTTAAATTTTGCTTAAAACTAAAATAAAAGGGGTAAAATCATGTTTGCCCCTCCCCACAAAGAGGGGTCTAAAATTCCCCTCAAACCCACGACTGCCCCCCCCCCCCGCCCTTATTGTCAAAAAATGACCAATCCCTTGGAATGCAATAGAGGGTCGAATTATGAGGCCTGCTAGGTATTTCTCAAACACTACGATCTGAGCCTCCCTACTACGTCTTGGATACCCCCTACGATCCAGACCGATCGTAGTAACTGTAAGGGGGAGTGGGTAACCCTGTCGATTGCCTTTTCCCTCTTTATCTGTACCACTCAGTGACCTGCCTACCCCTTGAATACCCTTCCGATCCAGACCAGGCAGGTACGATAGGGAGCCTAAGTCTCGCGATAAACTATGTCGTAAAAAAAATTCTGATTTGGAACTAAAATAACCAATATTTGAATTGACCCAAAGGCCCACCATATATGAAATTTTAAGGCTCAACTCTCACTCTTAAAAAAGTTATGCCAGGCCTAAAATTTTCCCCTATCCTTCAAGCTTGCGGGCGATAATATGCTGAGCTCAGAATCCGCCTGGCATCCGCCTGCACGTGACGTGACTTCACCTCCCTATTTGGGAGGGCTCTAAACTTAGCGTTTGAGAAATGACTTCCAGATACACAGTCACAGGTTGGTTTTGGTGGTCGGGGGGGGGGGAGGGGCTAGCCACTATGGGCAGCCCTGCCTCACCATGGAGAGACGATACTCAGTCTAGGGAGGGGGGGGGGGCACTGTCCTTTCTGTTTTCTATCACCCACGGGGTCCCTTTCTACCTAGCCTTAGGGCCCTACATTAGACCTAGACAGGGGGTGCATGGGGGGATTTTGTGGGCCTCGGGGGTAAGGTAATCTGCAAAGGTAATCTACAAAGGGCACCCCCCCCCCCTCCTAGTACACACACACTGTGACAATGACAATGTCAATGACTTAGAGAGTGATCATTTTTAACAAGGGGGG
The DNA here is from genome assembly GCA_949317995.1 of Acholoe squamosa. NCBI lineage: Eukaryota > Metazoa > Annelida > Polychaeta > Phyllodocida > Polynoidae > Acholoe > Acholoe squamosa. The sequence continues at coordinate 5,702,102 of OX439048.1, forward strand.
GGGGAGGTTTGGGTGACAAACAAAATTCAGACCACTCCGAGAGGGGGGGGGCGGAAACATTTTCGCCGCGCACACACGAAATCCCCGCCCCCCCCCCCCCTCCCCAAGTTGTTCAAAAATGACCACTCCCTTATTGTTGAATTGTTGAAGCCGGGAATGAAGGCTGTTGACGCTGATAATTACGGCAGAATGCTAAGAGTAAGACTATAAACCCCTGGACCCTGGTGTGAGTAATAACCATTCAGCTTCAATTCTCTGCTTCAGAGAACTGAATAATTCTGCACCGACATATTCACAGTTTCAATCTTTGCCTTTTGACAGACTTTTGTTTTGCCTTGGCTTTGGGCCCAAAGTTTGGCTCTGCCAGCTTGAGAAGCCAATCCCATCAAGTTATGATGTGCGCTTCACTTTCCCCTGATCCTCTGGACGCCCTACGTGCTATGTAAATGCACGGGCATGACTCTTAGTTCGGTATGTGCAAATAAACATGAAACAAGCTTAGTTGTCATAACTCACCAGCACCTTCGATTTAATCCTTGATTTGTTGACAGTCTTGGCCGCCATCTTGTGACGTTGACACGTGAATCGTGACGTCATGACAAAGTGTGACGCTCATAAGGAAGAGACGCTACGTCAAGGTACGCGCCAGCCAGGGAGTGCGCAGCGCGGGTAAGAATATAGTATTGAATTTGAAGCTTCTTGGCGCGGGTACTATGGGTTTCGTAGGGCCTCGGCCCCTAGGCCTCTAAATGCTGTACCCCTTCTAATATATATATGCAATGTTTATTAATGGAATATAGCATAAATATGGCAGCACAAGGGTGGTATATTGACGAATATTGCAGGAGGCCATTAGGCCGAGTGCAATATCGTCAATATACCACCCATGTGCTGGCATATTTATGCCATATTGCATTTATACCACCTTTTCCTCCATTTTGTATTAATTTCTTACCTGATATCAACAGAATATAGCCACGAGAAGACATTTTGTAAAAGCAAGCGATACGGCCCGGGTTCGCTCTGCACGAAGCCATTGTTTTTGTTCCTTGCGGGGAGAGGTACCGCCGTGTTTACACACACATTTCGTATTGAATCCAACCATGACAATTTGAGAAATTAACAGGTTCATATCCTTAGATAGTCTAGATGATCCCTCCATAGATATTATGTCCAATATATTCAAAATAAAGAAGAATCCATTGATTTTCCAAACCAGTCCGAAATTTTCAGCGTCTTTACTGTGCAACGAGAACTTGACCTATATCCACATCCGGGCCACTGACACACTTTCGTCGGACAAGGAGGAGGGTAGGAATGGCTGCACCGCGACTCGCATACGAGAGAAAAATCAATGGATTCTTATTTATATTGAAGAAAATGGAGAAAATTAGCACACATTCATTATCTATGGATCGAATACTTGTTGGGATTTCGATATTATAACATTTCAAGGTTGGAAACATAGGACTAGGACCTCAGGTTAGAACTTATTTATTTTCACATTGGATTTCATCACCGTACAGTGTGGCGCTATGGCTAAGGCCTTTGCCTACCACCACTGCGGCCGGGGTTCAATTCTCCTACGAGTTTGGACGATTTTTCACATTGAAACAATGGCAGACTGAATTTGTATGTCCGCCAGCATTTCCCAAAATATTCTAAGTCCAACTTGACCTCGAAAAAGTATATCCAAAAATCCCTAAAAAGCACATGTGTGTATATGCTCTCTTATTACACGATTTCTTGGATTTTGGGTGCTTTTTCTGGATATCCCCATGCTGATACCTGTCGATATTGCACACCATGATGCATGCATCATGACTTTTGTAAGGTGTGCCTGATATCCATGGATAACAGGCACTAGTGCCTGATATCCATGGATATCAGCACACCTTACATGTCTTATCTTACATGCTAAAACCCATGAAATATTCCAGGCCAGGGTAGGGATCGAACCTGCAGTCTCACATCCCAAATCCAACTCCTTATGCACTGCGCCACAAGGACTGACGAGAAATGCTCGGTTCGAACCAAGTCTGGATATGATACAAAGCCGTGTGCGCTGTCGCTGTCCGCTGCCGGGCGACAAGGTGTATTTAGTATAGAAAGATAACAGCGAGACGCGCTCGGAGGAGGAGACGCGGTGGTCTAGCGGTTAGCGCCTTGCGCTCAGCCGTGAGAGGTACATGGATCGCACCCCGGTCTGGGCACATCTTTTTATTGATTAATCGTGTAATAAAGACAGTAAGGAATGGGCTATCGGGCACCTCGTTCAGTGTATGGTAGGATATCGTAACTCGTGGCCTACGGCCGCTCGTTACGATATCCTACGATACACTGAACTCGGTGCCCGATAGCCCATTCATTACTCTCTTAATAATGCACTGGTAGGAGAGGGCATAACAGTAAGCCAGGTGGCCGAATAGTGGTACATACATACATACATACATACATACATACATACATACATACATACATACATACACACATACACACATACATACACACACACACACACATATACATATTTATATATATATATATATATATATATATATACATATACATATATATACATATATATATATATATATATATATATATATATATATATATATATATTTAGTGGCAGATTTAGAGGGGGGCGCGGGGGCTCGCGACGCCCCCCCCCCCTTTTCCGAGTAGGCTACTTAGGAGTTTAGCTAACTTTTTTTTACCCTAGAATTTAGCCCAAATTAGGGGCTAAGTGACGGGCGCCCCCCCCCTCTTTTCAAAATCCTGGATCCGACACTGTTGCTCATGTGTGCCTTGGCCCTGTAGGGGTCCCCCCTAATTATTTAAGTCAATTAACCACTTCATTGCATTGGATTCTCCGTTCAAAGATGTTTCTTTATGAATGAAGTGAACGGGGGAAGTCTTAAAACCCTCGGGAGGGGGGGGGGCAAAACAAGTTTAGTCCTTATTTTTTAGCGGAAATGTCTGTACATTGCATTAGGCTATAGGCCTAATAAAGAAATAGAGGGGGTTCTTAAATTATTAGACCCCCGGGGGTCAACAATATTTTGGCATGCTTGCGAAAATTCGCTATCCCCATTTTTGTTAGAAAATGACCCCTTCCTACTAGTTCCTCAGAAGATGTTTATAAATATATGCTATTGAATTTAGTGGACCTATCGAAGCAGTGCTAGCAGCATATTAGTACAAATCTATGTTGGTCTATGGCTCAATCAGCAATGGATGACACCAGAATACTTTAGAAGATTTTTTGGCCCAAAATACCCTACATAGTAAAACAGGGCCGACCCCAAAGTTTTTTCTTCCTTTTTGAAGAAATTATGCTTTTTTTCCCTGGCTACTTTTGAGTCAATCGAGTCTTCCACGAGTCGTTGTTAGTCACCACAAGTCATCTCCTGTCTTTGTTGTAGTTAAAAAGTTTCAAAAAATTTTTAAAAAAATCCGACCTACCCTACCGATTTTTTTTCAGCATGTCACCTGAAACGCACAATTTTTTGTTTGACCTCATTGATCAATCGTATAACTTCCTGTGTAGGCTAATGCCCTCCTAGGGAGTGGTGATTTTTTAACAGAGGAGGAGTTTTGTTGTTGTTGTTGATTTTCTTCTTTTAGTTGTTGTTGCTGTTGTCGTTTTTTCAGGGGGTCAAAACGTTTCAGACACCTTTGAGATGGGGCTTAAAAAGAGTTCATCTCTTTTTAATAGCGACAAAGCTCGAGTGACACTATAAAATATAAGAGGGGCTCAAAAAAACTTGGACCCCTCAGAGGGGGTCTAAAAGATTGGCGTTCATTCAAAAATCCATCACCCACTGTTGTTTTAAAAATTCCACCCCCTGTAGGGTCAACAATTTGAAAACATCACTGAAAACATATTGCTGAAAAAGGTCCTCTGTGCAGAGGACTTTAGGTCTTCAATTTGAGGACTTAAGGTCCTCAAATTGATGGTTCCTGGGGGGAGTACCGGGTCCTCAAATTGAAGACCTAATTGATGATCCAAAGTACTCAAATTGATGAATTTTTATGAGGAAGCAAGGCAATCAATATGATGGGACTGGGTAGTCAGTTTTATGACTATAACTTTATTTCTAATTTCCATTCATAATGAAATAGTGAGTACCGGTAGTCTATTTTTAGAATTACCCTCTCCCACCAAAGTGCCTGGCCTTTATTAGGGGTGTTATTCCTTTGCTAGGCCCAGTAAATATATGTGAACATCAGTTGACAGCCAATCCATGCACTTCTAATTATTCCTTAAAGCGCACAATAGGTGTTTAAGCATATATACACCCAATAGCTTCCTCTAAATTACTTGAGTGAAATATCCTGATGTATGTCCTATCCAGCATGTGTACAATGGCTATTGAAACATTTCTGATGTGGATAAGTATATCATTTATCAATCAAATTACTTATAAGATACCATCCAGTGTGAAACAAATTACACCACAGCATGTAGTGGAGCCATCTCGTAGCAAAATGTGATGTCTTCAAAATGATGACCCCATCCTCAAATTGATGGCTTAGGGTCATCACTTCTGAAAGAGGACCCAAAGTCCTCTGCACAGAGCACTTTCACAAAGGCTTAAGTTTTCAGTGATCGATGGTAAAACATAAAAGAACTAAGAAACATTGTTTTATAGCTTTAACAGAATTTAAAGGATTTGGGTTGAATTAGGAACCAATATAACTCCAAGCCCTACCCCTAAGGATACTGTTCCTACATCCTCCATCAGTGACTGACAGCCGCAGTTTATTTTGTTTTTTATACAAACATTCGCAGTCATGTGACCATTCAGCTAGCCATTTCTCAAACACTACGATCCTACCCCTACCCCTCTGATTTCACCCACCCCTACAAGCCAGTCCAATCGTAGTGATTGACTCTTGGTGATCATGTATTACCTACGATTGCCTATTCAGGTGCATGCCTTTTCCCTCTGTATCTGCTGTAATCGAAGTGTTTGACCCTGTACAATGAAGAATTCCCTTCCAATCCTGGCCAGGTCAGTATGATTTCAGGGTGCCCAAAACTTAGTGTCTAAGAAATGACTTGCTGGGGCATCAAGATCTTGAAGCCTCCCCACTAACGACAAATCCTGTAGCGTCAAGCATTGTGTCAGTGGTACAGACTTCAAATCTGCGACTAATTGTTCATAGGGGACCATGTCACCTAATATTGTCTGTGAGAACATTTCATCATCCATGTCTATTTTGAGAAACGCTGCAATAATATAATATCGTGTCACTATCTTTTCCAAGGCTTATATCGGATATGGATAATTGAACCTTTCGCCACACGGAACATGGTGGTCCATATATTTTTTTTTTCTTTTTCTAAATCAGAACAATTCAATGCAATTATTATGATAAAATCATGTAACAAAATTAAGTCCTATTTCTCATACATCACATTCTTGGTAATGTCTGTGCGGGTGAAGCAAACGGTGGATACAGTCTAACAGTAGGCTGGGGGTGTACATGGGTGGGGAATGGGGGCTGCACACCCCCCACCCCTACGCCAAACATCCCCCCGAACCCCCCGGATGTAGCCTTGGTGCTGCCGCCTGGCGGGTGGAAGGGGTAGGCCGGAAGTAGCCCCATACGGAGGTAGTGCTGCTGCGCGAGGATCTCCAAGTTGTTGGTGTACTTCCGTTTCCATTTAGTACGGCGGTTCTGGAACCAGATCTTGATCTGCAAATGAGATAAAAAAAATAAAAAAAAGAGTGAACTTTAAGAAAGAGAAGAGATCATTCTTAATCCTTTAAGTGCCGATGGCTCCAAACCCCTAGAATCGACATGGTGACATGGGCATTATACTTTTGTTTAGAGTAACATTCAATATTGACATTTTCCATAAAATTGACAAGGGGACATGAACTTTTCTTAAGAATTGACACAATAATCGAGAGCTGACATGAGCATTCCTTAAAATCGACATGAGACATGGGAGGCCCCCATCAAGAGCCCTGTTATATATGACGACAAGGGAACGTGAACTAAAATACAATATTTCTAGAATATAGGTTTTTCCTGGCCATGTGAATTGGTCATTTTTCAACAACAGGGGAAGGGTGGTGGATTTTCATGCACGCGCCCCAACATTTTTAGGCCCTCCCCCGCAGAGAGGTCTAAGGTGTTTTACCCTGCCTCTTCCATTCTATTGTAACGCGCATGTGTTGTTGTTGTTGTTGTTGTTTTTCACTAAGAAGGGGTGAACAATTTATCCCCTACCCCCCCCCGCCAAGAGGGGTCTGAAATCTCCTGCCCCTCACCTCCCACAAATCCAGCACCCCTCTGCTGTTGTTGGCATAATATGACCACTCCCTTAAAATGATATGCATAGATTGATGAAGACGTCAAAGTGACCTGCACTAACACACCCTTTAAAAAGAAAAGACCACCCTATTTGCATGATGGCTTCATTTAGTAAAGGTTTCATATTGAACGAAAGTACTACTACTAGAGTACTCAGGATCGTGTTTCAATAGTTTCCACGACTGGACACCCTCAAATCGTAGTGGGAGGTGTAAGAAATACTCCATACCATTGACTACATAGTGAGCTCCAGTAGAGGCCTCAAAATAGCAGCTGCTATTTATTCAACTACTGGCTCAATACACACCACTATGAAGTCATAGCACCCAGTCGTAGGGGCCACTATTGGCCACATAGTGAATAGTCATACCTCCTTCATGGTCTAGTATACACTCCTGTGTTCAAAATAGCATAGGGCTGCAGTAACTACCATAATGTCTCATATAGGAGCCGGGCCTTGAATAGCAGCCTCCCTTGAATAGGGGCCGGGGTAGGCGGGCTGTCAAATCGGTGTCAAATAGGGGCCAGGCCTTGAATAGGGGCCTGGTGGGGCCAGTTTTAGGTGGTTTTAGGAAGACATGATGATGTATAATTGTTCCACATAATTCCTTTTCAAATTACATCTGATAGATCTATATCTAATGACCTAATTGTATCTAAAACAATGTATGCTGTTATTCTTTCTTAATAGTAGGGCTGAGGTGTCAGCTAGGTGTGAAATCCTTTGTAATTTTATTAGAAAGCCATGGTGAGTGAGGGTTAGGTATGACAGGCATGACAGCTTTGTAAGGCCTAGTGCTCTATCTACACCACTGCATACTAGTAACTACATAGTTGGCCCATGTGTGGAAGTAATGCTCAATTCGTAGGTGAAACACCACACTTTTCAAAATGATATTTTATTTTTTAGAAAAAAACCTGCCATCCCAGAGTCAAAGGCGCTGGCCACAGGGTTATAGGTAGTAGTGTGAAGAACCCAGATTGGATACATTTGAGCAAAGGAGTGCAGAGGGCAGCAGCTAAGGCTACCCACTAATTATTCACACAGAGGGTTGTCATACCAGGGTCCCTCATTGAAGCACTGCTGTGGTGGCTATTTAGCCAGCAGGCAGTACGATCACCCAGTAATGTAGCCAGCTATTTAGTCACCAAGGCCAAAATCCTAAGATCACCTGCTAAGATTTTACCCATCTCCAGTCGTAGCTGGCTGAACCTGTCGTGGAAACTATTGAAACACGATCCTGTACTACTCCTGGGTCCTAATTCCGGACAGACCCAAATTCCGGAAATCCCTGGCTGGAACAGCGATTATCATAGTATTTAACAACTGATTGGATATAAATCCAATAGTGTCATATACACTATTTGTACATCCATCCTCAAATAACAAATTCAGAAATGATAGACTTTCCTCAGAAAACATGTGATTGTGTTGTGTTGAGGGTAAGGTGAATGGATAAAGCTGTGGTGCACTAACCACATAACTAAACCTGGAAGTCATTTCTCAGAAGCTAAGTTTTGAGCACCCCCAAATCGTACTGACCTGGCCTGGATCGGAAGGGAATTCTTGATTGTACAGGGTCAATCACTATGGCTGGTGCAGATATAGAGGTAAAGGGCATGCACTTGAATATGCAATCGTAGGTAATACATAATCACCCATGGTCAATCATTATGATTGGACTGGATCGTAGGGGTGGTTGAAATCGGAGGGAGAGGGGTAGGATCGTAGCGTTTGAGAAATGGCTAGCAGGAGTCTTTGTACTATGTGGTAGATAAACAGTTTGGTCACTGTATTCACTATATATACAACAGGCTGCAGTGGTGGATTTAAAGGGGGGGGGGGCGCCCTGTAATTAAGAGTTTACCTAACGTTTTTTACCCTAGAATTCAGCCAAAATTAGGCGCTAAATGAGGGGCGCACCCCAGCCCCCCTTTCAAAATCCTGGATCCGACCCTGAGCTGTCATGCAGCCTGTTGTCTACATACTGGCTACACTGCCCAATGAGGTGTTTATCTCACTTATGCCACACTTGTTACCCACTGAAACCATTCACAAACTTGGTAATGAGGGAGGGGGGATGTGCTCAGTGGACCGCATCAACTTACAATAGCTATACGCAATATATTAATAGGGAGGTTTAGCAACCACTATACGTACGTCACCCGTAGCTCATTTAACACAAACGTAGCAATGCTGTAGGTATGCTGCACGTTATATTGAATAACAGTCTAAAATGTTATTGAAGTTTAAACCTTTAGTATAAATGCCTCTATACGAATCATAAGTTGAGTAATCTGAAGGCTGCTTGACAGTGTTATCAGTTCTATTACATTTTATGGACGCCTTTACAGTTGGACCAAGCTACCACTAAGGGGCACCTAATTCCGGGCACCCTGCAATATGTAGGTAAATACTGACTTGATTTTGCTATATATTTACCATTTATAGGTTTGTTATAGTATGCCTGTCTATCATAGTAGGGAGGTTTAGCAACCACGACGTACATCAACCATTCCTGATTTCACGCAGACGAAACAATGCTGTATGTATGCTGCACGTCTGCGTTATATTGCCCACGTAGCCTTGCTAAACCTCCTCCCTATTGCTTCAATTATATATCATTATACCACGATTTCGGCACTTCCGGTGGGTTTATATGCAGTTTAGCCGTGCATTATTCTGCATATACCACCCATGTGCATTTTTGAAATTTTTGGTATATACTTTTTCGAGGTCAAGTTGGACTTAGAATATTTTTGGAAATGTTTGACGGACATACAAAGCCAGTCTAGCCATCTTCCATTCTGAAAAATCGTCCAAACTCGTATGAGAATAGAACCCCGGCCGCAGTGGTGGTAGGCTAAGGCCTTAGCCATAGCGCCACACTGAACGGTGACGAAACACAATGCGAAAATAAATAAGTTCTAACCTGAGGTCCTAGTGCTAAGTTTGCAGTCACTTTTCGTATGGAATCCAACCATGACATGTTATAATATTGAAATCCCAAGAAGTATTCGATCCATAGACGAGGAATGCGTGCTAATTGTCTCCATTTTCTTCGATATAAATAAGAATCCATTGATTTTTCTATCGTAAGCGAGTCGCGGTCCGGCCATTCCCACCCGCCTCCTTGTCCGGCGAAAGTGTGTCAGTGGCCCGGATGTGGATATAGGTCATCCGCTCGCCGTACGAGGAAGACGCCGAAACAATGGCTTCGCGCAGAGCGGCCACGGGAAAATCAATGGATTCTTATTTATATCGAAGAAAATGGAGACAATTAGCACGCATTCCTCGTCTATGGATCGAATACTTCTTGGGATTTTAATATTATAACATGTCATGGTTGGATTCCATACGAAAAGTGACTGTATACACGGCGTAACCTCTCCCGGCAAGGAACAAAAACAATGGCTTCGCGCAGAGCGCTGACCCGGGCCGTGTCGCTTGCTTTTACAAAATGTATTCTCCTGGCTATAATCTTTGGATATCAGGTAAGAAATTAATACAAAATGGAGGAAATGGTGGTATAAACCTATTAGGTGATGCATATCGGGGCCCCACGGGCTGTATATGCTGTATATACCCTCGCCGCTCCGCGGCTCAGGTATATACAGCATATACAGCCCTAGGGCCCCGATATGCATCATCTATTAGCTTAATATTTGCTACTATGAGGGCAGGAAGGAGGCTTGTGTGATGCATTGTGTGACGTCACAATTATTCAAATGCAACATAGTTTTGAATGACAGCACTGGTCATTTTGCTCCATTTTAGTTGACGGGTGTGATATGTGCCTTATTATTCTTTTGGCAATATTTTCACTAAGAAAACAGACGTGGAGATGCCGGGATTTGAACCCGGGGCCTCTTACATGCGAAGCAAGCGCTCTACCACTGAGCTACATCCCCAACTGTATACACCCTGACAAAAACCTATCATAAATCCGATATCCAGCGCATACACTAATTCTGTATGAGCATTTTTGGTATTTTCCCTCGCCAAGGCAAATTAGTGTGTGTTTAAGTATTCATTTGTCTGCTCAACAGATCGACTTCGCATTGAAATGTGTATAGAGGCTATTTCAAGCAGGCGGCAGTGACTGATTTAGATGGGGGGAGGGGCGGGGGGGGGGGGGCGCGCCCCCTTCTTTTCCCCTGTAGTTAACAGTTTATTTACATCTCTTTAGCCTCGAATTTAGCCAAAAGGGGCAGATAGATAGAAACTTGGAGAGACAGGAGATAGATAGGGAGACAGACAGATAGACAGACAAATAGACGTCAAATAAAATGAATGATACATATCAAAACTACAAAAATCTATCTGCCTGAAAGTAATAGAACTAATTAGAAATTAAAAGTAAAACACATAAAAAAAATAAAAACCTATTCACCTGTTGTTCAGTGAGCCCCAGTTGACGTGACATCTCGGTACGTTTTGACACAGACAGGTATTTACTCCTCTGGAACTCCTGTTCTAACGACCTAACCTGGTCGGCGCTGAACGCCGTGCGGGGGCGCTTCTTACCGTCATCCCCTAGCACCCCAAGGTCAGACACTTCCGGTTTGGGTTCATCTGAAAAAAAAGAATATGAAGAGATGCACTAGTGGAAACATTAGTGCTAGAACGGGGATGCCCCACTCCATATTGATCCATGATTCAGATCTTTCTTTTCAAATTGATCAAACTTTGTATTGACATTTCTTTTTTTAGACCTATAAATTATGTCTCAATTATGGAATTGGGCACATGTAATAAATCAGTATGACAGCCATGATTGTGTGTGTGTTTTTGTATTTTATTGTTGTTGTTGTTGTTGTTGTTGTTGTTGTTCTTCTTCTTCTTCTTCTTCTTGAACTTCCTTCACTCTTATATACCCAACTAGCAATGGAGCATTGGGCCATGCTTGTCCATGCCTGGCCTAATATAAGCCGACATTGGCCCAATAAGCCGACATTGGCCCAATATAAGCCGACATTGGCCCAATGTATCCTTGCTACCTTGATAGTGATACAGCTGTATTACCAAGGTAAAAGAAAAGAAATGTGGATCAACACGGTAAAAGGTACACCCGCGCACCCCCTCGCGGGCGTACCTTTTACCATGTTGATCCACAAATATTGACTTGTGTCCTAAATCCTAATAGATACTCTGGCAATCCATGTTTCTTTCTTATTTGAAGAGTGGGCTGTGGGTTGTATACAAAAACCATACCCTGTATACTCAGACTATATATGCAACACATCCAGGGGGACTGAAATTGTGTCTCTTTCTTCATAAAGCCTAGGGAACGTTCAACAATTACGTTACTGCTCAGGGGGTGGGGTCTTTGGGTTCCTCTATATGTTCCGTACAAAAACAGTGACAAGGGGGGTGGATGGGTCCTGAAAAATGCCTAGATACCAATGACATAATTGTTGAACGTTCCCTATATGCGTAGAACGTCACGGAAAAAATGCAGCCTGAGTACAGGAAGTTTCTATAAGCTGTTCAGAAATAAGGTGATCAGATTCCTCGTGAAATTCCCTTTCTAGTACATGTTCACATTGTAACAGGGCGCCTGGTGATGTCCTCCTTAGAATTCGCGAATTCGGCGAATTCTTCATTATTGTGATTCGCCAGAATGCACTTTCGTTCGCCATTGTCGATTTGGCAAGCGCGAACATAGAAATGGTCTATGAGCCACAGTGTTGCGAGTGACTGAAAGATGTGGAAAGCACACACAGAATGAAAGCAGTATGGAAAGATGTGGAAAGCACACACAGAATGAAAGCAGTATGGAAAGATGTGGAAAGCACACACAGAATGAAAGCAGTATGGAAAGTGAATAGCCCAGTACTGCCAAAAAAAGGAGAGGGCATGTGTCCCGTCTAAATACACCGATTGAGACGCAAGTACTATATGGAAAGTGGCACAGATTTGTGGTACGTGAAAAATAGGAGACTTCAGCAGTAAAGTGGTACATATATGCAAAGTGGTATAGACTTGTAGTGAGTCATTGTGAGAAACGGCAAACTTGAGTAGTATATGCAAAGTGGTATAGACTTGTAGTGAGTCATTGTGAGAAACGGCAAACTTGAGTAGTATATGAAAAGTGGTATAGACTTGGAGTGAGTCATTGTGAGAAACGGCAAACTTGAGTAGTATATGAAAAGTGGTATAGACTTGTAGTGAGTCATTGTGAGAAACGGCAAACTTGAGCAGTTTATGAAAAGTGGTATGGACTTGATGTATCTATGTGAAAATTGGAAGCTTGGGTAGTATATGGAAAGTGAGATAGCACATTGCCATGTGGAAAACTGGAAATTTGAGTAGTATCTATAAAGTGGGGTGGTCCAGCAGTCAGTGAAAAATGGGAAACCTGAGTAGTATATGGAAAGTGGGATAGCCCAGTAGTACGGGAAAATTGGAAACCCAAGGGGTATGTATATGAAAAATGGGATAGACTTGTAAAATTGGGGTAGCAAAGTTCTATGGAAAAGGAAATTGGAGCCTGTTTACAAATAAAGAGGGAGCATAAAGAGACAAATAAAGAGGGAGCATAAAGGGCGAGCATTTCATTATTCCTGTTCACTAGTGTAGAGATCTACTGTCAAATCCTTTATAGGAAAGGAGAAAAGAAATGAATAAACAAAAATCTTTTCCATTTTGTTGTTGTCATTGCTTTTCAAAGCCAAACTTTAGAGCAAATTATTCTTTTTGGCAGGGTCTAAAGATGAAGCAGGGCTATAATTAGGCAGTAGATTCTATCTTGACTTTACTAAATTACTTTTCAGACATAAAGTAACCATTGTACATTACATAAACTAACCTGGTGAGTGTGTAGACCTGTTGTTGACGTCCAGCTGCCTTCCTCCTGTAGCTTCCTCCCTCCTCTCCCCTCCATCACACACTCCTCCATACCCTACACTGCCCCCATGTCCTCCAGCACCCCCTACCACCAGGGGCACCACCCTATCACCTCCTCTCACCCCATACCCCTCACCGTGTCCATCATATAGAGCATCATGATAACACGGCTCAGTACCATGATAACCCCCGTCCACACCACCTATACAACCACCACCACGGTCTCTATGGGGGTGATAGCCAAGCACTTCTGGCGCGACATCGTCGAGTACTTCCGGTGGTGTCGGCGGCGTGTCGCGCTGCTGCTGCGGCTGGTGCGTCGCGGTGGGGAGGAGGGTGAAGGGGTCAGAGGGGTTTGAGTCCGTGTCTGAGGGGTGGGGGATGCCGGGTTCTGGAGCCTGCAGCCCCGGGAGAAGGAGACTGTCGGCGCCGGGCCGGCCGCCGTCGTCAGTTCCGGCGCGATGATGAGTAGCGGCGGGACTGGATAGGATGGATGGCGGCGTGTCCACTACCCCAAGCCGGCTACTGCCACTGCCGTCATCTTTCTGTAGAATTCTGTCTATGAAGAAGCTGGGTAGGACGCGGCCCTCCTCTGCCATTGTCTCTATCTGGAACCAGATTGGTTTTGCTTGATCTTCTTGGATTTGGACATAAAGTCCCGCCTCTTGGGGTATTTAGGTGGAAATTGATTCTTGAAGAAATCAACTAGAGAAACATATGGATGTGTATCATATCAAATGTTTCTAAATAACAAATATGATTTTTTTCATGTCACACGGAGAATAAAATGCCTTGTTTTCTCCTTACGACCTCCCCTTTCGGATATCAGTGCTTCAGTCTCTTCATTTCGGCATTTTAGTTTTTAATCCTAAATTCGTCAAATAAATTTTCAAATATTGAGAACTGTTCTTAAACGTCTTGGTGTCTTTAACCACAACTCTATCATTTTTTGGTAACCTCTAATAGTTAAACTAGAGATTTGTTTAGATTAGTCTGTCCTTTGCTACTAGTCCATGGTCTCCTTAGCAGCTCCAACATAAGGAGCAATGACCAATGACGCTCCTATCCCTCTCCTATCTTATCCCAAATGTCCTAACCCTGCGTCACCAGCGCCTCACTTAAATACCCCCCCCTCTCCATCCCCCACCCCACCTCCCCACCCCTCAGCTCATCCAGGGGTTGGGGGTTGGGGGGGCGGGGCTGAGTGGCAATGTCCGCCCGCCGCTCAGCCTTTTAATTTGCCAATAGATCCTTATAGCGCCCACTTAGTGGTTTAACCCTTTAAGGACCGCAGACTGCTTCAAGAGACTGTGGCTATCATATATGCTGTCCTGGCGAGTAACGCGCCGGGGTTATATCGATGCCTCCTATAAACCCTATACTGGACTGATAAAGTCGCGCATGCAGAGTCGGCATGATACGCCAATGCAGCGCTTGCGAGTTACTCGCCAGCACTGCATTGGTGCATCATGACGACCAAGGAACTCAAGGAGGAGGGTCTGAAGGGGTAGTTGTGAATTTAATATGCAAATTGTGGGGAGGGACCTATCGTAATGGGGGTGTTTTATTGGGGCAGATTACAATTTGTTTTAAAAGTGAGTAAATAAGCCATGTTGTTTTTGAATAAACTTAAAATTCAATCAAAGGGATTCAATCAAAGGATGGTTTTTGGATCAAGTGCCGCCGGCGTCGTCTTTACATCGTCATCAGACGGGCACCTGCCCCCTCCCCTTCCCCCCCCTCCCTTAGTCCTTCCCTCCCAACCCCCCTCCCTCCTTAATTCTCTCACACTACCAGCACGCATGTCAGTTTCCTACCCTCTCTTCCTCCCTCCCTTCTTGCCTCAATATTTCTGTCCCTCAGTCCAAGTGTCTCTCCTTCTGTTGCCCCGTCCTCTGTCATTTATAAACATGTATTTCGATTTCTTTCTCTACTCCTTCTCTCTCTTTCGTTATCTCCCTTGCTCTATTTTCACTCCCTAACTTGTTCTGTCTCTCTCTCTCTCTGTCTCTCTCTCTCTCTGTCTCTCTCTCTCTCTCTCTCTCTCTGCATCTCCTGTCTCTCTCTCTCTCTCTCTCTCTGTGTATCTGCCCTCTCTCTCTCTCTCTCTCTCTCTCTCTCTCTCTCTCTCTCTCTCTCTCTCTCTCCCTACCTACCCTCCATTGGATCCATCCCCTTCCCCCCAACCAACCCCACCTCCGCCAATCCCCTACTTCCAGATTGAGACTGGCGGGGTGAGTGTGCGCGCGCAACACCGGATCCGGATCTGCGGCTGATTGATCATGAGCGGTGTCGCCGTCTGGCGGTGGCGGCGTGCAGCGGGCAGAGGTCGGGGCGGGCGCGGGTTGGCTTATCGACGGCTGATAGGCTATCATGCCGCCCCACCCCCTCCCCCATGCCCCCTGGTGGCGGCCGAGGGAACTAATCCTGTTTGGACTGTAGTGAACACCTGCCGCGGCTAATGCTCTCACCATCAGGCCTAAGGACACCATCGGTAGTGGGGGGGGGGGGTGACAGAGAGGGGTAATGGGAATTGAAACAGAGGCGCCGATTGACTGACTGATAGACAGATAGACAGGCAGACAAACTAACTTTGATAGACAGGCAAAGGGAGAGAGAGAAACACAGAAAAACTGAAGGAATTTACCGTAATGGCCTATACCGTAATGGCCTATATTAGCGCCGGTCTTGAATAAGCGCCAGGGATAAACCCTACTTGAATTTAATGAACGCCCCGGCATTTATAGAGGCCAATGTGGTAGGGGGGAGAGAGAGAGAGAGACAGACAGACAGACAGACAGACAGACAGAGACAGAGAGAGACACAGAGACAGACAGACAGAGACAGACAGACAGAGACAGAGACAGACAGATAGACAGAGACACAGAGACAGACAGATAGACAGACAGACAGACAGAAGCAGAGACAGGCGGGAGAGACAGACAGACAGGCAGACAGACAGACAGTTTCAAATTTAGTCCACTATGATCGATTGGGGGTAAACAAAGGGCGAGCCTCTCCTCTTAGGAAACCTGGAGCCGCCATTGACATTCCAATGAAAAAGCCTGACTCAAACACAGCTTTCCCTATACTACTACGTGCACAATTCATACAATTGTAGAGGTACACTTTACTAAACCATAGGAGTTGGGTACCGTCTGACGTGGCGGGTGAGTCGAGTCGTCGGACGTTCCTCAGGTTCCGGATAGGTGGCAGCACCGATCCGGGTCTGTGGGGACATCTGACGACGAACACCTGGGTCCGTATATAAAGCCCAGGGCTCAGCCGCTACGTCAGAGGCCCTTCTGGCCTCCACACTATGTAAACCACTGTCTTTTAATATTAGCTGCCTCTTTGATATCATTCGGCAGCCGTGAGTGTGCATTAAGTAATAAACCTAACCGTTGGCATACACTTGGAATACTGTCTTACTCTTTCTTTCCGAATCGTAAGACCCGAACCCCCCAGGTCCGTAAGGCCACCAACCCTTACACTGGTGCCATGACCAGTTAATTCTGGTGTATAGCCCGGACGTTATAACGTCCGAACGGCTAGTACATGGGTTAGACACCCTTAGGGAAGCTAACCCAGCAGGGCAATCACTTGCCCAAGAGAATGGAAATGGATCGCTAATGCTCCAAGCCCATTCGGACTCACAAGATGCAGAATCAGCATCCTGGAGAGATCCCGGACCCCACTATAATGATAGTGAAGAGAATCTGCCAGACTCTGTACGACGCGAACAGTCCATACAGAGACATAGTAACTTAATAGGCCAGCATTCAATTGTTGACGAATTATGTGATTCGATGTTCGAAGTCGGTGGTAGTACTAACCCAGAACATCCGGCACCAATGCGAAAAAGGGTAACATTCGGGGAACTACCTTATAGGTTACCCAGGCCCGAATTACCAATATTAGATTATAGCGCTATAGATGGCGACTTAACCTATGCGGTACCGGAAGGTGAAGAATTAAAACGACCGGATGTCCTGTTGTTGAATGAAACTTATGTAACTTTGAACGAGAATTTAAATACCTTGGTCAAAGCTAAGGATGAAGTATTGCATGAAAAACTTCAAATGGAAGAGGACCTAACTGGCATGCGAAAGGAATTCGAAGCCAGAAGGAGCGAGTACATGAAAGAACTCGAGACTGAAGAACTAAAACTTCAATCTATGAGAGAATCATTCAATAAAGAATATGATAATAGGCACATTCGTATCCAAACATACATAGATACGAACGACCAACTAAACCTTGATAAGACAAAATTCGAATCCGAAATTCGCCATTATCAGGATGAGTTGGATAAATTGAAACTTCAGTGCAGTAAACAAGCTGAAGACAATGAAACCATCCGGGTAGGCATCATAGCTTACAACAAACAACTGGAGGAGGATAGACAGAAACTCACGAATGAGCTTCAGGAATTGCAGGCCACTGCAATAACTCTAGATAAATATGTAGAAGCAGGCCAGTTAACTATAGGTAATATAGACCCAGCTGTGGTATCTACAATGTTGGGAAAGACATCTAAAGATGCAACCCCAATTAGATACAGCCCATTCGTTGATGATGGGGCTGACAAGAATGTGGTATCCGGAATCTATAAGAAACCGGATAATGCTGCAGTAAATGGAACCGCATCTAAACCAGTAGTTCCAATGCTAGATACGATAGGACCAGCACCACCCATACCAGATTTGAGTCACAAAATCAAAGCGACTCACGATGGTGCTACAGGGAATAATAATAATTCACCCGTGGCACAACCAAGAGCACCCGGACCAATGAGACATATGTTGACACCACCTTCATATTTCCCCCAACCCGGCCACAGTACACCAGCAGTACCAAGATTACCGAATCCACCCCCAGGTTCTGGTAATGGTCCTACTGATGGACGTTTTCCGAGACCAAATCCGCCACAAAACAATATCAACGGCGGTACGTACCAACCGAGAACATCTTCCTATGGATATAGAAATAATTATAATCCATCGGGAAGTGGCAATTATCAGAATGGTAATAGCTATAACCAGGGATGGAATCAAAATGATTCTTACCCTAGATATGCTTCTTCTGGAAACACCGGTCACAATAGTGGATACCCTGGTGGTTCATCTGGAGGCTATAATAATAATGGTCCACCAGGAGGAAACCCTCCAGGCGGCCCAGGAGGATCCGGATTCGGAGGATCAGGATCAGGAGGAGATGGCAGGAAACCTAACAGGAGAACTTCTATGCCTGCAGGGATGCAAACCATCTTTGATAGAAGCCAATGTATACAAAACCTTGGCATTGACTGCTACCGAAAGGGAGCAGACGGCATGGAAGTCATGAACTGGAGCATGCGAGAAGCAGATAGACTACGCGGATGTAATAATCCGGCACGTAGGCAGGCACGGATACCCCCTCCATATGATTCTAATGATCCATGGAAGGACAGGTATCAAGCTTTTGTTGACGAAGTCAATTGTAGTGGCTGGACAAAAGAAGAAGCTCTGCCATATTTGATTTGTTGGTTAAATAAAGGCGGAAAAGTAGCTCTCAACCAATGGAGAGCAGCTTACGGAATATATGGTACCTATGATCAATTGGTCGAATGTGCCGCATACCTTTTCGGATCAATCGTTAGAGAAGATCCGTGGGTAAGCTTTAAGAAGAGGACACAAAAACCTAAAGAATCACACAAAGTCTTTGGTTTGGAGCTACAGGACTTGCTTTCGAAAGCACGTCCAAATTGGGCTCATGATGATGATTGTTATCTACAAGAATTGTTTATACAATTCTACAGTGGATTGCGTGATCCGGATCACAAGCAAGTGGTCTGGGACTCTTGGAAAGATGACACTTCCTTCAGTGATCTGTTCATAGCAATCGATGGACATGACATGAAGAAACGTCTGGTAGGTCTCGGACCTAATCCAATAAGAGCAGCTCCATTCCAATACGGAGGTACACCTGCTCCGGTATACGATACTTCCCAATTAGCTCCGGTTGAATCGAATGAAGTTGATGAGCAAGATGAATATGTCTCCGATGAAAACGGAGATTATATTGGTTCAGTGCATGTAGCTGGAAAGTATTACCGACAAAAGCGGTATAGGAAAGTACATTCGAGAGGGAGAGGAGGATCAGTTGCTGGTAAAACAGCTTCCGGATCAACTCAACCTGGCAGTGTAGCCTCTACGGCGAACCCAACTGTAGCAGCCACTGTTGCTCCGACTAACATGATGGAAACATTATTAGCCGGATTAACAGAAGCTCTAAAGAGACCGAGAGTTGACAAATCTCAGAGGAGATGTTTCAGATGCCAGAAACTGGGGCATTATGCTCCAGAATGTATGGCTGAAAAACCTGTCCCTCGTAGACAGGAGAGTGTCTCTGGAGTAAATACAGAGGAAAACTAAGGAGGGGTCTCCCGAGGGGCAAAGAAGGGGATCCCAGTGACAAATCTTGCCATGATATCACCATCCGTGATGATAGTTCACATGAAGTAACAAGATCGCCTAACACCGAGGTGGTTGTAGACACCCGGAAGGTTAGGGAAGCTGATATAACAGGTGCTATGGGAGCACAGGGGAAACCCAATATCAGTAACGAGGCAGGCGGCTATTCGTTAGCCAAGGTCTGTGGTGCCCACCTGCCCCCGGGTCATCCTTGTCTGGAATTCTTAAAAGGATGTGGATTGACTCCTGGTGTGAAAAATGACGTTCCGATTGTCACGGACATGCCCTCTGTTCTAAACGGAAGGCGGTGGTATGTTTGCCTTACTGTTAACGGAAGGTCTGCCGAATTCCTTGTGGATACGGGAGCTAGCCACTCTTGTATCTCCAAGGGGTTCTACGACCTTATACCGGATGAACATGATACTCTCAAATCGGGAGGAAGTGCTCAGACGGCCGACGGCAGTACCTTGCAAACGTATGGTAGAACTTGTGTGAGACTACAGTTAGATGGTATACATGACTATGTCATGAGCGCCACCGTTGCGGATATAGCAGATGAGGGGATACTCGGGTTAGATTTCGCATCCCTGTATGGTGCTGTATTGGAACCCCAAACAGGAGTGTTGAGTGTGAGATACCCGTACCCCGTGAAGGTTAGATGTGCACTGAGACAAGTGAGCAGTATGGCTAGTGTGGCACACACTGTGCGAATCCCTCCGGGAGTAGCCTGTGATGTGCTTGTAAGAAGTGATCCTGCAATGCGTAACAAACCTGCAGTGATAGAACCGGATGTAGTTACTTTGTCAGGTATTGGATTAAATTCTGTAGACACGATAGTAGCGAATGCATCCTGGTCGGTAGTACCTGTCTCCAATACTGGAAACACTACTATCTACTTGAAAAAGGGACAAGTTTTTGGAAACGTGACCCTTTCGGAAACTGTAACGGATAGTAAGCTAAGCTTACAGAAGGTAACAGGAGATGATGAAATTTCGGAAGACTTACTTAAGTTGTATGAAGAAACTTCATTAGAAGATCCGGAACACCGGAAAGAGTTCTATGATATGCTCTGTCAGTATCATACTGCCTTTGCCAAACCTGGTGAAAAACTAGGTACGACAAATAAGGTATTACATAAAATAGATACTGGGGATGCCGAACCCTTTAAGATACCGTATAGACGGTTACCCTTAGCAAAAAAGAGAGTAGCTGAGGATGAAATAAATAAGATGTTGGAACAGGATGTAATAGTCCCTTCTAATAGTCCATGGAGTAGTCCTGTGTGTATGGTAACAAAAAAAGACGGTACTATCCGTTTCTGCATAGACTACAGGAAGTTGAATGGAATAACGAAAAAGAATTCGTATCCATTACCGAGAATAGATGAAACCATTGACTCCTTAGGAGGAAACAGTTGGTTTTGTACCCTAGACTTGCAATCAGGCTATTGGCAAGTGGGAATGAACCCTTCAGATATGGAGAAAACTGCATTTTCAAGTCATATTGGATTATTCCAATATAATGTAATGCCGTTTGGATTGTGCAATGCACCTGCAACATTTGAAGCAATGATGGAAACAATTCTAAGTGATTTATTGTGGAAAAGATGTCTTGTATATCTAGACGATGTCATTGTCTTCGGAAAAACATTCAAAGAATGTTCTAATAACCTAAAAATGGTACTAGAACGTATTATTTCAAATGGTCTCAAATTGAAACCTAAGAAATGCCACATGTTTAGAAAGTCCATAAATTATTTGGGCCGCATCATCAGTGATGAAGGAATAAAGGCTGATCCGGAAAAAATCGAATCAGTTACGAATTGGAATAGACCTAAAACACCCAAAGAAGTGAGGTCCTTTTTAGGATTCTGTTCCTATTACAGGGAATTTATTCCGAATTATTCTAGAGTCAGTTACCCATTACAAGCAATAGCTAACTGGACTCCAGGAAGTACCAAGGAAAAATTTCCTTGGACGCATGAACAGGAAACCGCTTTCCAAAAGCTAAAAGACCTGTTCACGAGTACTCCCGTATTGCAATATCCGAATGAGACGGATCATTTCATACTGGATACTGATGCTAGTAATGATAGCATTGGTGCAGCTCTCTCGCAAGTCCAAAATGGGAGAGAAGTGCCAATTGCCTTTGCCAGCAATACACTGAGCAAGACCCAGCGCAATTACTGCACAACCAAAAGAGAGTTGTTAGCAGTAGTCGTATATACCAAGAAGTTCAAACATTTTCTATGGGGAACGAACTTTACTTTGCGTACGGATCATTCCTCTTTAAGGTGGCTACTGAACTTCCGAGATGCTGAAGGCATGTTAGGCCGATGGCTAGCCCATTTATCCGAATATGGGCTTGAACATCAACAGATTCAGCATAGACCCGGAGTTAAGCATTTAAATGCTGATGCTTTGTCTCGAATACCAATCCGGAAATGTGATAATCCGGATTGTACTGATTGTGGAGCTCATAAGGCAGTGTTAGCAGGGATTCGAAGACCATTCGTACCCCTAGTTGCCAGTATACTGGATTGGTCTATGGATCACATACGACATTTCCAGGAAGCTGACTCGATAACTGCACAGCTACTGCAATTAGTACCAAAGGGTATACGTCCAGTTAGACCAGAGGTCTCTCTGGAAAATCGAGAAATGAGAAGGTTTCTTGCTCAATGGACCGAGCTTGAAGTCCGGAAAGGCGTGTTATACCGTTGGAAGCCATGTAATAATGGTGATAGAATCATGCAAGTGGTGATACCACATGCCATGAGACATGACATTATGTATTTCTGTCATGGACATCGGACCAGTGGTCATTTCGGAAGGAAACGCTCGCTAGCACGACTTTCCAAGAAATACTATTGGCCTGGCATGACACGGGACTTGCAAAGATGGGTAACCACCTGTCCGGATTGTTGTAAAAACAAACCCGGACCCGGGATGGGCAAACTTCCCCTATCCCAAGAACTTTTCGGAGTTAGATTCGCAAGAATCGGGGTAGATATTATTAGTGGATTTAATACAACCGCTAATGATAATACCTGTATGATGGTAGTGTGTGATTATTATACGAAATATACTAAAGTATTTCCACTACCGGACCACAAAGCAATTACTTGTGCCGAAGCTTTTGTAAAAGGTTGGGTACTAAGCTTCGGTGTACCATTAATGTTACACAGTGACCAAGGCAGAGAATTCGAATCAAATCTCTGGCAGGGTATGTGCGAGTACTTGGCTATTTGCAAGACTAGAACCAATCCGTATAGACCACAAAGCGACGGATTGGTGGAAAGGTTCAATAGAACCCTCATCCAAGTCCTAAAGTCACTCGTTAATGAACATATGGATGACTGGGATGAGCAATGTCATTTTGTGACACATGCTTATAATAGTACAGTACATTCAAGTACAAATTGTTCTCCGAACCTTTTAGTATTCGGAGAGGATTTGATAATGCCTGCTGACCTAGTTTTTGGAGTCGTAGGAATGGACCCTGAACTACCTTGCCATGTAGTTTTTGTGGAATGTTTAAGAGACAGATTTAGAAAAGCATATGAGTCTGTCCGAATTGATTTGGAGAAAAGTGCCAAATGGCAGAAAGTAGGATACGATACCGATCTAAAACATCGGAAATTCCAATCCGGAGACAGAGTCCTTAGATTACATGAACCACTTAGACACATAAAATTAGCGTCTAATTGGGACGGTCCCTTTACTATAACACAAATTATCAGTGATTGTACCGTAATTATTAAATCTGACCTTGGTCGACTCTATAAGTCAAATGTGGCTAGATTAAGGAGATGGTCTGGGAGGGAGACCTCCACAGAAATGTATGGTGAAGGTTCCGAAAGGATCCTGAATCAGAATCGCATAATAGACCAGGTAAAGAACACTACAGTGAAGCGTGGTCAGGGTAGACCCAAAAAGTGTTCCGAATCAGTAACACCCACGCCAACACCGATTAAGCGTGGGGGAGTAAAAAAAGTCTCGGCAGGTGAAGACAAAAAGAAGAGGAAAGGTGTTTCTAAGGCTAAGAAGCACCTAGAGAAAGCTCTTCAGACTGTCAGGTCCGATAAAGAACTATCCGAAAAGGGGAGATACGTTCGCCGCAGCCCCCGAATTGCCCAGAGGACTGCAGTGACCTAACCTGTATACACAACGAGTGTAATGTTTACATTTAGAGGAACGGATGACAACTGACCCTAAAGGCTTATTTGTCGCCCCCGCATGATGTACCAATGGGTAGTGGACGGATAATCCGGTGGATTTGCTTAAGCTTTCCATAATCTCCACTTAAATCCCCAGTCGAGTCATCGGGGTGAGCGATAATTACCTAAAAACAATCAGTTTGTTGATGTACCGCCTGTAGCACGTGCGTTTCCGCATGACGTCACCGTGTCCAGTCTCGGCTGACCTCTCGTGACCTCGCGGACCGCGGGGAAATGACGTCACGAAAGCTGGCCTGTCGCCATATTTGTTTTCGGTAACGTCCAAGACGGTCGAGCTCGCTCCCTTCTTGGATTTTACCGGCTAAGCAAACCCCCCGCTGCTCCTCCAGAGTCTGTCTCCTGGTAGACAGACTCCGTTTGTGCCGGCCCCGGCGCCGTAAAAGCCGGAAAAAGGAGTAGTTTACTCCCGTGGTCGATTCCCCAGTCATGGCTGAGGAATCCGTAGCTGCAGCCAAGCTATCCGGTGACCCGGATAAGCTGACTCCGTCCGCAGAAGCTTTTCCGGAAGCTTTGTCGCCTGTTACACAGGAAGAGAGCGAGATGATGGACGTGGAGGAACCCACGGATCGCTCGTTCGAGGAGAAGCTGGCTTCATTCTCACTCAATGAGCCAGAGAAACTGCTATCTCCACTCCCAGCAGAGGGATCCGGAGCGACTGCGAGTGCTGAACCCGCAGCGACAGAGTCCGAAACTACCCAAGTTGACGGACAGAAGGATGAGTGGAAGCCAGCAGTGGCGGAGCCTTTTCCAGCTAGTTATGATGGTCGCTACCTGTATGTCCACCCGGAACTGCAGGCACAAGTGACCTACGCGGACGGGACACCAGTCAGGATGGACCCGAAAGTCAGGATAGCTATCGAGGGCGTCATGGCTCCCGAACAGCTGACCAGGATGCCTCCCGAGTGGCTTCGAGACTGGCCGTGGTTCCAACGGGGACTTATGGTGGACGCCGGTTTCCGTGAAACCGTGTACGCAGCTAACCGAGCCTTCGAGCTCGGAGCGTATCCGAAGCCTGACAAGTCCCTGTGGAACGTCAAGGCTACGAACATTAACTGGGTAGGCTGTGTCTGGGATACCGATGGCCAGACCTACCCACGCCCTAGTGCTATCCGGACGCCGTGCCGGACCACTAAGGAATTCCGGGAGGCCGCTGCTAACTTCGAGCAGTGGGACGACGGTTACTACATAACCGAACAGGAATTGGTGGATGTCCAGAACAATTCACTAATCGGATTGGACCGAGCTGCAGCCCTTCGGACGGTTATTGTCCGCCGCATGACTGCCGAACAGGAGGCACAGGAAGAGGCTAAGAGGGCCGCGGAAGCACCCGCACCTCCTATCCCCGACCTGAAGCTTGCCACCAGAAGCTCCGCCAGTGCTACATCGGCTACCGGCAGCACTACTACTCCAGTAGAAGCCACGACCTCCAGCACATCCGGAACCCAGGAACCGGAGGAAGACTGGAAGGTCAGTAAGAACCGACGATCCGCTGCTCGGAAGCTCAAGAATCTCCCGGATTCTGCGAGAGCCGAGCCGAAACCCAGCACCTCAACCACTGGTAGTACTGCCATGGAGGTTGAGTCGTCTGACGAGGAGTCGGTGCACGAATCCTCGGTTGAGTATGATGAGAAGGCCACTCCATCAACTCAAACCGAGGCCGAACGTTGGGCTAACGCCAAATCCGGATTCAAAACCCGGATCCCGACGTGTTTCTCCGACTGTGCGTACGGAGTTAAGAAGGACGGCTCTACCCTCTATGCCTGTCCAGACTCAATCAATAAGAACGATGAGTCGGATGATGAAGATTGGATGCGCCTTTCGGACGAGGACCCCAATCCGAGCAAAGCCTATCGAAAGATGTGGCTTATGCTAAACCACACCGAAGGGTATTACACTTATACCCAGAGGAGGAAGCTGCGTTGGGCTTTAGAGAAGTGGTACGGTGACGATCAAAAGTCCTGTCCCTTCTCTATCTGCCAGGATGCGAGTGATGTCTCGATCCGGACCTGGAGTACTCCAGCCCGGTTCCAAAGGCATCTGGTAGAGGCCCACTTCCACCATCACCCGGTTTACATTTGTGATCCGAGTTATGGTAAGAAGGGCAAGAAGTGTACTACGAAGGTGCAATACAACCGACGTAGTGATCTGGCTAGACACCAGAAGAAATGCCACGCAGAAGGTTTGGACGGGGCCCGGAAGCGCATCATGGAGCTTCATCAGGAACTCATGAAGGAGTTCGATAGCCTGAGCGAGGATGCTTGGTCTAAGATCCGACCAGGGGACCAAGTCCTCTGCGAAGTTCCGAAGACCAAGGATTCGAAACTCCGAGCAAAGATAGTCCTGACTCCTGGAAAGGGTAAATTGGACATGCACGAGTCTCTCTGGCAGAAATGCGAGGAATCCGGAAAGGATGCAAAGAGAGCTCGTGAAAGGAGCAGGAGAGACCAGAACCGTGGCGGCAACGGTAATGGTCAGAGCACGACAAAACCAAAGGTCAGAGCAGAGGACCGTTCCAGGTCCCCTCTGACAAGGCACCCCGCAGAACAGGCTCAGGGCACTCCGGTGTTCAAGAAGCCTGAACCTGCCGGATACGCTGGAGCCGTATCTAAACCTGGGAAAGTGAGTTCTCGAAACTTTCCGTCCTTAAACCAGGGACCTGGACCTGAGAGCCAGACCTTGGTGGTAGGAAAGGATGGTCGCCTTATGCCAAAGAAGACCACCGCATCTGCTGCCGCCGGATCTGCATCCGCTCCAGCCGCCCCACCAGTTACCTTTACCCAGGAGCAGTTAAACATGTACCTGCAAATGGGACTGAAACAGAATGTACCACCTGCCTTCTGTGTACCAACGACAGGTGTGTCCGGGAGTCCTAAACCCGGAAGTGGTCCACAGGCCGCCTCGACTCCTCCCAAGGCTGTCGCGGCACCTGAGAAACCGAAGGACGCCATTACCATTAAAACTGGTAATGCGGAAGTTTGGTTTGAGAAGTCTCGCCAAGGGGAGGCAGATGTCCAGAAGGCCATCTACACCCATTGGGAGAAGACCGTTCGGGAGAAAGCGATCAAGTTTCATCAGGGTCTCCTAAACGAAACTCTGTTGTGTATGAAACAGGTGGGCGACGCTGAAAAGCAACGTCTCGAGACTCTCATCCGGGACGATGTAAAGGCCCAGGAGGAGGCTGCCTCAGCTGCTCAAGAAAAAGCAGCTATGGATGTACACGTGTTGGAAAAGCGTGTAAAGGAGGAGATCACTCGGAACACCAACCTGAACACTAAGTTCATGAGGGTGTTCGGAGTCGACTTGGACGAGTGGGACGGCACTCCCGAGTCGGCTTTAGCTCTTCTGAAGAAGAAGCATGCTAAGAAATCCGTTTAAAGCATGCTAGGGTTATTTCTTCCATAATTTTTTTTCCAACACCAAATGACCAGATATAGTCTTTGCGGAACCCTAAAGGTCTGCGAATGCTTTTACTAGTGCATGAACACCTATGCTATGTGTTCCGGGTTCCTTTGACCAGTCTATTATTCAGGTTGTATAACATTTATTACACCCTGAATAGCCTATTCGGATTTATAATTTCATCCATGAACAATCCGATAGTAGACTTGCTGCTGTGAGACGTATCCGGATGCCAGTTCCAGACTCCTGCTGTTACCCGTGCTAACCAATTACTAGGATGGACTTTACGATTTACCTCTACAACTCATCTGTACTCCCGAATGGACTTATATCTCTACTACTATTACTTCCGGATCAACCTATATCGGACTATTATTTTACTTATGTCAACTAAAACTTAAAAAGGATTACGTTCTCTACACAGTTGACACATCCGGACTAATATTCTACAAATCTACACCATTCGGATATACTATAAACTTTAGCACTACTAGAGGATTGTGGGTAGCTGCCCCAAATCAACTACCGTGTTCACTCAATATAAGGAAACTATAAACTTTAGCACGTCCATCCCGTGGTTAGCTGACCACACCTACCTACTAGTACCCGGAGGATACAGCAGAAGACTCCAGCAGCATTTATAATTCCTGTATATTGTATATAATGTCATATTTCTATTTTTCTATAATATTATATGTATGTACATATCCACTAAATACATATTATAATACGGGTACATAGACATTTCCTGATACGGATCTCTAATCACTATTAGTATTTATATTATAAGATCCGTTAAACTCCACCAGATAACACATATTATTGTCCTGCGAGACAAAATATATAATAAGTATAATGATCTGGTGCTATAAAGGTTATTAGGTACACGGTGATAATATATTATTATATTCATTACCACACCGTGATGTTTTTTTTTTTTTTTCAAGTGTATGTTATAAATAATCATATTCGTACTACTCACGGAATCCTTAACGGATTCGTATAATATTAATATACGACATGTCATTAGATAGTGATGTTACTATAACAGTCTTCTTTAAGACTACATATTCAAATGTGTTGTCAATGACTACAAACACACATACGGATGTTATTTTGTGATATGTTTTATTATCGACAGTTCCGTTACATATAGCTGTCATCATCACATGTATACGATTCATATTACTTGTCTTATTAATTATACCTGAAATATAATACAATATTATGTGGTATAATAATTAAATAGACAGTTCCGTTTCACATAACTGTCTCTTCTTCAAGTAATTCGTATAATATTTCAACATCCTAATCGTTATATGTAACTAAAATTCACTATCGAATATATATATATGACATCTGGTTCACAATTTATTTAGTGCTAATGTTATACCTATGGTTGTACCTCTATTACTAAAGGTTTAGACATGTAGAAATGTTATCCTAGTAATATTATACGTATAACACCCTCCTAAATGTCTGGGGGAGTGGTGTAGAGGTACACTTTACTAAACCATAGGAGTTGGGTACCGTCTGACGTGGCGGGTGAGTCGAGTCGTCGGACGTTCCTCAGGTTCCGGATAGGTGGCAGCACCGATCCGGGTCTGTGGGGACATCTGACGACGAACACCTGGGTCCGTATATAAAGCCCAGGGCTCAGCCGCTACGTCAGAGGCCCTTCTGGCCTCCACACTATGTAAACCACTGTCTTTTAATATTAGCTGCCTCTTTGATATCATTCGGCAGCCGTGAGTGTGCATTAAGTAATAAACCTAACCGTTGGCATACACTTGGAATACTGTCTTACTCTTTCTTTCCGAATCGTAAGACCCGAACCCCCCAGGTCCGTAAGGCCACCAACCCTTACACAATGCACAGTCCGAATATAAGATAGGTAAGACAGGGAGAGACTTTATTAGTTGAATCATAGGATTAGTTGATATTTTTATTTCATACAACACCAGAGTGAGTTTCAACCCCTTCATTCTTTAGTCATCGTATTATATAGGGAATAGAGAAACGTTATCCTTATGCCGACCCCACAGGATCTACTCATACCCACTGGGTCAACCATTTTGATTTTCGCTGATTGAGGTATAACCCACTGATAAGATACATCATGATGGGCACCTTGTCCCTGGGTAACACCCACTTCCAGGTCCCATCTTATCAGTCCTATTTAGAGAATAGTGCATTATAGGAAAACAGGCAGTCGAGATGTGAAGAAGGAGTTGTCGATTGTCTTTATAAAACATTGTTTCATTCCAATCACTTAAGTACCCAATTAAGGTATGTCTAGACCAATTAATGGCCCTTGGCTTGTTTACAGCTATGGTGACCTTGCTCAGGTGTGCACTACACTCCTATAATGCACTCAAGGTCACGTCTATCGTGCAGCAGAGCACTGCCAGCCGTTTTATAAATCAGTACAGTGAATGTTGCAAGAGCCAGCTCCAGTCCTGCTTGTAGCCATGATGTGTCAATGAAGCATTAACCCACAACAAGGTTTGCCGACACAATAGTGTGTCAAATGTCCGTGATGCACCAAGACTGCCAACATTGGCTCCAATGTACCGTCTGGGGTGCCGCGCAGGGACCTTTAAGTGGGGATGTCGTGTATGAGCGAAATAGATGTACATATATGCATATGTATGAAAGTCGGGGGGAGGGGTTCCCTGAAAGAAAGATTTTACAGAGAAAAAAATATAAACTTTCCCTCAAGAATGGGAAGGGGGGAGGCCCCCTCGAAATCCACCACTGTGTGGCTGACAAGGCTTGGCAAGAAATGGCTCCAACCCTTAGTCTTTAAAGCATCGGATATGGCAACTTTAAATGAAAAAAAAAGGGCTCTGAGGAGAGAAGAGGGGAGGGGCGGAAGGTGGCCATGGATTCAGTGGCGAGTAGTTGAGCAGGGAGGGTGGGGGGTTAAGATGAGCTCTGGGTAGGGTGCTTGTGTTAAGTAATGGCTCTAATCTCTGGATAAATGCCACCAATAATCGACTCAGTATGGTCCCACGACAACCTGTCATTCCACACATTTCTTACCATCGCCATCACACTGATCTGGTGAGGGAGGGCGGAGGGGGTGGGGAGGAGACTGGATGTTTTTAGAGTGAGTGAAAGTGAGAAGGAAGATGGGCAGGAAGGAAGGAAGGAAGGAAGATAAGAAGGAAGGAAGATAAGAAGGAAGGAAGGAAGGAAGGAGTAGGTGGAGTAGAGAGCGAGAGAGACAGAGTGAGAAAGACAGAGAAAGAGGGAGTAGGGAGAGTAGAAGGAGAGAGAGAGAGAGAGAGAGAGAGAGAGAGAGACAGACAGACAGAAAGAGAGAGAGAGAGAGAGAGAGAGAGAGAGAGAGAGAGAGAGAGAGAGAGAGAGAGAAAGAAAGAGGCAGGCAGAGAAAGAACGAGAGACAGAGAGGGATAGAGAAAGAGAGACAGATACAGAGACAGACAGACATAGGCAGAAATACAGAGACAGACGGACAAACAGACAAAAAGACAGACAGACACAGAGAGACAGAAACATAAAGACAGAAAGTGCAAGGAAGGGGAAAGGCAGGGTGCAAGGGGGGAGGAGAGAAATGGACATGCATGTAAACTGGTATAGGCTCGCTGAGTGTTGTATGAGAGAGGGAGAATATGAGCAAGAAAGAGGAGGGAGGGGACAGGAAGGGAAGGGAAGGGAGAGGTATACCGGCCCGGGGGTACCGGGTTAACTTGATTGGACTGGGAATAGGCAAACCGAAAGGCAGTTGCACTGTCAGACTGGGCCAGACTATTTAGAACAACAGTACATTGCTTTTATTTTTGGAAAACAATAAGGGCTGCAACGACCCTACAGTAGCGTGCTGCATGTGTGTGCAGTGCAGTGGTCCTCATCTGGCTATTTACAATTCGGACTGAGAGTGTGGATGAACTGGCAGGCACATAATCAAGGAACAAGACAGACGCAAGAATATAGTGAAGCAGAGTCGGTGAAATATGGCGGAACTATAGGGAGCAGCTCAGGAGGAGGCGGCGGCCAGGTGGGAGGGGGTAAGGCGGGCTGACAGGGTGGGTGGGGGATGGCAGTAGGCAGTGGGGGGAAGGGGGGCATCTGGTAAGGAGGCAGGCTCCACTTGAGGATTGCCCGCTCTGTGTGGCGTGTTTTTTTAAAAGCCTCCGTCGGCTTCTTTCCCCGGCAGCTGTATAGGTGCGCGCACAGGCCAACTGCCGCCATCAAAGACGCAATCTCGTCGTTTCTCGCGGTATTAGCGCCCGTGCTGGGGGCGCGTGTGACCCCCGTAGCGGCTATCTGAGAGCACGTGGCCCCCACGTGACAAAGGGACGCAGGCAGCTGTATTTGGATACAGGCAGATCCCTCTGTGGGGTTTTAACCCTTTAGACACTGCATGATGCCCCCAGAGTGATCTTCCTTGGCCAGCATGATGCACCAATGCAGTGCTGGTGAGTATGCTCATTGATGCATCATGCCGACCCCGGATGCCGACCCTCCTAGGATTATATCAACACGTACCGTAGGGTCAGCATGATGCATGAATGCAGCCCCGGCGAGTTACTCGCTAGGGCTGCATTCATTCGTCATGCTGACCAATGGGCATGTTACATTAACTTCCTATGCACAGTCCTTAAATGGCCAATGTAAGGCTTTTAAAGCGTCCCTGCTGCGTCTCTGCTGCGTCCATGCTCCTTAGTGCCTCTAATCCCGGGTGTACGGGACAATAAAAGCCGCCTTATTGATTACTTAATTAAGCCGTGATGGTAATTCGCTAATCGGCCTGCGTCTCATTCTATCTCAGCGTCTCCTTGGCGTCTTGATAGCGTCTTCCGTTTCATCCTCACAATAGGTACATTAGGAATATACAGCCACAATAGACTTATACTTCTTCTACTGTAGGATACCCATCTGGGCATTAGATGGAGAGCCACCCCGGGGGGCCACTCCCTATAAGTTTTATAGTTTCCATGTGTGAACATGCTCCCTGATTCGGTACCCCGGGTTTGGTACCCTAATCAAGGGCAAAAGACATGAGATGTTTGACTCCAAGGGATTAAGCCAAAAATTACCCTTATCAAGGGTGCACGACTATCAGACAAATACCCCCCTAACCCTTGGAAGTTGTTTCAAGTAGACACTAGGATAATGTGAGAAGAAAATACTACACTAAAATGCACTTTAAAATGTTCATTTTTGGTAAAACATGTACCCCTTTTCCTCCAAAATTGCCTAAAAGGGTACCCTAATCAAGGACCCTCTACGGCACGGGCGTGGACTGGTTGCCAGGTGAGGGGTTACTTTGCCAAAGTAACCCCTCACCTCCGTAATCAAGGTCTGTGCATAGCAAATAAAAGCACCAGAGGGCAGCACTGTTCCCTTTAGTTTCTCACCCTTCTATAGCATATATGGATAACGCCTACACAGACTAAACCTGGTAAACAGTCCACGCCCGTGCTCGAGGGCCCGTGCCTAAGGCCCAAAACTACCCCTTTCCCTCATAATCGTGTTCACACATAGTGTCCATATGATAAGGGAGTCCCCCCCCGGGAGAGCCACAGAGTTATATAAACTTTGTCTCTGAACAGTTGTAGAGAATGTGAATTGTAATGGATCTGAATTCCTAAAATCGACATGGATGTTTTTAGAGCTTAATGTTGTGGTCCTTTCTTGAAAGTAACTTAAAGGCAGTGGTGTTTCTTGCGGCTTAGTGACTTGGATGTCGCGTAAGACAGACAGGGAGACATGGGCATTCTTGAGCCCTGACAGCGTAGGCACTCTCAACATTGACAGGGCACGTTGCTGTTATTCAACTGGTATTTCTTCAAATCCCACAGATGACTTGTTACCCTATATATAAAAAGGCATTAGTTCGTCGCTGGTCCCCACCTCATTAAAATAACCTTGGCTGCTTGCTGGGAACAGATAAACCAAAAGAGGCTAGATAAATGTATGTTCTTTTTCCAAAGTTAACTTGATTCTTTTCTTCAAATTTATATTTTAAAGGTTCCATGTTTAAAAGAGCAGCCTCATACCTAACTTATGCCAGGATATCACAGATGTTAAAGAGCAAGCTTCACATTGAAATAACAAGTATTACTTACAACGTTAATCCAAACTGGATGTCTTTGGGATATGGCTACCTGAAGTTTTTATTAAAAATTGAAGAGTTTTCTGATAGCAAACCTGTTTGTGTGCATGTAGGCCTAATAGTGGCGTGGGGAGGGTGTATGTGTGTACCTGAACTCTAGCCACTAGTTCATTTCCTAAAAATGACATAATATTGCATGTATCTGAGTTGCGGTGGACACTTTTTAAGATCTTAAAACATTGTGGGGATGGGGAGATGCAAGGAAATTACGAATTACCATGCATAAAAAACAAAATAAAAAAATCAGTCCCCCCTCCTCCAAGACATGGGGCAGAGAAAGCTAGGAATTCCATTCCAAAGTATACCCTCAGCCCTAAGCAAGTATACCATGGAAGCCGTTTGACAAAAATCGGCCCGATTTGATCGGATTTGAGAGAAATAAGGATCAAAATTCAACCTTTTTGTGGTAAATTCCCAATGTATTTCCAACAATTCTGGCAAAATTAATTTTCCTTTCATTTGACTGGAAGTGGAGGGAAATGTACCGGGAGGATGGCGGATTTATTCCCGATTCAAAATCCACCGTCTTATAGGTGGAACACCCGCTTAAAACATTGATAGGGACACACTATAGGTATACCATGGTGTACTGAGAGAGATATGTGTAAAATAGAAGCTGTTATTATCACTTATTACACAACTTCTGTGATTTTGGGTGCTTTTTCTGGATATTCCAATTATGATACCTGTCAATATTGCAGGTTGTAGGAGTGCTAATATAATGGATATCGGCACTCCTAGGAGTACTGATATCAGCACTCCTTACATGTCTGAACATGTCATATGTTACATGTTAAAACCTACAACATTTTCATTGCCAGGGTAGGGGTCGAATCTGAACTCTCCTGATCCCAAATCCAACTCCCTATGCATTGCGCCACAGGGACTGATGAGAAAGTGTGTGTGTTTGCCTGAATATGTATAATGCCATGGCACCTACCTGGATAGTAGCGACCCCAGCAACTCTCACATGCCCAAGGTTAGCATTATAATTATAGAGGCCTCTGGACGCGTTCAAACCAAGCCAAGTCGGGCGCTGAGGTGTGTGAACCGATGGTCTAGTGGGTAGTGCATTGCACTCATCTTCTACAGGTAGGCGGGACGAGTCCTGGTCCCGGTGAATGTTCTTTTTTGCTGTGTGTACACACACTATGGTAGGCTTCGAGTCCCGCGGGAGGGGAACGATTTTTGTTTTCAACTTGTGTTTATTGATATTCTATTGATTTTTTATTGATTAATCGTGTAATAAAAACAGTATTGAACAGGCTAACGGGCACCTGATTCAGTGTATCGTAGGATATCGAAACGAGTGGGTGAAGCCCACTCGTTTCGATATCCTACGATACACTGAATTCGGTGCCCGTTATCCCATTCATTACTCTCTGATTGATCCTGTTATTGACAGCACCTGCTGAGCCGACCTTGGTATCTGCCTCTTTTATAAGATCGATATATAGCCGGCGCACCATTGAGATTATGTATGAGATAAGGCTATTAGACAATGAGGAGCCATATACATGTATAAATATTATGGTTGGTGCTTTAAACGTGGAGTTTTAAATGAATATGAAGTAGATGCATTAAGTATACTGTCATACTGCGGCAACCTTTTTACAGTAGATTGCTTCTATATTTGGGAAACAGTGGTAGTTGCTGTCAGTACAAATCTAATGATCCGATGTGGGTTGTACTATACCTATTGCTACAGTGGTCTTTATAGCCCATTTACAATAAGGGCTGAGAGGGTAGATTGGTATGTATTCTGGCTTCAATTGAGAGTACTTTGTATTGGCTCCATTTATCAGTGTATGGTAATTATATCAATGAGTATATATGTAGTTATTAAACTGGCCCCTCCTCCCTTGCCACCTATCGGTTTTGTTTAAAGAAGGTAAGTGATATCCCCTAGCTTATGTGGTGGACAAAGAAAATATAAAATTCTCCAAATTGTTACTGGTTGGATTGTCCACCAGATAATGTTTCCCCTTTTCGATCAAGCTTCTTCTTGGGAGCACGAATTTGTATAATACGGATTACACTATCTAATCTGCAGCTATGGCGCCTCTGATGCGCCTCTGATAATTTTCAAAATCAGCATGCAGTACCTAACTCGCCAGCAGAATGAATAAGACTGCAGTAACTCGTCAGTATTACTATAACCAATGTTTCACACATCTTGGAAACAAAAGACAAAAGTGAAACCAAACTAAAATCAATTACCAGTCCATTCCAACCATCATTCCACCGCCCCCTCCACCCCCCCCTCCCCTACACATCCCCATATTCCGCGTGGCTGCGTACAGCCGCTTCTAAATGGCTTGGTGAGTGATTTTCATTGAGCAGTGATCCTGTAACGATGAAAGAGTCCATGTTTGTCTTCCCAGCATGCAGTCTGTTTGTGGTGCCGGCGGCGCGTTGTTTCAGCGTCCACTTTGATGAGACGTTTTGTCCACGTCGTAATGGCACATCACCGCCCATTGTCGGCCTTAAAAGACAATCCTGGCACTTTAAGGATTGCTGATAAGTCATTAGTGTACCAAGCCCATATTGGTCGTCATGATGTATGAATGCAGCCCTGGTGAGTAACTCACCAGGCATCATGACGACCCTATGGGGTTGATACACTCTTGTGTGTGCTTCATTTGGCGCATCAAGGTAATCATTGTGGTGCCTGAAAGACAATCTTAACCCTTTAAGGGCGGCTAATGCATCATGCTAATGCATCATGCCCATTGGTCATCATGATGCATTAATGCATCATGCCCATTGGTCGTCATGATGCATTAATGCACCACGTCCATTGGTCGTCATGATGCATTAATGCATCACACCCATTGGTCGTCATGATGCATTCATGCATCATGCCCATTGGTCTTCATGATGCATTAATGCATCATGCCCATTGGTCGTCATGATGCACTAATGCATCATGCCCATTGGTCGTCATGATGCATTCATGCATCACGCCCATTGGTCTTCATGATGCATTAATGCATCATGCCCATTGGTCTTCATGATGCATTAATGCATCATGCCCATTGGTCGTCATGATGCATTAATGCATCATGCCCATTGGTCTTCATGATGCATTAATGCATCATGCCCATTGGTCATCATGATGCATTAATGCATCATGCCCATTGGTCGTCATGATGCATTAATGCACCACGTCCATTGGTCGTCATGATGCATTAATGCATCACGCCCATTGGTCTTCATGATGCATTAATGCATCATGCCCATTGGTCTTCATGATGCATTAATGCATCATGCCCATTGGTCGTCATGATGCACTAATGCATCATGCCCATTGGTCGTCATGATGCATTAATACATCACGCCCATTGGTCGTCATGATGCATTCATGCAGTGCTGGTGAGCAGGACTTCATTTATGCATCATGCCGGCCTTATTGTGTTGATACATCCCTGGAAGTCATTTCTCAGATGCTAAGTTTCAGCCACTCCCAAAGCGTACCAACCTGGCCTGGATCGGAAGGCAATTCTACGTTACACTGGGTCAATCACTACGAGTACTGCAGATATAGAGGGAAAAGGCATGCACCTGAATAGGCAATCGTAGCTAATACATAATCACCCAGGGCCAATCACTACGATTCGACTGGATCGTATAGGGGTGGTTGAAATCAGAGGGAGGGGGTAAAATCGTAGCTCTTGAGAAATGTCTAGCTGGAGTGTTTGTATTATGGTCAAATGAAGCGGTGATAAGCAGACTCGTCAGCACGTTATTGGTGCATTCTGCATCAACATTCATTTTGGTGCCTGAAAGAAATTTGTACTCTTTAAGGGCTGCTAATGAGTCACTAAATGAATCACTCCCCTCAGCTACCCATTTCTCAAACACTGCGATCCTACCTCTACCCCTCCTTCAACCACCCCTACGATCCAGTCCAATCGTAGTGATTGACCCTTGGTGATCATGTATTACCTATGATTGCCTATTCAGGTGCATGCCTTTTCTCTCTGTATCTGCTGTAATCGTAGTGATTGACCCTGTACAATGAAGAATTCCCTTCCAATCCTGGCCAGGTCAGTACTATTTCAGGGTGCCCAAAACTTAGTGTCTGAGAAATGACTTCCTGGTCGCCATGATGTAGTAATGAAGTGCTTGGTGCATCATGCCGACACTTCAGGACTGCATTAAACTTACAACAGGAATGAATCCTTGGTGAGCAACTGACCAGTGCTGCATTCATGCAAGGAGACAACCGATGGTCATGATGTGTCAAGTTAAGGCCCCATAACTGCAGAATGAAGTCGGCATGATGCATGAAGGCAACCAATTAATATGATGTGTTATCAGTGCACTACGGTCTATGATGAACCGCTGAAGTGCTGGCGAGACTGCTCACCAGCACTTCATTAGAGCATCATGCCAACCCTACAGGTATGATACATATCCTCCTGTAGGGTTGGCATGATGCTCCAATGAAGTGGTGCATCATGACGACCAATGGGCATGATGCATTGATGCATCAGCAGTCCGTAAAGGGTAAAAGCGCTTTAAAGTGCTTCAATGCACACAATGCCTGCCAGGCATTTCTCAAGAGCTACGAATAGGGCTGTGCCATAGATCTCAAGTGCTCCCCCACTATACTAGGGATCATGTGCATGAGAGGGGGGTTCTGACTAGCTGGATTTTTGTTAACCCATATAAGTGCTCCCCCTTGGCTCAGATAATATACTTTATATAGTAAACCGCAGAAGCCTTATTCAGTTTCCCCACTACGATTTGAACAACACCTACGATCCAGTCTAATCGTAGTATGGGGTAGTCAATGACCTTACAATACCAGCTAGCCATTTCTCAAACACTACGATCCTACCCCTCTCCCTCTGATTTCAACCACCCCTTGACCCTGTACAATGAAGAATTCCCTTCCGATCCTGGCCAGGTCAGTACGATTTCAGGGTGCCCAAAACTTAGTGTCTGAGAAATGACTTCCTGTCATACTGACCTGCTAGCCATTTCTCAAACACTACGATCCTACCCCTACCCCTCCGATTTCAACCACCCCTACGATCCAGTCCAATCTTAGTGATTGACCCTTGGTGATCATGTATTACCTATGATTGCCTATACAGGTGCATGCCTTTTCCCTCTGTATCTGCTGTAATCGTAGTGATTGACCCTGTACAATGAAGAATTCCCTTCTGATCCTGGCCAGGTCAGTACGATTTCAGGGTGCCCAAAACTTAGTGTCTGAGAAATGACTTCCTGTCGTACTGACCTGGCCAGGATTGGAAGGGAATTCTTCATTGTGCAGGGTCAATCACTACGATTACTGCAGATACAGAAGGAAAAGGCATGCACCTGAATATGCAATCATAGGTAATACATGATCACCAAGGGTCAATCACTATGATTGGACTGGATCGTAGGGGTGGTTGAAATCGGAGGGAGAGGGGTAGGATCGTAGTGTTTGAGAAATGGCTAGCAGTGATTGCCTATACAAGTGCATGGTTTTTCTCTATATATATATGCACCAGTCGTAGTGATTGACCCTGTATACTCAAGAGTTCTCTTCCGATCCAAGTCAGCTTGGTACAAATTGGGAGAGCCTGAAACTTAGCGTTTGAGAAATGACTTCCAGTTGTCATCCTTATGTATGAAGTCAGGTCCTGGGCATGGCTTCAGTCATGCATGATGCAGGCTGTTTTGTAATGGCATTGTAAGGGTTTTCATGATGCATCAAATCCGTCCTCACGAGATACATACCACTCCTGTATGCATCATGGTTAATATTAAACACAAACATAACGTTTGATGCGTCTGGGCCGCCGTATGCTTCACGAGCGTATGAATATTGGGCAGCGTAGGCACAAGTGCGTAGCACGCGTGCCTACGCTGCCCAATATTCATACGCGAGTGAAGCATACAACGGAACCAGACAAATCAAAAGTTATGTTTGTGCTTTATTATACCCCCCCCCCACAAAAAAAATAAAAATGACGATTTTCTAGCTGCAATTTGTCTGCATAGACTGTTCTCCGGTTGCAAATCTCGGGCCTTATCTCATGGATTCATGGATGGTAGAAAATATAGTTCCCCTCATTATTTAGGTGTCACATAAGGGAAATCCCGGGGTCACTCAGTGTATCCTTACTGCAGAAGATCTCCGCACTGAATACTACAATACATGAGTTCTGGGTGGATAAATTAGTTAGCTGTGCCCCAGAGGTATTGAGCAAAAAATCCCACGTATATCTTTAGGGGCAACCTTGATTTAAGACATATAAAAAAAAACCTGCGCATCGATCACGAAAATCTGGAATGCTGGCCATAAATGTACAGACACCTGCATAATTGGCATTTTTTGCAGTGAATAAATTCAGTTCAGACCCAATCCAAACAAGCCCAAAAATGAATGGACATCACTGCAATAATCATGTTTTATTTTATATCATATGAATTTATAATACCTAGATCAGGACCAGTTATGAATTTTTACTGCTAACTATTTTATCCACCTAGAACTCATGTAGTATTCTTTATGGCCAGCATTCCAGATTTTCGTGATCGATGCGCAGGTTTTATGCAGGTGTCTGTACATTTATGGCCAGCATTCCAGATTTTCGTGATCGATGCGCAGGTTTTTTTTTATATGTCTTAAAGGGGGGCTAGCACGGGAAATTTCAACATGGGTACCGGTTCAAAGATCGTTCATAAATCCACGGGACCCAGTGAAAAAATTGTGACTCCCTGATTGGTCAAGGTGTAGTCACGTGACTTGCTAACGCGGGTACGTCTTAGCCGTGCTAGCCGCCCTTTAAATCGAGGTTGCCCCTAAAGATATACGTGGGATTTTTTGCTCAATACCTCTGGGGCACAGCTAACTAATTTATCCACCCAGAACTCATGTAGTATTCAGTGCGGAGATCTTCTGCAGTAAGGATGCACTGAGTGAACCCGGGATTTCCCTATGTGAGACCTAAATAATGAGGGGAACTATATTTTGTAGTGCTAGCTTATATCAGGAGTAGGGTTGTGTTTTGGCACTACTTTTCCGTATGCCCCATGGTCTTTTCCGTATGCCCCCTCCTCTATCCGTATGCCCCCTGCTCTGCATATTTCGCCCGTATGCCCCCATGGTAGGCGTACGGCGATCCTGTACATTTGCTATACAGTATCGTATGGGGGGTATAATAAGATGCATTGATGCAGCCCTGGTGAATCTCTCTCTCTCTCTCTCTCTCTCTCTCTCTCTCTCACTCTCTCTCTTTCTCTCTGCCCACCCCTTTAATCCCCTCTCTGTGATTCCCTATTCCCTACCTCACTCTGGCATCCAGTCCTTCGCTCGCCACACCAACCCCATCGCCATATATACTACTTACACATTAAGAGTCACCCCAAGTCATATACTTACAGAGCACACACACCCTCCCCCATTCCCCAGCTTGTGAATTGTTTTGATTGGGTCACAAGTGTGGCATAAGTGAGATAAACACCTCGTTGGGCAATGTAGCCAGTATAATAGACAACAGGCTGTATGACAGCGTGTTGTCTATATAGTGAATACAGTGACCAAACTCAGTGTTTATCTACCACTTACACATGGAGAGTCACCCTATGACATATACTACTTACACATGGAGAGTCACCCTATGTCATATACTACTTACACATGGAGAGTCACCCCATGTCATGTACTACTTACACATTGAGAGTCACCCTATGACATATACTACTTACACATGGAGAGTCACCCCATGTCATATACTACTTACACATTGAGAGTCACCCCATGTCATATACTACTTACACATAGAGAGTCACCCTATGTCATATACTACTTACACATGGAGAGTCACCCTATGACATATACTACTTACACATGGAGAGTCACCCTATGACATATACTACTTACACATTGAGAGTCACCCCATGTCATATACTACTTACACATGGAGAGTCACCCTATGTCATATACTACTTACACATGGAGAGTCACCCTATGTCATATACTACTTACACATGGAGAGTCACCCAATGTCATATACTACTTACACATGGAGAGTCACCCTATGTCATATACTACTTACACATTGAGAGTCACCCTATGTCATATACTACTTACACATTGAGAGTCACCCTATGTCATATACTACTTACACATTGAGAGTCACCCCATGTCATACACTACTTACACATGGAGAGTCTCCCTATGTCATATACTACTTACACATTGAGAGTCTCCCTATGTCATATACTACTTACACATTGAGAGTCACCCTATGTCATATACTACTTACACATTGAGAGTCACCCTATGTCATATACTACTTACACCTAGAGAGTCACCCAATGTCATATACTACTTACACATGGAGAGTCACACTATGTCATATACTACTTACACATGGAGAGTCACCCTATGTCATATACTACTTACACATGGGGAGTCTCCCTATGTCATATACTACTTACACATGGAGAGTCACCCCATGTCATGTACTACTTACACATTGAGAGTCACCCCAAGTCATATACTACTTACACATGGAGAGTCACCCCATGTCATATACTACTTACACATGGAGAGTCACCTCATGTCATATACTACTTACACCTAGAGAGTCACCCCATGTCATATACTACTTACACATGGAGAGTCACCCTATGACATATACTACTTACACATTGAGAGTCACCCCAAGTCATATACTACTTATACCACACTTGGGTGGTAAGACAATAGAAAAGCAGAGGTAATATATTGCGTATAGCTGCTGTGAGTTGATCCGGTCCACTGAGCACACACACCCTCCCCCATTCCCCAGCTTGTGAATTGTTTTGATTGGGTCACAAGTGTGGCATAAGTGGGATAAACACCTCGTTGGGCAATGTAGCCAGTATAATAGACAACAGGCTGTATGACAGCGTGTTGTCTATATAGTGAATACAGTGACCAAACTCAGTGTTTATCTACCACTTACACATGGAGAGTCACCCTATGACATATACTACTTACACCTAGAGAGTCACCCAATGTCATATACTACTTACACATGGAGAGTCACCCCATGTCATATACTACTTACACATAGAGAGTCACACTATGTCATATACTACTTACACATGGAGAGTCACACTATGTCATATACTACTTACACATGGAGAGTCACACTATGTCATATACTACTTACACATGGAGAGTCACCCCATGTCATATACTACTTACACATGGAGAATCACCCCATGTCATATACTACTTACACATGGAGAATCACCCCATGTCATATACTACTTACACATGGAGAGTCACCCCATGTCATATACTACTTACACATGGAGAATCACCCCATGTCATATACTACTTACACATGGAGAGTCGGCTCATGTCATATACTACTTACACATGGAGAGTCACCCTATGTCATATACTACTTACACATAGAGAGTCACCCCAAGTCATATACTACTTACACATGGAGAGTCACCCAATGTCATATACTACTTACACATGGGGAGTCACCCAATGTCATATACTGGTGTAGAGGTACTTATTGTGTAACCATAGTGTTGGGTACCGTTTGACGTGGCGGGTGAGTCGAGTCGTCGGACGTTCCTCAGGTTCCGGATAGGTGGCAGCACCGATCCGGGTCTGTGGGGACATCTGACGACGAACACCTGGGTCCTTATATAAAGCCCAGGGCTCAGCCGCTACGTCAGAGGCCCTTCTGGCCTCCAAGTATGTAGATCATCTTTAATAACTGTTAGCTATCCTCTTAAACAACTACCGGATAGCCGTGAGTGTACATCTTAATAAACTCTATCCGTTGGCAAACACTTGAAACACCGTCTTACTCTTTCTTTCCGAATCATAAGACCCGAACCCCCCAGGTCCGTAAGACCACGAACCATTACACTGGTGCCGTGACCAGGATATTCTGGTGTATAGCCCGGACGTTATAACGTCCGAACGGCTAGTACATGGGTTAGATAGCCTAGCGGAAGCTAACCCAGAAAGGCAACTAGTTGCCGGGAGAATGGCAATGGATCATTGGTGATCCAAACCCATTCGAGCTCCCGAGATGCAGAATCTGCAACTTGGAGAGACCCCCGGACCTCACTATAAGTTGGATAGTGAGGAGAACTTACCAGACTCTGTACGGAGGGAGCAATCCATACAGAGGCAGAGTAATTTGATGAGTCAACGATCAATTGTTGACGAATTAAGTAATTCGATGTTCGAAGTTGGTGGTAGCACTAACCCAGAACATCCGGCACCCATGCCAAAGAGGGTTACTTTTGGAGTATTACCATATAGTGTACCCAGACCCGGACTACCGATATTAGATTATAGCGCCATAGACGGCGATGTAACCTATGCGGTACCGGAAGGTGAGGAGTTTAAACAACCGGATATCCTGTTGTTAAATGAAACCTATGTAACTTTGAACGAGAATTTAAATACCTTGGTCAGAGCTAAAGATGAAGTATTCAATGAAAAACTTCAGTTAGAAAATGACTTGACCGGCATGCGAAACGAATTCGAAGCCAAGAAAAGTGAATACATGAAATAATTAGAGAGTGAAGAAATAAAACTTCAAGATATGAGAAAGTCATTCAATAAAGAATATGACAATAGACACAATCGTATCCAAACGTACATAGATACGAACGATCAACTAAGTCTTGAGAAGGCAAATTACGAATCCGAAATATGCCATTATCAAAGCGAATTAGAGAAATTGAAACTTCAGTGTAGTAAACAAGCTGAAGACAATGAAACCATCCCGGTAGGCATTATAGCTTACAATAAACAACTGGAGGAGGATAGACAGAAACTCACGAATGAGCTTCAGGAATTACAGACTACTGCAATAACCTTAGACAAATATGTGGAAGCCGCACAATTGACTATAGGTACTATAGATCCAACTGTGGTGTCTACAATGTTGGCGAAAACATCCCAAGATGCAACTCCAACCAGATACAACCCATTCGTTGACGATGGGGCTGATAAAAATGTAGTATCCGGAATCTATAAGAAACCGGATGATACCGCAGCTATCGGAATGATTGTCCAAAATAGTATTTGCCCACAGGGAACTACTATTAAAGGACCAATAAATAATGCACCTACACCATCAGCTCCTATGCTGGATACAGTAGGTCCGGCACCCCCTATACCAGATTTGAGTCATAAAATTAGAGCGACTCACGTTAATGCTATTGGTGCCAATAATAATACACCAGTAGCACAACCGAGAGTACCGAGACC
This sequence comes from Acholoe squamosa, assembly GCA_949317995.1. NCBI lineage: Eukaryota > Metazoa > Annelida > Polychaeta > Phyllodocida > Polynoidae > Acholoe > Acholoe squamosa. Next base: position 5,746,772 of record OX439048.1, read on the forward strand.
ACCGAGACATATGCTAACCACACCTTCATATTTCTCTCAACCCGGCCATAGTACACCAGCAGGCCCAAGATTGCCGAACCCGCCTACGGGTCAAGGTAATGGACCTAATGATGGACGTTTTCCCAGACCGAATCCTCCACAACCTAATGTTAACGGCGGTACGTACCAACCAAGAACAACTTCCTATGGATACAGACATAATTATAATCCGGCAGGAAGTAGTAATTACCAAAATGGTAATAACTATAATCAGGGATGGAATCAAAACAATTCTTACCCTAGGTATGCATCTTCCGGAACAACTGGAAATGCCGGTTATGGTGGCAGATACCCTAACGGTTCGTCCGGGAACTACCCTAATAACGGTCCACCAGGAGGTAATCCCCCAGGCGGCCCAGGAGGATCCGGATCGGGAGGATCAGGATCGGGAGGAGATGGCAGGAAGCCAAATAGGAGAACTTCCATGCCTGCGGGGATGCAAACCATCTTTGATAGAAGCCAATGTATTCAAAACCTTGGCATTGACTGCTACCGAAAGGGAGCAGACGGCATGGAAGTCATGAACTGGAGCATGCGGGAAGCAGATAGACTACGCGGATGTAATAATCCGGCACGTAGACAGGCACGGATACCCCCTCCATATGATTCTAATGATCCTTGGAGGGATAGGTATCAAGCTTTTGTCGACGAAGTCAACTGTAGTGGTTGGACAAAAGAAGAAGCTCTGCCTTATTTGATCTGTTGGTTGAATAAAGGTGGAAAAGTAGCCCTCAACCAATGGAGAGCAGCATACGGAATATACGGCACCTATGATCAATTGGTCGAATGTGCCGCGTACCTATTCGGGTCAATCGTTAGAGAGGATCCAGGGGTAAGCTTTAAGAAAAGAACACTGAAACCTAAAGAATCTCACAAGGTCTTTGGTTTGGAGCTACAGGACTTGCTATCGAAAGCACGTCCAAATTGGGCTCATTGGGAGTAGCATGTGATGTGCTTGTAAGAAGTGATCCTGCAATGCGCAATAAGCCTGCAGTGATAGAACCGGATGTAGCTACTCTGTCCAGCATCGGATTAATATCTGTAGACACTATAGTAGCAAATGCATCCTGGTCGGTAGTACCTGTCTCCAATACTGGAAACACTACTATCTACCTGAAAAAGGGACAAGTTTTTGGTAACGTGACCGTTTCGGAAACTGTAACGGATAGTAAGTTAAACTTACAGAAGGTAACAGGAAATGATGAAATTTCGGATGACTTACTCAAGTTATCTGAAGAAACTTCATTAGAAGATCCGGAACACCGGAAAGAATTCTATGATATGCTCTGTCATTATAAGACTGCCTTTGCCAAACCCGGTGAAAAACTAGGTATGACAAATAAGGTAGTACACAAAATAGATACTGGAGATGCGGAACCCTTTAAGATACCGTATAGGCGGTTACCTTTAGCGAAAAAGAGAGTAGCTGAAGAGGAAATAAACAAGATGTTGGAACAGGATGTAATAGTCCCATCCAATAGCCCATGGAGTAGTCCTGTATGTATGGTAACCAAGAAAGATGGTACTATACGCTTTTGCATAGACTACCGGAAGCTAAATGGAGTAACGAAAAAGAATTCGTATCCATTACCACGAATAGATGAAACCATTGATTCCTTAGGAGGAAACAGTTGGTTTTGTACCCTAGACTTGCAATCAGGATATTGGCAAGTGGGAATGAATCCATCAGATATGGAAAAGACTGCATTTTCGAGGCATATTGGATTATTCCAATGTAATGTAATGCCATTTGGTTTGTGCAATGCACCAGCAACATTTGAAGCAATGATGGAAACGCTTCTAAGCGATTTATTGTGAAAAAGATGTCTTGTATACCTTGACGATGTTATAGTCTTCGGAAAAACATTCGAAGAGTGTTCCAATAACCTCAAAATGGTATTAGAACGTATTATTTCTAATGGTCTCAAATTAAAACCTAAGAAATGTCACATGTTTAGAAAGTCCATAAATTATTTGGGCCGCATCATTAGTGATGAAGGAATAAAAGCTGATCCCGATAAAATCGAGTCAGTAATGAATTGGAATAGACCTAAAACACCCAAAGAAGTGAGGTCCTTTTTAGGTTTCTGTTCCTATTATAGGGAATTTATTCCGAATTATTCTAGAGTCAGTTACCCATTACAAGTAATAGCTAACTGGACTCCAGGAAGTACCAAGGAAAAATTTCCTTGGACCCATGAACAGGAATCTGCTTTTCAAAAGCTAAAAGACCTGTTCACGAGTACTCCCGTATTACAATATCCGAATGAAACGGATCATTTCATACTGGATACTGATGCTAGCAATGATAGCATTGGCGCAGCTCTCTCGCAAGTCCAAAATGGGAGAGAAGTACCTATTGCCTTTGCCAGCAATACACTGAGTAAAACTCAGCGCAATTAATGCACAACCAAAAGAGAGTTGTTAGCAGTAGTCATATATACCAAGAAGTTCAAACATTTTTTATGGGGAACGAACTTTACTTTACGTACGGACCACTCCTTTTTAAGATGGCTACTGAACTTCTGAGATGCTGAAGGGATGTTAGGCCGATGGCTAGCCCATTTATCCGAATATGGGCTTGAACATCACCAAATTCAGCATAGACCCGGAGTTAAGCATTTAAATGCTGATGCTTTATCTCGAATACCAATTCGGAAATGTGATAATCCGGATTGTACTGATTGTTGAGCTCATAAGGCAGTGTTAGCAGGGATTCGAAGACCATTCGAACCCCTAGTTGCCAGTATACTGGATTGGTCTATGGATCACATACGATGTTTCCAGGAAGCTGACTCGATAACTGCACAGCTACTGCAATTAGTACCGAAGGGTATACGTCCAGTTAGACCAGAAGTCTCTCTGGAAAATCGAGAAATGAGAAGGTTTCTTGCTCAATGGACCGAGCTTGAAGTCTGGAAAGGCGTGTTGTACCGTTGGAAGCCATGTAATAATGGTGAGAAAATCATGCAAGTGGTGATGCCATGAGACATGACATTATGTATTTCTGTCATGGGCATCGGACCAGTGGTCATTTCGGAAGGAAGCGCTCATTAGCACGACTTTCCAAGAAATACTATTGGCCTGGCATGCAAGAGACTTGCAAAGATGGGTAACCACTTGTCCGGATTGTTGTAAGAACAAACCCGGACCCGGGATGGGCAAGCTCCCACTATCCCAAGAACTTTTCGGAGTTAGATTCGCAAGAATCGGGGTAGATATCATTAGTGGATTTAATAAAACCGCTAATGATAATACCTGTATGATGGTAGTGTGTGATTATTATACGAAATACACTAAAGTATTTCCACTACCGGACCATAAAGCAGTTACTTGTGCCGAAGCCTTTGTAAAAGGTTGGGTACTAAGTTTCGGTGTACCATTAATGTTACACAGTGACCAAGGCAGAGAATTCGAATCAAATCTCTGGCAAGGTATGTGCGAATACTTAGCTATCTGCAAGACTAGAACCAATCCGTATAGGCCACAAAGCGACGGATTGGTGGAAAGGTTCAATAGAACCCTTATCCAGGTCCTGAAGTCACTTGTTAATGAACACATGGACGATTGGGACGAGCAATGTCATTTTGTGACACATGCTTATAACAGTACGGTACATTCAAGTACTAACTGTACTCCGAATCTACTAGTTTTCGGAGAGGACTTAATAATGCCTGCAGACTTAGTATTTGGAGTCGTGGGAATGGACCCGGAACTACCTTGTCATGTAGTTTTCGTCGAATGCTTGAGAGACAGGTTCAGAAAAGCATACGAGTCTGTCCGAATTGATGGTTGGATATGATACCGATCTAAAACATCGGAAATTCCAATCTGGAGACAGAGTTCTAAGATTACATGAACCACTTAGACACATAAAATTAGCGTCTAATTGGGACGGTCCTTTTACTGTAACACAAGTTATTAGTGATTGTACCGTAATTATCAAATCAGACCTTGGTCGACTTTATAAGTCAAATGTGGCCAGACTGAGGAAGTGGTGTGGGAGGGAGACCTCCACAGAAATGTATGGTGAAGGATTAGAAAAAATCCGGAACCAGAATCGTATAATAGACCAGGTAAAGAACACTACAGTGAAGAGGAGCCGAGGTAGGCCTAAGAAGTGTTCCGAATCAGTGCCACCCACGCCAACACCGATTAAGCGTGGGGGAGTTAAAAAAGTCTCGGCAGGTGAAGACAAAAAGAAGAGGAAAGGTGTCTCAAAGGCCAAGAAACACCTAGAAAAGGCTCTTCAGACTGTCAGGTCCGAAAAGGAACTATCCGAGAAGGGATACGTTCGCCGCAGCCCTCGAATTGCCCAGAGGACCGCAGTGACCTAACCTGTATACACAACGAGTGTAATGTTTACATTTAGAGGAACGGATGACTACTGACCCGAAAGGCTTATTTGTCGCCGCCGCATAATGTACCAATGGGTAGTGAACGGATAATCCGGTGGATTTGCTTAAGCTTTCCATAATCTCCACTTAAATCCTCAGACGAGTCATCGGCGTGAGCGATAATTACCTAAAAACAATCAGTTTGTTGATGTTCCGTTTGTAGCACGTGCGTCTAATTACCTAAAAACAATCAGTTTGTTGATGTTCCGCTTGTAGCACGTGCGTTTCCGCATGACGTCACCGCGTCCAGTCTTGGTTGACCTCTCGTGACCTCGCGAAACTCGCGGGGAAATGACGTCACGAAAGCTGGCCTGTCGCCATATTGTTTTTCGGTAGTGTTTGGGACAGTTGGGTCACCCCTCTCTCCTTAAATTCTACCGTCTAGCAACCCTTTGTGCGCCCTCAGAGTCTGTCTCTCAGCAGGCAGACTCCGTTTGTGTCGGCCCCGGCGCCGTAAAAGCCGGAAAAAAGGAGTATCTTGACTCCCGTGTTGATTCCCCAGTCATAGCTGAGGAATCCGTAGCTGCAGCCAAGCTATCTGGTGACCCGGATAAGCTGACTCTGTCCGCAGAAGCTTTTCCGGAAGCTTTGTCACCTGTGACACAGGAAGAGAGCGAGATGATGGATGTGGAGGAACCCACGGATCGCTCGTTCAAGGAGAAGCTGGCCTCATTCTCACTGAATGAGCCCGAAAAGCTGTTGTCACCACTTCCACCCGAGGGATCTGGAGACGCTGCGAACCCTGAACCCGCAGCAACTGGGTCCGAGACTACACAAGTCGACGGCCCGAAGGATCAGTGGAAGCCAGCAGTGGCTGACCCGTTCCCTGCAGAGTACGACGGTCGGTACCTGTACGTCCATCCGGAGCTACAGGCACAGGTGACCTACGCGGACGGTACACCGGTTAAGTTGGACCCGAAGGTGAGAATGGCGATCGAAGGCGTTATGGCCCCCGATCAGCTGGATTGGACGCCACCCGAATGGCTCCGAGACTGGCCGTGGTTCCAACGGGGACTCATGGTGGACATTGCCTTTCGACAGGTGGTGTACGAGGCAAACAGAGCCTTCCTGCTAGGAGCTTACGCTAAGCAGGATAGGTCTCTGTGGAATGTTAAGCAGACCAACATTGATTGGGTAGGCTGCGTCTCGGAACCCGAGGGGCAAATCTACCCACGTCCTTGTGCCACCCGGCCCCAGTACTGGACCATGAGGGAGTTCCGCGAAGCCGCTGCCAGTTTCGAACAGTGGGACGACGGTTATTACATAACCGAGGAAGACTTAGTAGATGTGCAGAACAAGTCACTAACCGGCATGAACAGAAGTGCAGCCCTTCGGACGATTCTCGTCCGTCGTATGACTGCAGAGCAGGAGGCCCTGGAAAAGGCTAAGAGGGAAGCGGAAGTACCCGCACCTCTTATCCCAGACCTGAAACTCGCCACCAGAAGCACAGCCGGTTCTGCTACAGCCACCGGCAGTACTACCGAGTCAACCACGGTAGAAGCATCAACCTCCAGTGAGTCCGGAACCAAGGACCCGGAAGACTGGAAGGTAAGCAAGAACAGGAGGTCCCCTGCGCGGAAGCTCAAGAATCTTCCGGATTCTGCTAGAGCCGAACTGCAAGCCAGCACCTCAGCCACTGGTAGTACTGCCATGGAGGTTGTTTCCTTGGACGAGGAATCAGTACATGAGTCCTCGGTTGAGTATGATGAGAAGGCCACTCCATCAACTCAAACCGAGGCAGAACGATGGGCTAACGCCAAATCCGGATATAAAACCCGGATCCCGACGTGTTTCTCCGACTGTGCTTACGGAGTAAAGAAGGACGGCTTTACCCTGTACGCCTGCCCGGACTCTGTAAATAAAAACAACGAGTCGGATGACGAAGATTGGATGCGTCTCTCGGACGAGGATCCCAATCTGAGCAAAGCCTATCGTAAGATGTGGCTTATGCTAAACCACACCGAAGGGTATTATACCTATACCCAGAGGCGCAAGCTGCGTTGGGCACTTGAGAAGTGGTACGGTGACGACCAGAAGTCCTGTGCCTTCTCCATCTGCCAGGATGCGAGTGATGTCTCGGTCCGGACCTGGAGTACTCCAGCCCGGTTCCAGAGGCATCTGGTAGAGGCCCACTTCCACCATCACCCGGTTTACATTTGTGATCCGAGTTATGATAAGAAGGGCAAGAAATGCACTACGAAGGTTCAGTATAACCGACGTAGCGATCTGGCTAGACATCAGAAGAAATGCCACGCAGAAGGATTAGATGGAGCTCGTAAACGTGTTATGGAGCTCCATCAGGAACTCATGAAGGAGTTTGATAGCCTGAGCGAAGATGCTTGGTCGAAGATCCGACCAGGGGACCAAGTCCTCTGCAAGGTTCCGAAGACCAAGGATTCGAAACTCTGCGCCAAGATTGTCCTGACTCCTGGAAAAGGAAAACTTGACATGCACGAGTCCCTCTGGCAGAAATGCGAGGAATCCGGTAAGGAGGGTAAGAGAGCTCGTGAGAGGAGCAGAAGAGACCAGAACTGTGGAACTAACGGTAATGGTCAGACCACCACAGCCACTAAAACCAGGGTAGATGATCGCTCCAGGTCTCCCTTGGCACGCCACCCACACGAGCAGGTTCAGGGTACTCCTGTCTTTAAGAGACCCGAACCTGCAGGATACGCAGGTGCTGTATCTAAGCCGGGGAAAGTTAACACCCGTAACTTTCTGTCCATGAACCAGGGACCTGGACCCGAGAGCCAGACCTTGGTTGTAGGAAAGGGAGGTCGACTTGTTCCCAAGAAGACCTCAGCATCTGCCGCTGCCGGATCCGCATCTGCTGCAGCCGCCTTACCGGTGAATTTCACCCCAGAGCAGGTACAACTGTACATGCAGATGGGGATGAAACAGAACCCTGCACCCCTCACCTACTGTCTTCTAACAGCAGGAGTGTCCGGAAGCCCTACATCCCGAAGTGCCCTCAGGCAGTGTCGACACTTAGGAAGAAGCATGCTAAGAAGTCCACCTAAGCGTGCTACGGGTTATTTCTATATCTTATTTTTCTTCTCCGATAATAACCAGATTTAGTTTTCGCGGAACATTACACTTCTGCGAATGCCTTTAAAAGAAAATGAACACTAATTACTCTATGTGTTCCGGGTTCCATTTGTAACCAGCTAATTGTGTATATTCAGGACATATACCATTCTTATATCCTGAAAGGTCTATTCGGATTAGGATCTCAACTTATAAGAAAATCCGATAGTAGATTTGATGCTGTTACACGTATCCAGATGCTGGTTCCTGAACCCTGTTGTTACCTGCTGCTGACCACTATATAAGGATGGACTATACGTTACTACCTCTACTCCCGAATGGATTAAAACTACTACTTCTGGACCAACCTACATTGGACTTTTACTTATGTCAACTTCACTTAAAAGGATTACGTTTCTACTTGTTGACAAAACCGGACTATTACTCTACTATTATTCTACACCATTCGGATATACTTACGAACAATAGCACTTCTAGAGGATTGTGGGTAGCTGCCCCAAATTCATCTACCGCGTTCACATGTTATATAAAAAGACTCTAGCACGTCCATCCCGTGGTTAGCTGACCACAATACCTACCTTGAAGCATCCGGCAGACTGCAGCGCAGGACTCCAGCAGCAATTATTATTTTTTGTCATGTATATAATGTCATATAACTATTTTTCCAATATGTCTATAGTCACACTGTGGTGATAATTTACTGCATATTTTGATACGGGTATATGCATTTCTATTAATACGGATCTCTGATTAATGTTCATATCTATTTAATAAGATCCGATAGACCTCACCAGATTATTCATATTATTGTCCTGCGAGGCATATTGTATTATAAACATATTCATCTGGTGCTATAAAGGTTATTTGGTACATGGTGGTATCACATATATTGTCATATACATTACTCCACCGTAATTTTTTTCTTTTTCAAGTGTATAATTGATAATGGTTCTACTCCTAATAACTCACGAAACCCTCAACGGATTCATTTGGTCATAATATATAAAATGTCATTAGATAGTGTGGTTACTTTAAAAGTCTTTTTTTAAGACTATATAATCGTTTATACTATTATTAATTACAAACACATATGGATGTTATCATGTGATTTATTCGATATTTAACAGTTCCGTTACATATAACTGTTATTATCACATATATACGAATTATGGTACTTATCCTAATACTTATACCGTAAACATAAATTGTTACTACATGGTATAAAAGGTTAATTAACAGTTCCGCTACACGTAACTGTTATTCATTCAATTAATTCGTATCATATTACAGCATCCGGTATGTTGTTCTGTAACTATATACACTATCAAATAGGTAATATTGACGTTCGAATCATACTTAACATGGTGTTAACGTTATATCTATGGTTGTACCTCTATTACTAAGGGTTTAGACATATAGAAATGTTATCCCTGTAATAATTATATAACTATAACTCCTTCCTAAATGTCTGGGGGAGTGGTGTAGAAGTACTTATTGTGTAACCATAGTGTTGGGTACCGTCTGACGTGGCGGGTGAGTCGAGTCGTCGGACGTTCCTCAGGTTCCGGATAGGTGGCAGCACCGATCCGGGTCTGTGGGGACATCTGACGACGAACACCTGGGTCCTTATATAAAGCCCAGGGCTCAGCCGCTACGTCAGAGGCCCTTCTGGCCTCCAAGTATGTAGATCATCTTTAATAACTGTTAGCTATCCTCTTAAACAACTACCGGATAGCCGTGAGTGTACATCTTAATAAACTCTATCCGTTGGCATACACTTGAAACACCGTCTTACTCTTTATTTCCAAATCGTAAGACCCGAACCCCCCAGGTCCGTAAGACCACGAACCCTTACACTACTTACACATGGAGAGTCACCCTATGTCATATACTACTTACACATGGAGAGTCACCCTATGTCATATACTACTTACACATGGAGAGTCACCCCATGTCATATACTACTTACACATGGAGATGACATGTCATATACTACTTACACATGGAGAGTCACCCCATGTCATATACTACTTACACATGGAGAGTCACCCCATGTCATATACTACTTACACATGGAGATGACATGTCATATACTACTTACACATGGAGAGTCACCCCATGTCATATACTACTTACACATGGAGAGTCACCCCATGTCATATACTACTTACACATGGAGATGACATGTCATATACTACTTACACATGGAGAGTCACCCCATGTCATATACTACTTACACATGGAGAGTCACCCTATGTCATATACTACTTACACATGGAGAGTCACCCTATGTCATATACTACTTACACATGGAGAGTCACCCTATGTCATATACTACTTACACATGGGGAGTCTCCCTATGACATATACTACTTACACCTAGAGAGTCACCCCATGTCATATACTACTTACACCTAGAGAGTCACCCCATGTCATATACTACTTACACCTAGAGAGTCACCCCATGTCATATACTACTTACACATGGAGAGTCACCCCATGTCATATACTACTTACACATTGTGAGTCACCCTATGTCATATACTACTTACACATGTAGAGTCACCCAAAGTCATTTATTTTATGTGAACAACTTCTTCCCATAGAGATAGCATTGCAGGGCCGATCCGCACACCCCCAGTGGCGTAACGTGTGCCGATCCACCACAGCGGCCGATCCGGTACCGTAGCCACGTTCTGGGTGCATGTAAACATTCAAAATGGCGGACCGCCGCTCGTACGGGGCAATACGGTAACGGATTTTGTTAATTTTCAGTTAATTAAAGACTCTAAAAACATAAAATAAATATAGAACTAAACTCCCCTGGTGTCCTCGGTGGCCGATCCACCCCTCGGGAGTTGTCTCCCTCGTGGTGGATCGGCCACCTCGTACACCACGGTCGTTTAGTTCTATCTATATATATATACTTACACATTGAGAGTCACCCAAAGTCATATACTACTTCTAAATGGGAGAGTCACACCATGTCATATACTACTTACACATGGAGAGTCACCCTATGTCATATACTACTAACACATAGAGAGTCACCCTATGTCATATACTACTTACACATGGAGAGTCACCCTATGTCATATACTACTTACACATGGAGAGTCACCCCATGTCATATACTACTTACACATGGAGAATCACCCCATGTCATATACTACTTACACATGGAGAATCACCCCATGTCATATACTACTTACACATGGAGAGTCACCCTATGTCATATACTACTTACACATGGACAGACATACCATGTCATATACTACTTACACATGGAGAGTCGCCCCATGTCATGTACTACTTACACATGGAGAGTCACCCCATGTCATATACTACTTACACATGGAGAGTCACCCCATGTCATATACTACTTACACATGGAGAGTCACCCTATGTCATATACTACTTACACATAGAGAGTCACCCAATGTCATATACTACTTACACATGGAGAGTCATCCCATGTCATATACTACTTACACATGGAGAGTCACCCCATGTCATATACTACTTACACATTGTGAGTCACCCCATGTCATATACTACTTACACATGGAGAGTCACCCTATGTCATACACTACTTACACATGGAGAGTCACCCCATGTCATATACTACTTACACATGGAGAGTCACCCTATGTCATATACTACTTACACATTGAGAGTCACCCCAAGTCATATACTACTTACACATGGAGAGTCACCCTATGTCATATACTACTTACACATGGAGAGTCACCCTATGTCATATACTACTTACACATGGAGAGTCACCCTATGTCATATACTACTTACACATAGAGAGTCACCCCAAGTCATATACTACTTACACATGGAGAGTCATCCCATGTCATATACTACTTACACATGGAGAGTCACCCTATGTCATACACTACTTACACATGGAGAGTCACCCTATGTCATATACTACTTACACATGGAGAGTCTCCCTATGTCATATACTACTTACACATGGAGAGTCACCCCAAGTCATATACTACTTACACATGGAGAGTCATCCCATGTCATATACTACTTACACATAGAGAGTCACCCCAAGTCATATACTACTTACACATTGAGAGTCACCCTATGTCATATACTACTTACACATGGAGAGTCACCCTATGTCATATACTACTTACACATGGAGAGTCACCCTATGACATATACTACTTACACATTGAGAGTCACCCCATGTCATATACTACTTACACATTGAGAGTCACCCTATGTCATATACTACTTACACATGGAGAGTCACCCTATGTCATATACTACTTACACATTGAGAGTCACCCTATGTCATATACTACTTACACATGGAGAGTCTCCCTATGACATATACTACTTACACATGGAGAGTCACCCTATGACATATACTACTTACACATTGAGAGTCACCCCATGTCATATACTACTTACACATGGAGAGTCACCCCATGTCATATACTACTTACACATTGAGAGTCACCCCATGTCATATACTACTTACACATGGAGAGTCACCCCAAGTCATATACTACTTACACATGGAGAGTCACCCCATGTCATATACTACTTACACATAGAGAGTCACACTATGTCATATACTACTTACACATTGAGAGTCACCCCATGTCATATACTACTTACACATGGAGAGTCACACCAAGTCATATACTACTTCTAAATGGGAGAGTCACACCATGTCCTATACTACTTACACATGGAAGAGTCCCCCAATGCCATACACTACGTACACACGGAGAATCACCCCATGTCATATACTACTTACACATGGGACGTACTTCCAACACCTACTTATAAGGTTTAGACCCATATCCAGTGGGTCCACCATTTTGAATTTTGCTGGTAGTTTTCTAAAAGTGGCAAAAAACACGGATAATGCATGTTATGATGGGTACCTTGTCATTGGATAACATCCACTTACAGGGACAAGCTGGTTGCATCTTATCAGCTCTTATCAGTGCATGTTGCCAGGAACCAGCTCCAGTCCCGCCTAGGCCTAATATGCACGACGGTCCATGGACGTACCAAAAAGACATAGGCCTACTAATTGACACGTCCTGGACGTGTCTATAAGACCCATTTATAGGCACGTCATGGGCGTGCCAATAGGCAGGTATCTAGTTTAACAACCTCTACAGAACACTAAACACACAGGTTCAGTATTCTTACAGCATTGCTACATCTGAATAAAATGAGGTATGAATGATGTTGCATCATGTCGTCCTTTCAGGACTATATCAATCAGCATGGTGCATGATTGCAGCCCTGTGAGGTATCCATCAAGGCTACATTCATATATCCATGCTGACCAATGGGAATAATGCATTCACAAATTAGGCCAAAAAAAATAGTGTGTTTCCACTTACATGGCTGAAATGTCTAGGGTCGGTAAGTCGGATTTTTTTTTATTTTTTTATTATTTTTTTTTATTATTTTGTATAGAAATGTATGGGAAGACAAGTTGGAATCTATGATTCAACAGTAGAAATATGAAAAAACATACGAAATGTGAAGCACATATAAAATATATGAATGACTGAATACCATGTATAACGGCTTAGTGGGATTGATTGTCAACCAACCTTAACTATTCACTGATGACCTATCGGGGGCAGATGGTACCCATCTGATAACCACAGGTAACCAGCTTCAGAAATGGCCGCACCCATTGGACAATCCTCTGCCTTGGTATACGCCAGGCGCTGGTGGGTTGATAGCTGATTGGCAGAGCAAACCACGCCCCATCACCCACGTGACATGTGATTGACAGCTTATCAATCCCCCTCTGTATAGAGGGAATCATCTCTGACACTAGGGAGGTTTAGCAAGCACGACGTACGTCGCCCTTTTCTGGTTTCACGCAGACGTAACAATGTTGTAGGTATGCTGCACGTCTGCGTTATATTGCCCACGCAGTGCATGCTAAACCTCCCTACTACCTCTGCTCCTTCCATCTCAACCAATACCACATATCTATACCGACGTAGCGGGGTTAATCATCAGCCAGTGAAATTATTCCAACTATTTACTGAGGACTTCTCAGGAGTAGATGGTGTCAGAGTCAGCTAATGGAGCTGTGACCACATAATCAATCAAGTGTTATCAGGGGTTATGGCATAGGGCCTATCCAGATATGATATGGGAAAATAGAGCATAATAGTTTCACTTCAAACAATACACTATCCACATATAAACCTCCAACTTAAAATACCAATTGTAGCTGGCTCGGTGGCCAAGTGGTAAGGCGTCGGTCTCGTAAACCGAAGATCCGGGGTTCGATCCCCCGCCGGGCCTCTCTGTTTTTTATTCAGTTCTATACATTCAGAAATAATTAGTTCAGAAAGGATAATTATTTCATATGATTCCTTAATGATAGTCAACCATAAAGTTTGTAGAAAAAGGCCAAAATCGTGTCCAACTACCAGTAATAGAAGCAATGTGGTGAGAATAAACCTTAATTTCATGAAATATGTAGCGTCATGGTCTTGAAAAACTGTTTTTGCTGAACCTATACAGTGTATGGTCACACATGTAGAGTTTTGAGAAGATTGCAGATATGAGATAAGATACGGATCCAATTGGGTCCTCTTATCAGCACATGCCATTGGAAGTTTTGCTTCAAACAATAATATACTATCCACATGTAAACCTCCAACTTAAAATACCAATTGTAGCTGCATGGCTCGGTGGCCAAGTGGTAAGGCGTCGGTCTCGTAAACCGAAGATCCGGGGTTCGATCCCCCGCCGGGCCTGTCAACTTTTTATTCAGTTCTATACATTCATGGAAAATTAGTTGACAAAAGGAAACTATTTTGCTGAACCTGTAAAGTTTTGATACACTCTTTCATGTTGCTCCAATGCAGTTACTGATGTATGGATGAAAGCCTGGCTGTTAGGATACCCTGACTTAATTCATTAGTGGCCCTTAAAGGGATAAGGACCCCCTGTGGATTGATGCATTATGGCAGTGGGTCCTCATGCTGCATGAATGCATCCTTGATACATTAATGCTTCATGCTTACCCTGGGGCCCATACATTAATGCTTCATGCTTACCCTGGGGCCCTTACATTAATGCTTCATGCTTACCCTGGGGCCCTTACATTAATGCTTCATGCTTACCCTGGGGCCCATACATTAATGCTTCATGCTTACCCTGGGGCCCTTACATTAATGCTTCATGCTTACCCTGGGGCCCATACATTATTGCTTCATGCTTACCCTGGGGCCCATACATTATTGCTTCATGCTTACCCTGGGGCCCATACATTAATGCTTTATGCTTACCCTGGGGCCCTTACATTAATGCTTCATGCTTACCCTGTGGCCCTTACATTGATGCTTCATGCTTACCCTGGGGCCCATACATTGATGCTTCATGCTTACCCTGGGGCCCATACATTAATGCTTCATGCTTACCCTGGGGCCCATACATTTTTTAGGGTTCCCAGCTAGGGGAACTTGTGCAATTTCTTACATGAAAACCCATCAGATTTACGGAGGCCTATGAAAGATCTATGTCATTTGGATGACCTGTGCTAGTGAGTCTCTCTGGTGCATCATGCCTACCAATGGGCATGATGCACTCCTGCATTACCATAGTGAGTCTGTCTGGTGCATCATGCCTACCAATGGGCATGATGCACTCCTGCATTACCATGGTGAGTCTCTCTGGTGCATCATGCCTACCAATGGGCATGATGCACTCCTGCATTACCAGCTGGCTCTTAGAGGGTCTTGGACGATATTAATGCATTTCATATCCAGAATATAGACAGATGTTCATGAGGAATACTTAAAGCTTTGTGTTTCTTCACTTGATATAGCCTCAAAGCCGGATACCATGAAGCGGATGCGTAAAATCCTGCTTCAATGCTACAGAGTTTGGAGAAATTCGAGTAGAGCTCTGGATTTTTTTTCATGTTTCCCATATAGGTAAAAGTGCCATTGAAAATCACTTTTAGATAAGAGGTTTGAGGCTATTTTGACCATTCAAAGACCAATTAAGTTGCTTTGAACTTCCTACCTTTCCACATAGAAAATACCAAAAAGGGGAAAAAGAGATGCCCGGCCAGGAGTGCATCTACCATGTGGGGTTGCCATGATGCATGGGTGTGGCTTTGACCACATGTTCGCCAGGGCTGCATCCGTGCATCATGACAACTATTGGGCATGATGCATTTTACTGCATTTTCATGCTTTATGAGCAATACCTTATCATACATTTGTGCATTCTGCAAAATGCAGTGACCCCAAATCTATTAGACAGCTTGCATAATCCCTTTTTAGGGTTTTAGGGTATATGTGATTTGGCATTTACCCATGATTAGAGTTCATCTCTTTTTCCTACCTGTGAATAGGGCACCAAATCCAAGGGCTTGTTCGCACACAGAAACTATATAGAAAGGATGGGGAGTGCTCCCCATCCTTTCTTAGACAAGACCTTTCTTCAAATCGACAAAGGACATTGAGCTTCTAGTGACAAGGGACAGGGATGATAGATGATACTGACATGAGCTCAAAATTGACAAGGGACATGGGCACCCCCAGCCTCGATCATCATCTTGTCTCTATAGTAGCACTAGCAGGCCCGATGCAACTACCAAACCTTAGTTAGGGCTGGGATTGAACTCATGACCCCTGCATTTAAAAACCTCTGCTCTCCTCACTGAGCTAACTATAGAAAATCAATTCACCATCAGCCAAGGGAATGACATATTCTCTAGTTGAGTTTTAACACCTGCTTCAGCCTGTTACAACGTCAGTGGGTCCATAACAAGTCTCCCAGACTGTCTATGGCACGTCCGAGACTGGGGGACACCTCCCACATACTGTGTATATGCTGTACACCATTGTAGTGTCACCCTCTGGTGTATGATACAAACACTAAGCTCATGATGTGCCCCATCTGCCCCCTAGTGTGCTGCATGTGTACTGCAAAGGAAGTTACTCTGATTTTTCACATTTAGGTTATGAAATGATAAGCAAGTGCACCCGGGTCAGGGACTGATAACTGCAATACAAACCTGTTTTTTACGGTGTCTTTCAGTACAGAAAAAGATAATATTATACATAGTCAACATAAATATGACATCAATCTACCAATCCATGTACTTTAGTCATATAGCAAACAAAGATATATACAACAGCGACAACACCTTTTGTTCACGCTTTAAGTTTAAGGGCCGCTAATGACTTAATGCATCATGTCCATTGGTTGTGTAGAGGTTGGTGAAAACGTCCTGGAAAAACTGGGAATCGAACCCTGGGCCCTCCAACTTCAAAGCAGCTGCTCTACCTCTGAGCTACTTCCCCTGGCCTGACGTTCTCACCTTCCAACCACACCTGGATCGATATGATACACACTAGGGGGCAGTAATTACCCGGGGACCGTCCCTTGGGGGTCAGTCAACCGAGTACGGGGAATTACTGCCCCTACAGTTGTTATGATGCAACTGTGAAATGCTGGTGAGACAGCTTTCCAGCATTGATGTAACTCTCAATTAGTCCACAGCAGTGGCGAATCCAGGATTTTGAAAAGGAAGGGGTTGCCCCACTTGTGGAACCTATTTCAGGCTCAATAAAGGACAAATAAACTCTAGACAGAGATACTCAGTTTGTATTGAACAAGACCTCTTTAAAAACTTTGATAAAAAAGAAGATAGATTTATGCTCATCTTAGTGGTGGGAAAGACAGACTATTGAAGCTCATCTGTAAAAACCAGATGATCCCATGTTCCTTTGGACCTGGTGGTTCTTGATGTGTGTAGTGCTAAGATGGTCCTAATCAAACCTGTGGTAAATACAAGACACTCGTGGTTTCAAGCAGAATTAAAACAATGTAATTCTTATTTGGATCACAGTAATATAATATAAGTACACGTGTATGTGTGTAAAGAATACTGTATGAGGATTATTGAATATCATGGTATATAATGACTGGATACACAAACAACATAAAACATATTTCAAGGTGCATGAATAAGTAGGTTGGCAGGAAGTCATTTCTCAGACACTAAGTTTTGGGCTCCACGCAATCATCATGGCCATGATTGGATTCAGAGACCTGTGTCCAGGCCAAATACCACTTCAGCTAGCCATTTCTCAAGCGCTACGATCCTACCCCTCTCCCTCTGATTTCAACCACCCCTACGATCCAGTCCAATCGTAGTGATTGACCCTGGGTGATCATGTATTAGCTACGATTGCCTATTCAGGTGCATGCCTTTTCCTTCTATATCTGCACTACTCGTAGTGATTGATCCAGTGTAACGTAGAATTGCCTTCCGATCCAGGCCAGGTTGGTACGATTTGGGAGTGGCTGAAACTTAGCATCGGAGAAATGACTTCCAGGAGACCTTGTGAAAAGATTGAGATCTGGAGGTTAATTCAAAACATCCTGGGATCGCAACCTCAGTGATCTTAGGAATTATTCTACCTTATTATATTAAGCGATCTTATGATTAGACTGCATTCACTTTTCCTAGCCAGCACTAAGATCGCATCGATCTTAGCCTCAGCCCTCCTACACTATTCCAAGAAGTACTGACTAGGCACAGGGGTAAGAGTCCCAAAATAAATGAATAGCTGTGGAGTCACTCTTCTTCACAAGAGTGCTTGTACCATCGTTCCCCGTCCCCATATGGGCTAACAAAAGAGCACAGGGTGCAGTTGACCCCGTACAGTATTCAAGAGTTGTTCCCATGAATGTATGATTTATGCTTGCCTATTAGAAGCATTGTGCCCCCCCCAGGACAAAGAGAGAGAAGGGAAGAATTACCTTACAGTGCACTTAACGCATGAGTAGCCCTAAGAGCCCCCAAGGACACTCAGCAAATGGCCTCCCTCCCCTTTATATGTATGCAGCAGGCTATTCACTCTTTCGATCAGGAGTGTTCCCTGTAAGTGCTCTTGTACTCAGGTGAAACCACTATGCAATTCTTTCACTAAGATCGCAGTGATCTTAGTGCTGGAAAAGGAATAGTGAAGTGATCTCAGGACTTGCTATTCCTGACAGGCCTGCAACCACTGCATTAGATAGGGTAGACTGGCCAGGTCTTATGATATATGCCTACACTAAGATCGCAGGGGTAGAAATCCCAGGATGTTTTGAATTAACCTCCTGGTTCTGTCAGAGGTGCTATTCCCAAAACGGAACTGACTCACCTCAGGGAATCAATTCCATATTGTGTTGCCAAAAGGTAATTGGTCCTAGAAGTGGTTTAGGAGTGGCCAGGAATTCAATGATAAAAGCTTCACAATTTAGAACCAATTCCCAGCTAGTTCCCTCCTCTAATTCCCTGGCCCATCTACCATGGGAAGCATTCAGGTGGAACCAATCATGGAACCAATTCCCCTGACTTTTCGCAATGCAGTCTTATTCAGAGCAAGTCAATTCCATAACAGTATATGGTGGGAATCGGTCTTTCAGGTTAGGATAATCAGGGGGGAATGGGAAGGTGCGTTTAGCAGCTACAATGAGTATCAAATTCCCAATCCTTTTGCAATAGCCTCCAGACGTAATAATCTCACATTCTCATATTAGTATGGTACATCTTATGACAGGGAGACAAGTGAGATTCACTTTGAATTGCAGTAAAACCTTGCATATAATTCATAAACCGCTGCTTATAATTCATTTAAGACACAGAGGGGTGGGAAGAGGGGGCGGCAGATATCATATACCCTAGCGGTCAGACTAGGGGGATTTGGGTTCTTTTCCCTCTCTTTCTATTTCCTCCTCCTCTTCTTTTTATTGGGGGCAGGCCCCCTGTCCCAAACCTCTGGATCCGCCAATGTCAAGTAATAGTCAATGTCAATATAGAATCTAGCTGGAACATGTAGTAGTCTGTAGAGATGCAAAAACATTTTTTTTTATTAATGTAATGGTTCGTATCAACTTAAATGTTGGGTGGCTCGTTGGCTCGCTTATCTCTAAAGGTACCAACACAACATGAGAGATTCGGGTTGGGCAAAGCCCCAGATCAGCCCCACCGCTCGGGTAGGCCTTTTATTCACGTACTTTCTGTGCCAGGTATACGTCTTGACTGGACCAGGTCCAGTCCCCTTCTGTGGATCGTCCGGCTTCTTAGTAGAAGCTGGACGCGAGGCATGGTGCTGCCCCCTCTTGTACCAAACGGGTATCGCGAAGCGATACCTAGTTGGCATAGAAGGAACGAGTACCACACCAGCGTCTCTCAGATGAACCGCACTAATATATATACAACGATGCCGGCCCCTACACCACCCCCACTAGACTTTACCTAGGGTTGGGTGTTTAAAAAATACCTATTGTTAAAGTTATACAACAATATATACATAGGTAAGTCTATAACGATATGTTCGTATAGAATATATAACATTAAAGGGGCATTATAAATAATATGTACATAATAGTAGGCATCGTCGCATATAACCTGAAGTAACTAAATAATAACAAATATAGGAAGTGGTGCCTTATGCACCATCGACCCAAGGTGGTATATTGATATGTAACTGTGTTAAAATGTTATTATAGTTAATGACGTATTAAAAATAGTGGATTTACATGGAATGATATAGCAGCAGTAATATTTACAATGGAAAATATGTGACCCGAGGGGGGGTAGATAACCCGAGAAAGAAATTTTTGTTAGATTGTTTTACAAAAATATACTTTATATAGAAAAATAATTTACATACAATATAACATTAAATAAATGGGTGTCCTACCAGGGTAGCAGGATCACCCTAACACTATACTGGACTTCCAGCGAATCTGGAACTACTGGTTTCTGCAGCTCCATCTGGCGACATACGAGTGGTGGCAAGCCACGTTGCTGTTGTGATGTGCCCTGATGAAGATGGGAAGATGGAGCCCCGGTTTGGTGTAGAAGGTAATCCAATTGGTATTCCGGGTAGCGTCCATCTTAGCTGCAAGTGTTAGTTCCAGTCCGTCGGGTCCAATTCGAGGATATGAACCTCTGGCATTGTTTGTGCCTTTACCCTCGGGTACAATATAACACTTAAAGATCCTCGGGATCAGTGTCCATCTTCTCAGCTGGCTCCGGGTCGGCAGGAGGAGCCGAGCTGCTGCAGCTACTGGTAGATAGCAGCTTAGGGGTTTCGGTGAAGGTTTCGCTGAGCAAGCTCAGCGCACCCATCCCCTCAGAGGGACTGTCAACTGCCTCGGCTGGGGCACCCGAAGCGATGGACAGAGATGACGCGGAGCCGTCCCATTCGTCCAGGTGCTTACCCAAGCAGAGGAAAAACTTAAGGTCAGCCTCCTTGTACCTGTGAATGTACCCGGCGTTCTCAGCGCGGTGGAACTCCTTAAGCTTTACAGCCTCACTCTGTTCTCTCCGGCAGGATAGAAGGGCCTCCTCGACCTTCTTCTTCTCCTGCTCCCGGATCTTATCTTCCTCCCTCTTCTGGATTTCATAAACCAGATTGAAGGTGGCTTCAGTCATACTCCGCCAGTAGTCAATAGACTTCTGGCGGTGGAGTGCCTGCCATTCTGCCATCAGGTCAGTCTGGATCTCGGCAGTACGGACATCGCGGTGGTTGACAAACGTATTCGGATCCTGAAGACCTGACAGGGTGCTGGTCCCCTTCAAACGGGCTTTGCCTTTCTCCCGTTTGTCGTCGCCCCGCCACTTCTTCACCTTCAGGTGCACCTCGGTGGGCATCCCGAACTTGGTGGGTGAGAAGTTCATGGCGAAGTACACCATGAGGTTGCCACTCCTCCATGAGCAGAATTCAGATTCGAACGCCTGCTCCTTGATCTCCTTAATGCTCAACACTGCCCAGTTAGCCAGGAGCTTGTTGAAACACTTAACGGCTCGTTTCTGGGTCTTCTCCAGGCCGGTACCATGAGCTTTCTGCAAATGCAGAGCCATGTCCCGGCGCCGGTGAGTGGTAAACGAGCCGTCGCAGAGCTTACCCGGATGGTCTCCGGGTACGCACCGTAGCAGGGGTTTGTGGTGCATATGGTGCTCCACAATGTGCCAAGCAAAGCGAGGCTTCGTCTCAAACGTCTTCTCGCCGGTGAGAGCGAGTTGGCAGGACTCGAATGGGCACCTGCGGCGGTTGCCGCTTGGTCCCCACTGAGTCATTGCCCACTGGACCTGGCCTCGTAGTTATAAATTGACCCCAGTTTGGACTTCAGCTGGTCAATCCAAATGAGGTAGAATTTACCTACTGGCGTATCACTCGGACCGGACTTCATCCACTCCTCATCATCGCTATCACCATCCTTATTGACGGCGCCGGGACACATGTAGTGGATTGTGTCAGAAGCAGCGTGGGGTACGTTTTTTGAAACCCTCGGCTGCATTCTTCCACATCCACTTCTGATTGTCGTCCTTTGGGACATCCATGGTCATTTCTTCCCACGTCGTCACGGACTCCAAATCAGATTTGGCTGACAAGGGCAGCTCTGGGTCGCTTCCGATTCCCTCACTGTCCGTGTAGATGCCGTCGCCCTTCCGTCCGGCTCAGCTGGTGGTAGTGGTACCAGTCGAAGCCGTGTTTGGAGTACAATTAGTAGATGAATGAACAGTGTTGTTGTAGGCATGTACCACGAACTCACACTGCTCATCCCAGTCGTCCTGGTGGGTATTAACCAGGGGTTTTAGCACTTGTATCAAAGTCCTATTGAACCTTTCTACCTGACCATCTGACTGTGGCCGGTATGGGTTGGTTCGAGTCTTGCAAATGGCTAGGTAATGACACCCAGCCTTTTACAAACGCCTTGGCGCATGTGGCGGCTTTGTGATTAGGAAGAGGAAACACCCGAGTATACTTCATATAGTAGTCGGTTACGACCATCATACAAGTGTTTTCTCTGGGCGTCGTTTTTAATCCACTGATGATGTCTATCGTTACTCGAGGAAACCTGACACCAAATAATTCCTGGGACAAGGGTAGCTTGCCCAGGCCGGGTCCCGGCTTGTTTTTACAACAATCCGGGCAAGTGGCGATCCACCGAAGTAGGTCGCCCCTCATTCCGGGCCAGTAGTAACGTCTTTGCAGACGCTCTATAGACCTTTTCTTCCCGAAATGACCACTAGTTTGGTGGCCATGGCAATAATACATGATATCCCTCCTCATCAAGGTGGGGATCACTATTTGTAATAGTCTACCGTTGGTGGAAGTGGTCTTCCACCTACACAGTATACCGTCTCGGATTTACAGCTCGGTCCATTGAGCTATCAATCGCCTCATTTCCATGTCTTCCAGGGATAACATTGGCCTTGCCGGCTTAATACCTATCCGTAAGTATTCCATTATGCGCGCAGTGGTGGGATCGGACTGTTGGAACTTCTTGATGGTCTCCGGGGACCAATCGAGATAGCTACACACAGCCTCCTCCCAGGGGATTCAGGGGGTGGTATAATTAAATACCAACCCGGCGACCACAGCATTGTGGGCCCCGCAGTCTTCACAAGTGGCATTTTGGCACTTTCGGACGGGTCGCCTCGACAAGGCATCCGCATTGATATGTTTAGCACCTGGTCGGTGCTCTATTTGTTTATGCTCTAATCCGAATTCGGATAGGTGAGCTAACCATCTTCGGATCATCCCTTCGGCGTCCTTGAAATTAAGGAGCCACCTCAGAGATGAATGGTCGGTTCGCAAAGTAAAGTCAGTTCCCCATAGGAAATGCTTAAACTTCTTCGTATACACCACTACCGCGAGGAGCTCTCGTTTAGTGGTACAATAATTACACTGGGTCTTGCTTAGCGTGTTGCTAGCGAAGGCCAATGGGACTTCGACTCCATTCTGGACCTGAGAGAGTGCTGCCCCAATGGCATCATTGCTCGCATCAGTGTCTAATATGAAATGTCCCTCGGGAGTGGGATATTTCAATACAGGTGTGTTTCTAAACAAATCCTTTATTTTATTAAAAGATTCTTCTTGCTCGCTGGTCCATGGGAATGGGTCCCGTGCCCTACCCGGGGTCCAGTGAGCTAAGCATTGCATTGGGAAGCTTACACAAGAGTAATTCTGTATGAAATCACGGTAATAGGAACAAAATCCTAGAAATGATCTCACCTCCTTAGCACTCGTGGGCCGTTCCCAGTTTTCTACAGCCTCCAGCTTTTCCGGATCCGCACTCACTCTGTCAGGGGTGATGGTCCTTCCCAGATATGTAATTGTTTTCTTAAACAGATTACATTTCTTGGGTTTAAGTTTTAGACCGTTGGATAGGATCCGGTTGAGTACCAGCTGCAGATTCGCATGGCATTCCTTAAACGACTTGCCGAACACGACAACGTCGTCTAGGTAGACCAAGCACTTCTTCCACAGAAGGTCACTCAACAGGGATTCCATCATGGCCTCGAATGTAGCCGGGGCGTTACACAATCCGAAGGGCAAGACATTATACTCGAATAGCCCCATATGACTAGAGAACGCTGTTTCCTCCATGTCATCGGGGTGCATCAGTATCTGCCAATACCCGGATTGCAAATCCAAGGTACAGAACCATTGGTTCCCACCCAAGCTATCTAAAGTCTCGTCTATCCTCGGCAGGGGATACGAGTTTTTCTTTGTCATACCGTTTAATTTTCGGTAGTTGACGCAAAAGCGGATTGTACCGTCTTTCTTGGTGGTCATACAAACAGGACTGGACCAGGGACTCGAGCTCGGCACGATGACCCCTAGGTCCAGCTGCTTTTGTATTTCCTGCTCACATATCAACTTCTTCTTAAGATGAAGTCTACGATATGGGATCTTAAAGGGTTTTTCGTCGCCCACATCTATAGTGTGCAACACCTTATCAGATCTGCCTACGGGTCCACCTTCCCTTCCGAAAGCACTCTGGTACCTTCGTAGGAACCTTCGTTCCGCTAGGCATTCCTTATCCTCCGTATTCCGTAAATCAGATTTTTCAATCAGTTTCTGAAATTCTTCATCCAAAGGATGCTTACTAACAGGGTTTAATGGTTTATTGAACCTGGCCTCGGCGACGTGTTCTACCAAACCCATCTCCCCCACACTGTCGCCTCGTTTCAAGTAAACCACTGAACCACTTTGATTAGTTATGGGTAGTACAGACCATGCTGCATTAGCCACTAAGGTATCGCTGAGTCCAACCCGATACTAGATAAATATGCCGTGTCGGGTTCAAAGACTCCTGTTTCACCCTTCTGGGCCATTGATCCACCACAAAGGACATCACAAGTGGTACCCGGAGGGATCTTCACCGTGTGTATAACCGATGCTACCGAAGACCTGTCTCAAAACGCACTGGACTTGCAAGCCATACGGGTTCCGAATACTCATCATACCATCCCTCGGGTCCAAGACGGCCCCGTACAAGCTTGCAAAATCCAATCCGAGGATTCCGTCATCACTTACCTCTGCTATAGTTGGCGAAAGAACAAATTCTTTGCCACCTATATGGATAGGCATAAACGTCCTACCAAAAGTCCTCATACTGATTCCGTCGGCCTTGCAAGCATTTACCCCCGTTTTGAGGTTCTCATGACTGCTGGCCACCGAGTTGAAGAATCTTTTGGACACACAGGAATGGCTAGCTCCAGTATCCACTAAGAATTCTCCTACCCGGCCTTCCACAGATATGGGTACATACCACCCTCTTCCTCCCAAGGGGGATGGGTTGCTGGTAAACTGGTGAAAGTCTCCCGAATCACCAAGATTCAATCCGAGCCCTCTCAAAAACTCCAGACACTGATGACTTGGGGGAAGGCGTGTCCCACACACTCGAATCAACTCCTTGATCCATCCTTCCTCTCCCCCAGTGCGGCCACTCGCCTCCACATGCTCGCCTCCATACACATAAGCACTAGGGTCCCTGGCCCCGGCCGTAATGCTGGGGTGCGCACCCACAGTCACCCGGCCTTCAGGTGTATTTGATTCGAAATCTTCCACCGGATTACCCCCGGTAGCATTTTGGCATTTGTTCACTCCTGGGGTTATACCCAATGCCGTGGATACAACCCCCACTAGTTTCCCACTACATCCGTGGAATCCGTACCGTTGTCCTCGGCTTCATAGAAAGCCGCCATTACCGGCTTTGCAGCGGTACACTCAGAGGAATAATGTCCCATGCGCTGACACCTGAAACACTTAACCGTCCGGCGGTCCACTCTGGGTCTCTGCCGATTGGCTTGGAGGGCATCTGTAATCTTTTTACACATTTCCTCCATTAATTTGGTCATATCCGGAGATTGACCCCTCGCCTTATCCCTTCCAGGGCCGAAGTTTCCCGACATTCGTCTTCCATTTCCTACCAGTAAGGCAGTCTTCCATCATCACCGTGGACTCGGAGATGATGCGTATGATTTTAAACGGACCTTCGCAAGGCGTTACGAGCTTCAAACGTTCGAGTGGCTCATAATACCTGAGTACTTTGTCCCCAACATTAAAACGAATTCTTTTAGCATTGGTGTCATAGCCCACCTTCTGCCATTTTGCACTTTTCAGCAGTTCTTTCCGAACGGCCTCGTATGCTTGTTTGAACCTGTCCCTTAATGACTCCACAAACAACACAGTGCAGGGCGCCTCTGGGTCTATCCCAACCACTCCATACACTAAGTCGGCGGGCATTATGATGTCCTCGCCGAACACTAGCATGTTTGGAGTACAATTAGTAGATGAATGAACAGTGTTGTTGTAGGCATGTACCACGAACTCACACTGCTCATCCCAGTCGTCCTGGTGGGTATTAACCAGGGGTTTTAGCACTTGTATCAAAGTCCTATTGAACCTTTCTACCTGACCATCCGACTGTGGCCGGTATGGGTTGGTTCGAGTCTTGCAAATGGCTAGGTAATGACACCCAGCCTTTTACAAACGCCTTGGCGCATGTGGCGGCTTTGTGATTAGGAAGAGGAAACACCCGAGTATACTTCATATAGTAGTCGGTTACGACCATCATACAAGTGTTTTCTCTGGGCGTCGTTTTTAATCCACTGATGATGTCTATCGTTACTCGAGGAAACCTGACACCAAATAATTCCTGGGACAAGGGTAGCTTGCCCAGGCCGGGTCCCGGCTTGTTTTTACAACAATCCGGGCAAGTGGCGATCCACCGAAGTAGGTCGCCCCTCATTCCGGGCCAGTAGTAACGTCTTTGCAGACGCTCTATAGACCTTTTCTTCCCGAAATGACCACTAGTTTGGTGGCCATGGCAATAATACATGATATCCCTCCTCATCAAGGTGGGGATCACTATTTGTAATAGTCTACCGTTGGTGGAAGTGGTCTTCCACCTACACAGTATACCGTCTTGGATTTCCAGCTCGGTCCATTGAGCTATCAATCGCCTCATTTCCATGTCTTCCAGGGATAACATTGGCCTTGCCGGCTTAATACCTATCCGTAAGTATTCCATTATGCGCGCAGTGGTGGGATCGGACTGTTGGAACTTCTTGATGGTCTCCGGGGACCAATCGAGATAGCTACACACAGCCTCCTCCCAGGGGATTCAGGGGGTGGTATAATTAAATACCAACCCGGCGACCACAGCATTGTGGGCCCCGCAGTCTTCACAAGTGGCATTTTGGCACTTTCGGACGGGTCGCCTCGACAAGGCATCCGCATTGATATGTTTAGCACCTGGTCGGTACTCTATTTGTTTATGCTCTAATCCGAATTCGGATAGGTGAGCTAACCATCTTCGGATCATCCCTTCGGCGTCCTTGAAATTAAGGAGCCACCTCAGAGATGAATGGTCGGTTCGCAAAGTAAAGTCAGTTCCCCATAGGAAATACTTAAACTTCTTCGTATACACCACTACCGCGAGGAGCTCTCGTTTAGTGGTACAATAATTACACTGGGTCTTGCTTAGCGTGTTGCTAGCGAAGGCCAATGGGACTTCGACTCCATTCTGGACCTGAGAGAGTGCTGCCCCAATGGCATCATTGCTCGCATCAGTGTCTAATATGAAATGTCCCTCGGGAGTGGGATATTTCAATACAGGTGTGTTTCTAAACAAATCCTTTATTTTATTAAAAGATTCTTCTTGCTCGCTGGTCCATGGGAATGGGTCCCGTGCCCTACCCGGGGTCCAGTGAGCTAAGCATTGCATTGGGAAGCTTACACAAGAGTAATTCTGTATGAAATCACGGTAATAGGAACAAAATCCTAGAAATGATCTCACCTCCTTAGCACTCGTGGGCTGTTCCCAGTTTTCTACAGCCTCCAGCTTTTCCGGATCCGCACTCACTCTGTCAGGGGTGATGGTCCTTCCCAGATATGTAATTGTTTTCTTAAACAGATTACATTTCTTGGGTTTAAGTTTTAGACCGTTGGATAGGATCCGGTTGAGTACCAGCTGCAGATTCGCATGGCATTCCTTAAACGACTTGCCGAACACGACAACGTCGTCTAGGTAGACCAAGCACTTCTTCCACAGAAGGTCACTCAACAGGGATTCCATCATGGCCTCGAATGTAGCCTCGAATGTCATATCCGGAGATTGACCCCTCGCCTTATCAGCGCCATCAGAGGGCTTATAAGCCTTGTTACCAGCTTTCGAGTCACCCCTGACATCGGATGAGGGTTTAGCATCCTTCTGTTTACGCCTTCCTTGGAATGTACTTCCTGCCAGAAGTGTTTTTCCTAAGTTGCATCGAGCAAAAGGTGCTGTCCTCCTGCTCGATGTCAATAAGTGCAAAGTCATCCGGGGTATTTTCTACCTCGGATCCCTGAACTACAGACGATACTGGAGTCAAACCTGTGGTATTCGGGATGTCTCTAGCTAACATTGTTCGTTTCTTCAAGGCCATATCTATACCATTAAATATGCCGTGCAGTGTTATACCTTCTTTCCAGGCATCTCTAGCAGCGATCTGCGCGTCTCGGTCTCTCAGACCCTTGACGAATTTAGTAATTAAATCGTCGCTTTCTGTACCAGGTCTGGCCTTACTTAACAGAGCATGCAGTTCCATACCTTATGCTCTGAAAGCTTCATTTGGTTTCTGGGTCCGTTTCTTAAAACGAACCATCGGATCCTCCTTGACCATATTACACAACAGTCCACTAGCAGATTCAACTAACTGCTCAAAGCTCCCAACGAGACCGTACCAGGTCCGCCATTGCTCTATGGCCATGCGACCCGGTCCACCCTTTAGGCACCTTACAAGATGCGGTTTGGCCTCGTATGGGGTCCATCCATTGCAATTCATCACATCGATGAAGTCTTCAAACCATTCTTTCCATGGTCGAATACCGTCGTATTCCTTCGGAATGACAGCAACCCTTCAGGCTGAATTGTGAGCATACATCAATCTAGTGCATTGTTGTTTGCTCCATTCAATCGCCTTGGTTTCATTCAAGGTTCGATTGCCTCCCATTCCACCAAAGCTTGTATTGTTTGGCGGTGGTGGTGGTGGATGGTTATACGTCCA
The DNA here is from genome assembly GCA_949317995.1 of Acholoe squamosa. Classification (NCBI taxonomy): domain Eukaryota; kingdom Metazoa; phylum Annelida; class Polychaeta; order Phyllodocida; family Polynoidae; genus Acholoe; species Acholoe squamosa. Next base: position 5,775,638 of record OX439048.1, read on the forward strand.
CTGTGAACCACTGTAGTTTGTATAGCCTCCACCCCCTTGGTTGGGGCCGGTACCCGAAGCACCATCGCTACCTGCGTTGGGGCTGTTACCCAAGGCACCATCCCCACCCTGAGTACTAGAATCATTAGCACCGCCCTGACTACCGTCATTAGGCGGCGGACCTGCCTGGTTCGGTTGGCTACCACTGCTTGGTGGGTTCTGTTGGTTGCTGGTATTACCTGCTCCCAACCGGACATTATCTGTCTGACCCACGTGTATGTGGAACCCACTCGTTTCCGCACTAGTGTCGGAACAATCCCTAGGCACGAAGTCCGGGTCCAAGTTGTGGACTATCGGGACCTCACTGATCCGGACTCTACTAGTTCGGCCGTGCTTATCTTGGGTCCTGATATATACTCCCCCTTGATCTACATTCCGTGTCGCATTATCATTAACAAATGGATTATACGCCGGATGCTTCAGAGTCGAACAGGAAACTGGGTCTCCTTGTTTGACAAAAGTCGAGTTAGGGTTTTGGTCCTTACTCGCCGGGGGAACATTCACATGCTCCTGTTCCTGTAAATAACTCTCCTTGGCAGACTTATTTATTGTGAGGGTAGCTACATCGGTGGTAAGGTTCCTCTGTTCCTCTCTTAGCTGCGCATTTTCAGATAAGATCTCGGATCGGATCTTTTCATTATCTGCCACAGCTCGATTGCGTTCATCCTGGGCAGCTATTGCTTCCCGTTTCAAAGTATCCTTTAATAAGCGATACTTCTCACCTTTTTCCTTCTGAGACCTCTGGTACTCACTGGTCTCTCTTCGGATCTCGGCTTGTTCCGAGACCAACTTAGCTTCTGTCTCCGCTTTTCGGAGCTGAAGCTTCTTCAACTTTTCCTCCATGGCATGCAACTCGGATTGTAATCTGCTTACATCCCGGGCCTTAGCAACTTCCTCGGCTCTAGCCTTGTCAATTGCTCTGAGTCTATTGGCTTCCTCGAGTTCTAGGTCAGCCAACTTACTTTCCTTATCCTTCTCGTCCTTCTCCTTTAGCTCCAATCGATGGGCTAACGAAGATAACCGATACTTGAGGTCGGATTCCTTTAGAATCGCCTCCTGCTCGACAGAACGGAGCTTTCCGATCCCTTCCTTCGTCTCTTCCTCTATTTTCTTTTGGGCAGCTATGAATTGTTCATGCTGTCTCTTAGCCTGTAGCTCTACCTGCTCTTTGGCTTTCAAATAGGCCGCGGTAGTCTTATACCCGGGGCCCATCCGACGTCCATATATAGACTTGCGGCTGCCTCCAGGGTTAAACATGGAGTCAGACAAGCCTTCATCTAAAGACAGTCCTAGAGAATGCATTTCCGAGCTTCTCGGCAATGTATCTTGAGGCCTTGCCTTCAACGAGGTTGAAGAGCCCTTCGGGTCTTCTTCATCCTTACCATCGTCGCTATCATGATCGGACGATGTCACTGGTGGGGCCACCCCGGTTGCCCCATCTACTGCAGCGCCCGCAGGGGTCGCGGTACGCTGCATTGGACCTTGGGCTTTTGGAGTAACCAAGATACTAGCCGAGCCTGCTGGGATCTTGGGTCCAAGCTGGCGTCTGCTAGTCAATACTTGGGACCAATCGCTCAAGTTTAGACTTGCGGGTTTAAGTACCCTGCTGAACAATCCTGTATCCGCAGCAACCTGTTGAGGTGTGCCCGGGTACAACTTAACGATACCATCCCCATTTCTGGTGGCACCGTCTGTTAGACTGGGTGTTGAGAAAACAGTCTGGACACCTTCCGGGTTGAACGCATGTTGTTGACCTGGTTTCCAGTCTAACAACAAGTGCTGGGATGTAAATTCATCCTCTTCGAATCCCTCCAGCCCAGGGCTTGAGGGATCTGCATTGGGTTTTCCAAGGCTTTCGGCCGTTTGGCCGCGCTCCACCCCCGAACCAACTGGTCACGGCACCAGTGTAATGGTTCGTATCAACTTAAATGTTGGGTGGCTCGTTGGCTCGCTTATCTCTAAAGGTACCAACACAACACGAGAGATTCGGGTTGGGCAAAGCCCCAGATCACCCCTACCGCTCGGGTAGGCCTTTTATTCATGTACTTTCTGTGCCAGGTATACGTCTTGACTGGACCAGGTCCAGTCCCCTTCTGCGGATCGTCCGGTTTCTTAGGTGAAGCTGGACGCGAGGCATGGTGCTGCCCCCTCTTGTACCAAACGGGTATCGCGAAGCGACACCTGGTTGGCATAGAAGGAACGAGTACCACACGAGCGCGTCTCTCGGATGAACCGCACTAATATATATATACAACGATGCCCGCCCCTACATTAATAAAACAGCTTAAATAAATCCCAGAAAATTTTGTCAAATAATAAAAACATTACTTCCTGATGAAAAAAAAACATGAATAAAAAAATTAACCTTTTTGATAAAACTACAAACACTCCCATCCCTGAAGATCAAGTTCCTGATTGTATAAATTTCTTCTTTGCCAATGTTGGCAATATTCAAACAAATGCCAACACTCCATGGGATTATAGAGGTCAACCAATCGATACCACTTTTGAATTGGAGCCAATTACCAAAGTTCAATTATTGGCAGGCCTCAAGAGAATCAATATTAATAAATCATCAGTAATGAAAAATATTTCTGCCAAAGTCATTGCAGACATTTGCACTGAGCTACCAGAAAAAAATCCTCCATATTTATAATACAGGAATAGAAACCCGTGGGTCCCTGTAAAAATGGAAGGAATCTGTTGTTAAGGTGGCTGGCGGGTATTGTTAGTTCATCACTTGGACACCAGGGGTCTCTGTGTTACATTGAATTTATGGATAGACGAAATGTGCAAAATAGAGGCAGGCTTGGCATGGACTTGAACCCAGGATCTTCTGTGAGAGAGGCAGAGACATTATACATGAACCATGGGGGCTGCTGTATATGACCAATAGAAAAAGACTATATATTCTAGATGTCACAATTCTAACCATATCCTTACATCTATTATTTCAATCATCAAAAATATTAGAAATATGCCTGGGACCATATATCAATATTGTATCTACTGCAAAGATATGCTTAATATCTAAGTGCTGAAGAAGTTATAACAAAATCTAATTACTTTAGTATATGAATCTAAGGATTTATGTGACAAATCACTATATGATCCTATATAGGGTTGAATCTTCTCTATCTCAAAAAAATGCATGGGACCCCCTATTATTTTTGCACATATGAGAAGTACAAATCATTTTGAGACTTTAGTGAGAATATGGCGAAAATCTAATTACTTTGACATTATCCCCGCCAGCCACCTTAAAGAAGGTGCCAAATGCTAATCAACCCTCCCAACTCAGACCTATTTCACTTACACCTATTACAGGTAAGCTGTATGCAATCATGATACATGAACAATGTACTAAATACATAGAAAATAATGGTATAGCTACAAATGCCCAAAATGGATTAAAAAAAGGAGCTTCTACTATTATAACAGTTACTAGATGATATTAATACTAACATTACTAGATGATATTAATACTAACATGGAAAACAAGCAAACCACCTTAATTACATATGTCGATTTCTCCAAAGCATTCAATTGTATAAACCACTCAATACTGATAAAAAAGCTACAAAACAAAGCTCCTGGTTCGCATATTATTTAAACAATAGACATCAAAAGGTCAGAGTAAACAATAGCCTATCCACCTCCCAACTAGTTAAATAAGGTGTTCCCCAAGGGAGTATCCTTGGCCCCATGTTATTCTCCATTTTTGTAAATGACATTCCAAACTGTATGCAAAAGACCAAAGTCCTGTTATACACTGATGACTCCATCCTATATTCCTATGATAGGAATAAAACCCAAATGGTCAATGACTTGAAGCAAGATCTGAAAACACTTAACCAATGGTGCAAAGAAAATAAAATGGCTATGAATATTAACAAGACCAAAATAATGTCCATTGGGACTTCACACAAACTCAAGAGGATTGGAAACTGTAAAATAGAAATTAATGGTAAAGCCACAAATTGGACAAATGTGCCAAATACAAAATATGTCTGCTGAATAAAGTTCGACGACATTTGGACACTGAAACCTCCATCCAAGTGTATAGAACAAAAATATTACCTGCCACGGAGTATGGAAATATCTTGTATGATTCTGCTTCTAAAGAAAGGTAAAAGCAACTCCAGACCCTTCAAAACTATGTACTGAAAAAATTAAGGTCTTTCTCATTTTACACATACTAACCAAGTTAACAAACTAGCAAAAATAAATAACCTAAAAGATAGGAGAAATAATAATCTACTAAAACTTATGTTTAAGAGGTCTAAAGTTGATAAATACCTTGATAAGAGGAACCTGCAAAGTAGATCACATCAGGGTTCTAGGCTTAAGATACCAAACTATAAACTATCAACAACACAAAGAACCTTTTCATATAGAGGACCCACAGCTTGGAATGGGCTTCACTCTGATATTAGGAGCATTGACAATTATAGCTCCTTTGCAAATATACAAAAAACAGCACTTCAGAAAATTCTTAAAATGTAAGTCAACAACTATGATGTTAGTGATAAGTTTTTTTCATCCCTCATCATTCAGTCATCCTGTGCTACCATGAATTTTAAGTAGGCTCTACACTGCAAAAATGGTGTTTAGGTTTTAAATGTGTTTAGGTCTAAACTTGTGTAAAACCCTGCATAAAAGCCCACACCCCGTATAAGCCGCACCCTGACTTCACAGCTTTGCACCAAACCACACCAGCCCAGCAAATTGTTGTTATCTGTCGCATTGATTGGTCATCAATGGTGACTCCTTTTTGAGTGATAACTCACTGTGTCATCTTTCGCCACTGTGTGTCAGTCTCACATGGCATGGCAATTTATCACAACAGTCACCAACATGATCTCACTCACTGCGTGAGTATGTGCCACCCCTTGTCATCCCTCACAAAGCATGGTGACTTATCACCACCATCGCCAACATGGATCTAACTCACTGTGTGAGTATGTGCCACTGCCTGTCAACTCTCACTCAGAATGGCGGCGTATCACAAGCATCGCCAACATGGATCTGACTCACTGTGTGATTATGTACCACTCCCGGTCAGCTCTCACTCAGAATGGCAGCTTATCACCACCATCGCCAACATGGATCTCACTCACTCCGTCAATATGTGCCACTGCCTGTCAACTCTCACTCAGAATGGCTTATCATAAGCATCGCCAACATGGATCTGACTCACCTTGTGATTATGTACCACTCCCGTGCCACTGGCATCAACTCTCACACAAAATGGTGACTTATCACTACCATTGCCAACATTGGTCTCACTCAATGCGTGAACTTGTGTCACTCCATGTCAATGCTCTCTGAGGATTGCATCATCTGTCACTCACTCTCACTCAGAATGGCAACTTATCACCACCATTGCCAGCCTTTGTCTCACTCAATGCGTGAATTTGTGTCCCTCCAAGTCAATGCTCTCTGAGGATTGCATCATCTGACACTCACTCTCACTCAGAATGACAACTTATCACCACCATTGCCAAAGTTGTTGAGACAGCACCACTGTTCAACATGTAGCCTATCTAGGAAGTGTGGGCATGAAGTATAAGTCCCATACTTATCAAATGTGCTTTGTTGCACACTGATTTCCATGTAATACTTCAGGGTTGAATCAAACAAGATTATATAGAGAAAATATCAATTGAATTTAGATAGAGGTATCTCATAAATAAAAGCAACTATCCATAAACACCTTTTCTCTGGTTACAGGAAAAATACATAAGGAAGTATCTACATGAACACCTTGTCTGTGGTTAGAGGGAAGATACATATGGCAATACCTTCTCTGGCAAAACATACATTGATCTGGCAGATGTGAGGCTGCATGATTACCAATGTCGATGATCATGTGCTTTTCATCTAACAAGATGAGTGATCACCAGCATCGCCATCACTGGTGAGTCTGAGTGATCACCACTCTCGCCATCCATGGTGAACCTGCGCTATGACGTGGTGCGCATTTCATCTAGCGAGGTGAGTGATCAACCGCCTTGCCATCCCTGGTGAGTGTGAGTCATCACGATCCTCGCCAACCATGGTGAGCGTGCATTATGGCATGGTGTGCGTTTCATCTAGCGAGATGAATGATCACCTGAGTGACCATCCCCCATGAGTGTGAGTTATCACAATCCTTGCCATCTGTGGTGAATGTGCCTTATTACGTGGTGTGCGTCTCATCTAGCGAAGTGAGTGATCACTCATGTCACCATCCCTGGTGAGGATGAGTGATCACTCATGTCGCCATCCCTGGTGAGGATGAGTGATCACGATCCTCGCCATCCCTGATGAACATGCACTATGACGAGGTGCGTGTTTCATCTAGCGAGGTGAGTGATCACCTGCGTTGCCATCCCTGGTGAGTCTGAGTGATCACCATCCTCGCCATCTGAGGTGAGGCCATGTGATCACCACCATTGCTATTCCTGGTGATCTTGTGCTATAGCGACGTCGTGTTCCATCTAGTGACATGTGTGAGCCACTTCACACAGGTTGACGAGGAATCACGACAACTTGCTGGGAGGGGTCTGAAATGGTACCCATTCCTTAGTAAAGTCTATATAAGTAAAACCCCTCGTATAAGCCACACCCTGAGTTCAGAATGGACCTATAAGCCGCACTAGGGGCTTGACATGGTCTATAAGCCACTCTATAAGCCGCTCTATAAGCTGCTAGCGTGGCTTATAGGTCCTTTCTGAACTCAGGGTGAGGCTTATATGAGGGGTTTTACTGTAGGTCTGTTAGGTGTCTCATTGACTAAACATTTAGGAATTAAGCACTTTTATTCTAAATGCAGAAACATTTTTGCTTAACATGTTTCGATGTTTAGAGTCTAAACACATTGAAGAGTAGGTCTTTAGATTTAAGCATAAATATGTTTAGATACTTGGATGTCAAATGCACACAAGGTAGCAGCACTACCGCTGAATGGACTGTCTGCAGGCACCATCAATTGTTGTGACAAATATTCCCAAACCCCATGTTGATCATAGTTTCATTTCATAGAATGTCATGAGAATAGAAACAGCAGTAATGGATTGACTAACTTCATGTGAAACCACCATCATTGGTGTGAAATAATCAATATGTTCCATGATAGACACCTATTTCATGTTATTTTGTAAAGTTGAAAGCAATATCCTTCCTGCCAAGGCCATTAGGTCGTGGGTTCGGTTCCCGGCCCGGCCGGGGCACAGTGGTGGCTCCAAACATTGCCATAAGGTGTCGTTTGAGTTCCTCCAAGCTCTGGCTAGGCTGTGCTGGAAAGTCTCTCGGCGGTCATGGCAGACAAATGACTTAGAACAGGCCTGTCCATCTCTCACTATGTCTATGTAGTGACGGATGTTAAAGAACCATTGCCTCGGTAAATGTGTAGGGGCGTGCTTTCTATCTTCTCATAGATTCGAGAAGGGTCTGGGCACAATGCCACAAGCATAATCTCACTTCGGTGCGCATACAACCCGCAGGACCTCTCACCCTTGAGTGTCGACCGTAAGGAAGGCACGAGGTGAGATAAAATTCGAGCAGCAGCAGCCAAGCTGTTGTATTTTCTCAAGTCTCTCACTATAAAGCAGTGTGCATACATGCATGTGTATATACAATGGGCGGACATCTTTGCAGACTTAGTAAATGAAAAAAAATCAAACAAATGATAGTCCTTTGTTCCCTCAATGCATATGTCTGCATGCCCTAAATGTCTATCTAATCAGTTAGACATCTAAACAGAAAATTTGACATCAGACAAATTTTAAACCTAAACACCTAGATATCCAAACACTCGAGCTAAGCACATTATTTAACTACTCCAATGCCTGTGACCTTTTATCATCTTAAGAAAATGGCAAATAAAGTTAAAATTTTCCTTAAAAAAGCTAAACATGTTTAGGAAATTAAAGTGACTACAAAAACGTTGCAAGAATATGCTTAGAATTGTGTTTAGGATCTAAACACCATGGTTGCAGTGTTCCCCTGCACTACTTTAAGACCTGCGCTTATTAAGACTTAAATTATTGTGCATTTGATTACCCTTATACCCCCTGCGCTTATTCTACCGGTGCTCGTTCAAAGACCCGGCGCTTATACAGGCCAATGCGGTAACCTTTTAAAGGCCGCTAATGCCCATTGGTCGTCATGATGCATGAAGGTAGCCCTGGCGAGTAACTCGCCAGGGTTACATTTGTGTATCAAGCTGACCCTATGTGGTTGATTAAGTCCTGGAATCAACCCCGGGAAATCAGCATGATGCACTTATGAAGTGCTGGTGAGCAGACTCACCCGGAGGGTGTTGCTCCTATTGGAAAAGGTAGTACTGGCTAAGAAGTGCCTCTTCTGCAGAACTGGCTTTCCATGTAGTGATAACTTTTTACTTGTATTGCTCACAAGTGGTCATGCTAGTACGGTGCTAGAAAAGGCTGATTTGAAAAGGTACCTAGTCGGGTGAAGTCAGTCAGTCAGTATATTATAGTATAGAGTGTGTGACATGAGTAGGTACCTGATAGTGCAGCTCTCTCTATTTCAAACAAGGCAGGTGACTTTTCACACTAATGTGGTGAGTGCAAGTTGAATGGTGAAGCAGAGCGTGACTTGTTTTGAAAAGAGGGCACATACAGCCAGCTCTATTTAGCATATATAGGAGCAACACCCTCCAACAGTTCATTGGTGCATCCTTATTAGCTAGGCTAGGTAGGTCTCCATATTCTGGTTAATGTTAGTCATATTTGTTTTTAATTTGACCATGGGCCTGAAAAAGGTTACTCCAGTCACTTGACCGACTATACAAAAACAAAGCCGGTCCTACAATTTTCCTTTTGGGTTTTTTTAAAGAATTCTTCGTATTTCTCATAATTTTCTATTCATATTTTTATTAAGGTATTCTTTGGGCCTACGTTAATAGCTTAATTATGCATACCTTTTGCATATTTTCCACATTGCTCATATATGTCTCTCATATTCTTGCCATACAATCAAAGAATCAGATAGATCTGCCCACATATTTCTATACAAAGAATAAAGATAAAAAATGTAATAAAGTCCGACCTAGCGAGCAATATTCCTTGGGCCATGCTACTGGAAACACAATAATCTTTTTTTCCCTTTTTCTGTCTACCAATGTCTCTTTCCTGTTACACACTAATTGGGGATGAATGTGCTGCTTTCTTTTCCAAACCACTTTCAGCTTTCCTTTCTGTCTTTCTCTTTCTCTGTGACCTTGTTATGCGACAGGTCTAGTCCCTCCAAGTCTTCTTTTTTTTTTCAAGTGTTTCAAGTTGTCCTTAATACTTCTCTCGTCTTTTTTACTTGCCTTGTTGCCTCCAGTGCCTGTCTAGCTGGTGTATGTTTATAGAGTCTGATTGCTCTTGTTTTTTATGGGTTTGCTTCACTTGGTGTGTTTAGTTATTTTGGTAATTAGAGTGTTTCTTTTTAATGCAAGGTAGACCAATCCTTTAGGCTTTTAAAGTTCAACATTTCATTTTATTATTTCGAATTGGCACAGGTCCATTTAGAGGCTGCTTCCATTTAATGGCATGATTTTGCCCAGCCCCCCAAAAAGTGTCCAGTAACCCGACGGACCCTAGCAGAACATGGTGAAAACTATTGTTTTTTACTTTGAAGACTTTTATCATATTTTTTCTGAACTTTTAGAAAGTTTTCATACATATTGGAGGATTTATACTTTTTTTTTGTCCTTTTTTCTTTTCATATTCTTCCCCTCTTTCACAGTTGTCAACCTTTTCCATCATCATTTTGCGATGAAATCAACAAATTCGATGCATCCATTGATATGTTCCCTAACATTTCCTATACATATGTGAAAAAGAAAATCAGACCTACCGACCCTACCCTTTCAGGTCATGTTACTGGAAACAAACAATTTCTTTTGGCCCCTTTAACGACGGAAAATTGGTGGAGTCATACTCTCTATTGAAGTGCATTTTAACGTATTTATCTGGAGGGTGAGATATTATATATTACGTTAGGTCATGGAGATAAAATCTCCTCTAGCCCCTGGTTAGGTACAAGCTTAATTAAACCTAGCGAGCCAGAACGAAACATGTAAAGATAACCACACCCATACAGAATCAGACTATAAGCAGGCCTTAAACCATTTGCGCTAAGCCCCATCTTGTATTTAAAAGCTATTTTCCTACTGTGGGGGATAACAATGTAAATTGATGCATAAATGCATCATGCCGGTTAGTCACCATGATGCACGAATGCAGCCCTGTCTGGGTACTTGACAGCACTTCATTGATGCATCGTGCTGACCAATGGACAATGAAGCAATTCATTAAATATATATTTAAAAAGATGCCAGCCCATACACTTAAAGGGTGGCTAGCACAGATAAGACGTACCGAGTTAGCAAGTCACGTGACCACCCATTGACCAATCAGAGCGCTGAAAATTTGCCGCTGGGTCCCGTGTACTTGTGAACGATCTTTTGGTATGTACCCATGTTGAAATTCTCCGTGCTAGCCCCCCTTTAGGTTACATGGACGTAAATGCTGCCCTCTTGTGAGTCATATGGTATTCAGGCCTGCACTGAAGGTGATCTGGGTGCTGATTGGCTTAGAAATCATATGCAAGAAATATTGGTAAAATTATGAAAAAAAAATCACAAGTGAGCCCAAATAGTTCCTAAATGGAACAGTAGATGAGTTTTTATATTATGCCAAGGTTTGGGGATTTTATCAGGTCTGCAAATGTTCATCTGGCCAATGGAGGTTTTGAGGCCCAAAATAGGGTAGAATGGCACTTGCTGTATGTATCGCTCTCTTAGTTAAGATTTTCAGGGTTAAGCCTATCCTATATTCTAACACATTGTGTTTGAGAGATGGTTTAATCTTGCTATGGTCGAAAATATTACCAACGAACATTACGGGGGGCTGTTTTTGTGTGTTATGCTATATAGAAACATAGAGGAAATGGAATTAGTTCCACGTAACCTTTAAGGGCCAAGGTTGCCAATGAGCTACTAAGGTACTTATTGCCGATTAGCTATAGTCTACACCAACACTGTTACATAAGCTCTAGCTAATGCCATATGACTGGATATGATGTTCATAACCAACAGATCAGCAATACCTTACGTATAGGGCTCACCTCTCGTATAAGGCACTCCTGACTTGAAGGAAATGTTATGAGGCACAGCCAGAGGACACACCAAGGACATCTGGTGGCAAAGTCTGAAACTAATATTGATGATCACCTCTGCTAGCCATTCCTCAAACACAACGATCCTACCCCTACCCCTCCGATTTCAACCACCCCTACGATTAACGATTAAGAACAGATCCATTTCTTCTTACTACCGACCCAGTCCTACCCTTACCCCCAGCCAAGACGTACATTACGTCAGTCACCTTACGTCTGACATGTAGGCGGGGCACCTCTCGTTGCTCACTCTGAGGTCCGCCGTCAGGTTCGTCCAGAGGCCATGAGGGGACGACACTGTGCTGTCATGCGGTGTCACGCCACCTGGTGCATATTGTAGGAACCTGACCTGGGTGGTTCCAGTCGGTAGGCTGGAAACCTACCCCTGAATTCCGCTCCCGCTACTCTCCCACTACATATGGGGCAGGTGGAAGCCTTGGCCAACTTGTTGGAAACTGTTGGATGTGCATGAGTGAGCACACTCTCCCAGCAGATGTTATCACTGATAGGTTATCTGAATATGTGGGGGAGAGTGTGGAATGAGACTGAGACAGACAGAGTGCAGAATAAACATCCACTAATCACCCCCAATTAAGGGATTTGGATAAGAATCTCTTTGATATAACAAGATTATATTTCTGTAATCCTCCCTCTCCCTGTCTGTGACCTGACCTTGACACAGGAGGAAGTAAGGGGAGAGGGGTTGGGGGTTGGAGCCCTATGCCTGCGGTAGTTATACAGACCGCAGATGCCCAGCGTATCCAGTCGGTTACCCCCCTGTAAATAACCCTTTTAGGGAGGCATGATACATGCTGGTCTATGCAAAGGTGCATCATGCCGATTATGATACAGGAATGATACAATGATTTAAGGATCATCATGATGCCTGATGTATGATGCGCAGGATGGCGCCTAAAGGTGCCATAGTAATAATGTAAAGCCGACAGGGCCCCTAAAATCGACATGGCAACATAAGACTTTTTGGCTTAGCGACATAAGACATGACCAATTCCTTAAAATTATCACCGGGACATGCCATTTCTTAAAATCGACATGGGACATGGGGACCCCCCATCAAGGGCCCCTTTATTCATGGATCGTGAGACTATATCAGGGAGGGTTGGCATGACGCTCCCATGAAGTGTTAGCGACCAGTGGGCATAATGCATTATTGCACTCTGTAGCCCCCAAAGGGTTAACCTACCTGTGGTTGACGTACTTTAGGAAGGAGAAGGAGGAGAACGAATCGTCTTTGTCAGTTTTATTGCATTATACTTGACAAGACACCCAGGGCTGTAATAATCTTTATAAAACCAACAATGTATAGGTCCTGGAGGGTGTTGCTCCTATTGTAAAAAGAGCTGTGAGTATGTGCCCTCTTTTCTAAACAAGTCGTGCACTGCTTCACCAAAGTACTTGCACTCACCACATTTGTCTGAAAAGTCACCTGCCTTGTTTGAAATAGAGAGAGCTGCACTACCAGGTACCTAGTCATGTCACACGCTCTATAGTTTATTATACTGACTGACTTCTCCCGACTAGGTACCTACTCAAATCCCCCTTTTTGAGCACCATACTTGAATGACCACTTGTGAGCAACAAAAGGGACAGCTATAGCTACATGAAAGGGGCAAGTGCAGGTAAGCTTAAATGTCTTTATTCCCACCGCCATGATATAGGTTTCACAATTCAGTGCTAGGGAGTAGAAATTTGCACATGAGCGTGGCCTTCACCCCATAGTAATGCGTGGGCTTTTTCGCTGAAAAACAGGTAAACGTATTTTGCCCACCACCCTGGACGGGGTTAAAAAAGGGTTGCCAACCCCCTCAAACACACCCTCCACACCCTGTTCTTAAAAATGGTCACTCCTTTAAATGAATAAAGAAGTTAACCCCCTCCCCCTCTGGGCATATAGACGCAAGTTATTGTCTATTACAGGCAATGACTCTTTCAGTGCTTGGAGAGTGGTGACATATACTGATAGATCACGTGACGTAATGTGACGGTGACGTCATCATTACGTCATGATGAAGGCATATCTTGACTATGATTGATCAAATTGAATTCACAAAAAAAATCAAATTCTGCAAAATATCAACCTAGCCTACAAGTAAAAGAAGAGCTATTTCACACAAAAAAATATTCATTTTTTTTTATTCCTTATAGTCAACTATCAATAATGAAAATATAACTTTAAAGCCCTGCAATATTATTCACTATATTTGTAATCAAAATCCTGCAAACAACCTTATTGAATGGTTGGCATAGATGTATATATATATATATATATATATATATATATATATATATATATATATATATATATATATATATATATATATATGTATGTATAGGTCACGCAGTAGGGTCAAGTCATTTATTACCAGCTGGGGGCGGGGGGTCTTGATGGATTTTTGGAAGATCGGCAAATTTTGATGAATGATCCCCCTACCAACAAGCTATTTTCCAAAATGCTGTATATCTAACAAGCCACCCCAGGCCCCCACCTAGCAATAAATGACTCGGCCCTAGAAAGAAAAGGATCAAAAGTTGATCCGGTAGGGGTGGTCAAGGGGGGGGGGGCACGGCCAAGAAAACGTGGTCGTGGGGGGGGGGTAACCAGGATCGTATAGTTCAGAGTCTAGCCAAGGCCCCCTTTAAGGGGGTTTAGGAGGGGCACGTCACCCAAGAAGGCTGTTGCGAAAAGAATTAGAATCTAATTCTCACTGTAGCTATTCGATCTTTCAATTCTCTGCTCTTCCCCATCCTGAAAATCGACTTCCATAGAGAATCGGTTCCTGCTTGAGAATTAAACCCCGACTCTAGACCACTCCTATACCAGTGCTCTGACAGATTCCCTTTTCGCAACACACAAGGAAATCAATTCCTTGAGGTGAGTGAGTTCCATTTTGGGAATAGCACCTCCTACAGAACCAAATCCAAAACTTTTCGCAACAGCCTCCTGGTCATTTCCTGGATCCGCCATTGATTTGATCTCTCCCTGTAACTGTCCATAGAAGGCCTCTGATACCATACATCAGCCTACACCATAGATCAGCAGTAGGTGTAAAAGTCACACTATAAGTGATAAGATGGATGGTGGTTGGACCTGCTTCAGGCATTAAGTAAACAAACACCTCTACTGCCTCTCACCACCATACACCCACTCAGGATGTAAGGGTGTAACAGACACCCACCATCTTATATGACATCCCTCAGGTAAAATCTTACCTGGATTACTACTGTGGAGGATCACCTCTCAAGTGGAATGAATAATAAATGTATCAAAACAATTCAACAACATCCAATCGCATATGTCCTGTGAAAGGGGCTGAAATTACTAATGAGTGTTAGCCTGTATAGTATGGCATCAGTAAAACTTACTTACTTTTATATATTATATGATTGACAGAGAAGCACCCAGGAGCAGTGGCAGGTCGCACTTAATGTGTGAGGTGAAAGACAGGTGGTGGAACATGATGCTGTTACACCTGTCCCCTACACCCTCTTACCTCCAGGGTGACCACCCCATCCCACACCTCATGTCCCCCAATGTATATCCATGTTCCCTCCCTAAATATCTAGCCCTTTAAAAGAGTACTTCCTTCATTAAAAAGAACAAAAAGAAACAAAAGGAACAAACAAACATTGGGCTGCTATAGATTTCTGTGCGGATGCAGTAGAAACACCCCCCTCCCCCATTGGACAGCACAAAATCCGGGATTTACAGTGAGGGAGATGCCCTGGGCGGGAGTGGTAGGATCTGAGGGTTTCAGACATTGTGTATTTAGGTGTATTTTGGTGTATTATATTAGAATCTTCAGGCTCAATCTACTAATTATCTACCTGGTGTAATTACTAATCTATTAATTTTGAATGCCTACCCCTTTTCACCTTTTCTTCCACCCTCCCCCTTTCCCTCTTTCTGTCTGTCGTTGCCTCTGTCTCTCACCTTCCACCCTGACAAATCTTCATGAACACCCCCCCCCCCCACACACACACACACACTCACACACCCTCCCTGGAGAGGGCTAAGGTGTCAGTGGAGACATCCACCCTAAGGGTAATTAATAACCACACTCACTTTTACTTCCATGTACCAGTAGTTTGTATGGGGATAGATTGCTGTGTACGTTAACCCTTTGAAGACCGCACGATGCCTGAAGGTTAATTCAAAGCAGTAGTAAATTAGCACTGTTCTCACAATACGTCCAGATGATGGTTGCTTCTTTGTTGATGTGATGCTAACTCATACTGCATTTAATGAACCCGTTAAGCACTTGTAACGCAGTAATGCACGTATAAGCCGCGGCTTACATACCATTTCAGACCATAGGAGCGGCTGGTTTCGGACCATTCAGCCCCCAGCCATCCGGCCCCTGACCATCCGGCCCCATCCATTCAGCCCCTTACCATTCAGCCCCTCATACATCATAACTACATCATAACCAAAAAGCAAACAAAATTGACGTATTTATGACGCATTTATGATGTATTTATGACGTACTTATGATGTATTTATGACGTATTTAAGGGCAAGCCAGTAGCAAAACGATTTAGACAGCATATGATGTATTACTGACGTACTTATGATGTATTAATGACGTATTTATAACGGAAATTACAAGGAGTGTTTAAAGAAAGAGTGGTGATGTATCTATGACGAAATTATGACGTATTTATGACGAATTTATAACGGAATTATGACGTATTTATGACGAAGTTATGACGTAAATTACAGCAGGAATTAAGAGAAAGGGCAGATGACGTATTTATGATGAAGTTATGACGGAAGAATGATGTATTTATGACGAAGTTATGATGTAATTTTGACGTATTTGGGGCCAAAAGGCTAGGGGCCGAATGACAGGGGGCTGATTGGTAGGGGCTGTTTGGCAGGGGCCGAATGACCTACAATCAAGATCACAGGGGTAGAAATCCCAGAACCTTTTGAATTAACCTCCAGGATGCGGCTTATATGCCTGTGCGGATTATGAGAATGAGACACTGCAAGCAGTTTGTTAGCAGTTTGTACGACTGGATGCTTCTGCCACGACCTAAAAAGCCCAAGCACCCTTGCCATTACAACTGGAGGGTTGAAATGCTATAGCCTACCAATGAAAGGAGTCAATATATTTTTTTTTGACAAGTTCAAATACAAGTCTGTTTTAACAAACTCTCCAGTTCCTTGCCTAACAATAATAGAATTAGAGTTCTCAGAGGTCTGCATTCTTAGATATTCTTCAGCGCTGGATTGAAAAATAACTGACAACGTGTATGCTTTTGCTTTCACACAACATGTACCGATAGGCCTATCCATTTAGAGGGAAGAAATAAAGATGAAACAGTTGCCATATACACCTACCTACGTCATAATTATTCGACAAACAGCTTTAGAACCTAGCTATTGAAGAACAACACTGATAAAAGTATTATAGACTTTCAAAGATGGACTCAGGAGCAGTCAGAGTCAAAGGTACTTTTGTCTGATTGTTTAGAGGCAGGGGGACGAGTGGCAAGAGTGGGCTAATGTTACATACGACCCTGACCCCCTCCCTGCCCACCCACCATTTTACTCCCTACCCAGTGAATGATTTATCTTACAGAAAATAATGCTACAACAATGACATCTGGCGGGAAATGGCAGCGACACAGAAAACGTCGTGCCCGATTCGTCACGGACGTCGAACTCCGCCCGAGCTGCACCCGAGCGCCGTCCGAGGCTGAAATACGAGCCTCGCTGTCAGCACACGTGGTCTTTAACGGTGATTTACGAGAATTTACGAGATCTGCCCCTCATCCATCATTGGTTAGTCCAAGACCACGTGACTGAGAGGGAGAGTGAAGCGTCGCCTGGCGGATTTAAATTGCATCATAACGGCGACTGTTTGTCGGCTGTGATGAGAGCAGACGATATTTTCACTCTGGGAGAAAAGAGCGGGAAATGACAATGTCAAGGTCGTTGAGGTTATTAGGGGTCAAGGTCACGGTACAGGAGGAGGTCATAGGGTGAGCAGCAGCGTTGTAAGAGGTCAGCAGGTCGAAGATACCCGTATGTAGGAATTAAACAACTGCTGGGTGATATGCATACCTAATGTGTATTCCACGCTTCGATACCGGGCTGGTCTACAACTGAAATGCTCCAACAAAATTTGAAAAGACTGAAGCAAAAGAAAATGCCCCCAATACAGATACATGTACATAACCGTATATATAGGGGGGGGCCTACATGTCACTGTGTATTTTTTTGGGGTATTTTCTTTTTCTACTGTCTTTTTAAAATTGTTTTACGGAATAGGCGCACTCTCACTTGCCCTTCCTTCTCTAACTAGTGCTGTTTAGTAATAGATTCTATGGAGGCCTTAACCATTTTTGTGTCTTTGGGCTGCATTTGCATTGAACATGTCAGCCTCTATAATACAACCAGATTTTGACAGTCCGTGCATTGAAAGTCTGACATACACAGTATTGTATTTATGTCAAAATATCATCATGATATTTCCTGAACATCACCTGCACTCCTGCATTCACACATCATTCTGCCCTTTCCACTTTTTCAATCACAGTTCAAAGTTTAATTACCATGCACATACTACTGACAAGAGAGAGTAGATACAAATTCTTCTTAATGTTCTTTACCATATTCATAATGACGACCATTTGCACATCATTTTCATCATATGATTTACACAATACGCAAGATAATAACCAATTGTGCCACGATTAAAGAATGTATATATAAACGATTGAAAAAAAGACAGTTTTGAACTGAGTGTAGATGTCTAAGAGCGGTGTCAGAGGACATGTTAAGGATAGGGTTAGTAATGATAGCTTACACACAGCAACATAACCCTACCCCCACTCCATGCACACCCCCTAAGGTCATAACACCTAGAGGCCCCTAAACACATTGAGTACCGCTAATACAGGAGTGCATGATACCCATTGGTCAGCATGATGCACCAATGAAGTGTTTTGGCCAGCACTTCATTGGAGCATCATGCCAACTCTATGTGAGTGCATCACAAACGGATGATGTATGAATGCAGCCCTGGCGAGTAACTCATAAGGGCTGCATCATGACGACCCATGGGCATGCATTTATGCATCAGCGGTCCTTAAAGGGTTAAACACATAATGGTAGTGAGGTATCAGAGTGGGTGTGGACACGTGTGGTATGGGGAATATAGGGTTACAGTAGGGCCGCCATGGTTAGGCTGGGGTGTAACAAAATGATGTTGATGTTAAAAGTGTTGATACAAGAGTTTTGGCAAAGAACATCTTTTTTTTTCATATAGAAGATAAGGCCAGGAGGGCATTTCCCCATACTGCTTATCAACATTGCACAGACTAGGGCACTGTAAAATAATTCTTGGATGGAAGATGCAATCCTCATCCCATAGTTGCCGAAGATCCGTTGTTATTTTCACAGAGATCACTTGTACAATTGTACAAACTGCCACCTGGGGGTTCTGGTAAAAACTTCACTGGTTCACTGCAATACACTTACAGTGGCCCACTGCTCAGTTTTAGGGTGGCTCACTGCTCAGTTTTACGAGGATCCCTGATAGATTCAACTGTTATCTTGTTTTTTTTGTTGTTTTTTTTACAGCGTATAGTTGCTCCCAGATTAGGTTCATATGCCATATTTTTCTCTGTGTTTCTTCTCTTTCCTTCTTTATTCATTTGATGTATCTGTTGCCCTTTTGGAAGTACTTTTTTTTTTGCAAAAGAAAGATAAAGATATTGATTAATACCAAATACACATAAATCAAATGAAAATTGGGAGGGGGGGGGGTTCAACTCGTCGGAAAACCGCCTGTAGGTGTAGGTTGAGAGTGAGAGGGTGAGTGTAGATTTTCCTCCATGAGGTAGTCATTATGTTAACCCTTTACTGACCACTAGTGTAGTAATGCATCATGCCCATTGGTCGTCATGATGCCTGAGTGTAGCCCTGGTGAGTAACTCACCAGGGCTACACTCATGCATCATGACGACACTGCAGGGCTGATTCACCTGGATGGTCGGCATGATGCTCCAATGAAGTGCTGGCGAGCAGACTCGCCAGCACTTCATTGGTGCATCATGACGACCAATGGGCTGGGCCAATTGAGGCCCGTAAATGGTCAAGAAATGGACACCTTTGGTAACCACTATTTACACACGAGGGGTGATTGAGGGAAGGCTGGCTTATTGACAACAACAACAGCAGTAGTTTATAATGCAACACATTGTGGTTCCCATGACGATTACTAATAACACTATAGTCCCTCCCTGCCCTGAAGGACTAGAGATGAAAAGAACGGTTAGTTTCATTTTACCTGACACTACATAGGTACCTAGCAAAAGAGGGAAATCTTGCTAATTCACAGAAAGAAAAAAAGTTCGACAAAAGTTGATATTTTATTTTATGAGTCAATGCCGCAGTTCCCCCCCCCCCCCAACCTCCCCCAACCGCCCCCGACAATCGCTCTTTGCAAATCCATGTTTTCAAATCCAATCTTCCAGGCTCGTATATATATATATATATATATATATATATATATATATATATATATATATATATATATATATATATATAATCGCTGTCCATTTTTATGAACAATTAATTTTCCCTGGTATACAAGCCCCGTCCACCCCCCCCCCGACCCCGACCCTTTCGTGCACCCTAGGATCGGTTTTTAAGAGTTTCTGAAATAGTGGGTGTTTTATTCACTAATGACTGTTGTTACTTAACAAAGACAAAGATTTATTGCACGTTAAACCCTTTAAATGCCGCTGATGCAGCAGTGCATCATGGCCATTGGTCGTCATGATGCACCAATGAAGTGCTGGACTAGTGAGACTGCTTGCCAGCACTTCATTGGAGCATCATGCCGCACTTAGAGGGATGATACACAAACTCCTGGAGGGTCGGTATAATGCTCCAATGAAGTGCTGGCAAGCAGTCTTGCCAACACTTCATTGGAGCATCATGACGACCAACGGGCATGATGCGGTGATGCATCAGCGGCCCTTACAGGGTTAACCCTTTAAGGGCCGCTGATGCATCAATGCATCATATTCATTTGTTGTCATGATGCACCGAAATATAACTATATAAATGCCTGAAATAGGTATGTCTAAAAGAAATAGAATCGTGGTGTCCCAAGTTGTGTTGTATATTTTATATCTATCCAATGCTAAGACCTAAAATGAAAAAGTGGTGGGTTCACGTAATGCTACCTACCCTAATTTTTTGGCCCTACCCTAACTTTTTTTATGGCCCCCTTTTTTTTGGAGGGGGGGATATCTGATTTTTAGCACTTATCTAGCCATGACATTTTAACGATCATACACACCAAATTTGCATCGTGTAGGTACGAAAACTTAAAGCTAGCCTTAAAAATTCTTTGAAATAAAAAGAAATTCTCTACCTACCCTATTTTTTTCAACCCTGTTACCTGAACACATCTTTCTTTAGGCCTAAGGCTCCAGACCTAAAAAGGAAGGACTGGAAATTACATATATTAGAATCATTTCTTGACAATGTCCTTATGTACTCTTTTTAAATACTTTTAGCATATATATGCGTCTACAATGCACCATCCCACTCCTACACTCCCAAAGGAGCGGTATGATGTACCAGTGACCAAGGAACATGAACCTGGGGGCATCCAGCGGTTCTTGAAGGGTTAAAAGTAAGGCCAAAAGTGCATCTTGTATGTGTGTCATATGGCCGAAGTAGACAATAAATAGTAGGTCCAACCGAGGACTAAAGCTATAAACTGTGACAGAAAGCTAGAATTATTTGACAAAGGGGACATTAATGTTTGTTAGGATGTAGGGTAGGGCTCTTGGACTGTCACTCATATGTATGCATGTTTCGCCCCTTTAACTCTTAGCTTTTCAAAAATCCTAGGCCACCCCATTACAAATTTCTTTAATTACGGGATTCTGAAGCTGAAACTTTCAGCGGCCAGAGACAAAAGAAAAAAAAAAAAGTTCCACAAATTACCCCGAGAAACCCAGCGGCCAGAGGGGGAAAAATAAGTCACGTTTTGAGGCACATCAGTAATATTTTTGTCACGGAAATGCCTAATGAAGGAACCAATACCTGACTTTTGTCTGTCTCCAGGGACGAGATGACAGAAGTTTGTTCATCGTTGTGCCTGCAGATGGCGGTAGTGCAGCACGTCATCACCATGGAGATGTGGCTGAAGCAGTGATGGTGTAAGTAGTATAGGAAGTTAGGCTAAGGCTCAGGCAATTGGCTACAATATCGGATCTGGGGGTTCATTCATAACTTTGATGGAATATTGTTTTATTGAAATGATCAGATTGACATGGCCGTTTCATGCTGAGAATAATACTTTAATTGAAACGGAAAAAATTCATGGAAATCGTTTACAATTTTCATGGTATAAATCAAAACAGCATGTTGTAAATTGCATCAAAATGATCAAGTTTTTTTTTCTCACAAACCTGACCTTTTTCAAACAAAATCTATGTCTTATAATACTTAAACTTATTAAATACCACCCATAAGCTGGTTCTTGTAACATCCATTGATAAAAATGATAAGATGAGACAACCATGTCCCTGGAGGTGGGTGTTAACCACGGACAAGGTACCCATCATGGTATGTCATATAGGCTGGGGCCTAAAAAAGAGGTTTGTTTCCAGTTACCCGACCGACCCTAGAAAAACAGGGCCGACCCTGGAATTTTCAAATCAAAGTTCTTGTCCTGCCTGCCATGTGCGGCTGCTGCTTGCTGAACTGCTGTCACCCCTGCTGTGGGGGAAGAGTGTGAGGGGGTAAAGCCCAAGCTCCACTAGGCGGCACGGAGCGGTAGCGTCAGAGGCGTCACAGGTTTTCTGTGCATTGGGGTATCTTTTCTGCTTGACAATAGAGGAACGCAGCATTTCGTGTCAATTTCGCGATGAAACACTGACGTGAAACACTGCGTTCCTGTATTGGCAGGCAGAAAGGATACCCCAATGCACGGAAAACCTGTGACGCCTGTGACGCTGCCGCTCCGTGCCGCCTAGTGGATCCCTGGCATCACTGTTCTAAACCACACCAGGTGGAAGTGGTGCAGTGTCTCAAAGTCAATAGGCCAATAGATCACCCGGGTGATCTATTTGGACCGTAATTTTAATATTTTTTCATCATTTTTTTCGTGGAGCTTATCTAGGTCCTCATCTATTGATATACAGTTCATAACAGTTATTTTTTTTATATTTCTACTGTTAGATCATAGAATCCAACATATCTGCCCATACATTTCTATACAAAATTAGAAAAAAAAATCCCCCCAAAAAAATCCGACCTACCGACCCTGGACATTTCAGTCATGTAACTGGAAACACAAAATATTCTTTTTGGTCTGGGCCTTATACATTTGCTGCGCCTTATGAAATGTCCCTCAAGTCAAGGTGCACCATATAGGCGAGAGAAAACTTATACTCAACAGTATCAAGACTCTCGGTGCACCCCACCCGTCTGCAGTCAGCGTATCCGATACGATGACAGGGCACCCACGGTCAGCCTATCGGATACGCTGACTTTCCTGTCACTGGTCACCCATCCTGTATACAACCAATAGGGACAGTATCATTAGGGTTTAGGGCTGTTCCTCTAGTTCTATAAGAAGAGAGGGATGTTATCATGGTTTTAATAAGCCATGGTTTCTTCTTTTCAAACCATGATAACATCCCTCTCTTCTTATAGAACTAGAGGAACAACCCTAAACCCTAATGATACTGTCCCTATTGGTTGTATACAGGATTTTTAACCAATTTGGAATAGCATAGAATTAGATTAGACTATAATAAAAAATAACATAGAATTATGCCCCACAGGGCTATCAATTTAAAATTGATATTTTAGGGAATAGAATAGAATTTTGCCCCGCAGGGCTATCAATTTAAAATTGATACTTTAGGGAATAGAATAGAATTTTGCCCCGCAGGGCTATCAATATGAAATTGATGCTTTATTAAGGGTTATAATAGAAGGTTTGAATTGATAGCCCTGCGGGGCAAAATTCTATTCTATTCCCTAAAGTATCAATTTTAAGTTGATAGCCCTGCGGGGGAAAATTCTATCCTATTCCTTAAAGTATCAATTTTAAATTAATAGCCCTGCGGGGCAAGATTCTATTCTGATCCTATATTAGTAGCCCTGCGGGGCAAGATTCTTTTCTATACCTGGTCTATAGTATAGAATTCTATTCTATATATATAGGAATAGGATAGAAGCTTATATAGGAGAAACCCAGTTCCAAGCATTATATACTACACTCAGAGTAACAATTACAGAAAGGGTGTTCAAGGTTATGTGTGGTGCAATAGCATTAGATAGGC